>CM068954.1:12006572-12016717 GCA_035128595.1 Eptatretus atami
GTAACACAACAAAATGCGATAAAAGCTGAGGGGTGTGAATACATTCTGAAGGCACTGTAATGTCCGCCCGTGCAGTGACGCCGAGCACTTTTGCCTTGACCAAGCGTATCCAAAACCTCCATGTTCCATGTCAAAGACATCACTTTCCCCGACTTTTTTTGCACTTCGATCACCACGAGCAACAGTTTTCCTCTTGGGAGGCATGCTTAAAAATCACTATGAACAATAATAACTGAAAACAAAGGAATTGATTAAAATTCCACAGAACACAGTGCAGGCAGTCCTGTTTCCGAAAAAAAAGAAGTGTTTGTAAGCTGGATGTTTATAAGCCGGAACAATAAATCACCTTTAAATACATGTAATAAATGAGTGATTGGTTCCTGAAGACAAATCAAACCCTATTGTTTTCCATAAAACATTTAAAGTATGTGCATTAAAAAAAAAATTAAAAAAAATCAAGAATGAATAAATGGAACGTGTGTAGAGTAGTGTAAGGGATGACCAGGGATAACAAGCAGTTAGAGGGTTTATGGTGAAGCAGGGTGAGCACCGTTATCTCTTGTGCCGTTAAAGAACCCCATAGAGAATGGCGTGTGGACTGGCAGAAGTGTGCTGAAGTGAAGCACATGTGAATGAGTAATGAACTCTCGGGATCTGATTTCCCGTATTTAGCATTCGCCACAGTGTTAAAAAAAAAAAAGAAGCAGTGTTCATATTGTTACGAATTTACAACCGCGCCGGCGTGCGAGTGACCGCGTTAACTAATAACGGCCGCTCGCCACACGAACGGACAATTCAGTCGTGACTTTCTGGAACAACGCCAGAAAATCAGTCACGGGTGGGTTTTCAATCCCACACGGCCCAGTCGCGTATTCTACCCCATGCGAAATAGGGTCAATCGCGCGAATAGCGATATACCTAAGTACCCGTGTGGGTAACCTACGAGGGACCGTACCTCGGAAGGCCTGCTTGGACACGAACCGCTTAAGCGGTCCGTTCCGTTCTGGGATAACCAAGCGGGTATTATCGCCAGACCTCGCCGGACCGCGATTCTATTAACGGTTTATTTAAAAACCAACTAATATTCCGCAATACAAGATGGCATCTCAATGGGGGAAAAATGACGTGACGAACGGGTAACATTCACACAAGCACATTTATTATTTCTACACACATATACCAGAAAGCAATGAAAAACACTTATACAGTCAACAAAAGCAAAACACGCATGCAGTTGTTTTATGAAGACTGCTGCGGGACGGGGACAAAGACACGGGCAAGGGAAGCACTACAACCGTCTATGAGCAATTATATACAGTCACTTAACAGGTTTTTTACTTAACAAGACACGGCGCACAACATGCATTCGAAAGCAAACCCCAGGAAAAAAAGACCACCCTATAGACAGGGGGTCAGACTGGGCCCGTTGGGCGCTTTATAACGTGGAGCCGTGTAGACCGCAGAGGCTCCGCGAGGCCGCGCAGGTTACCTTCCTCGCTGGGTGACACACGACGCTCCTTCCCCACGGCAGCTAGCGCAACCGCGGTCCGGCTCAGGCCTGGTGGTACGGGCCCCGGCCGGCAACGCCTGAGAGGAACGAACGGGCCTGAGAATCGGATCCAGAGGGTCTGGTTGATTTCGCGACTCCGCTTTCCGCGCAGAGGTCAGAGGTGAGAGGCGGGAGATCAGATCTCGTCTCACCAGCCCTATTAAAAGGCCGCGCAGAGCGCCAGTTCAACGAGTCGAGTCAATTCGGGTCTGGAGGCGGGAAGTCTTGAGAGGTCGAGGAGCTGCGGCGGAAGTCTGGGCCTGGCGCTTGGAGCCTTCAGTCGGGTGGAGAGGTTCGGACAACAGGAGGAGACGCGAGATGGGAGCGCAGCCCCTGCACTGCTGTGCCAAGCGCAGACCTGCGCGCTCGTGTACGAGCCGGAGAGAACTCGCCAACCAGCTACCGAACGTCCAAGGTGTCGGGCTTCGCGGACAGTCCGAGCCAGCGCGAGGGACGACGGGCTCTTAAAGAGAGCATCAACTCAAAAAGAGGCGAAGGCCCGCTTCGTTCCTCTCAGGCGTTGCCGGCCCGGGCCCGCTAACACCAGGCCTGAGCCGTGACCGCGGTTGCGCTAGCTGCCGTGGGAAGGAGCGTCGTGTGTCACCAGCGAGGAGGTTACCTGCGCTGGCCTCGCGGAGCCTCATGCGGTCTACACGCTCCACGTTATAAAGGGCCCACCGGGCCCAGTCTGACCCCCCTGTCTATAGGGGTTGCGTCTTTTTTTTCCTGGGGTTTGCTTTCGAATGCATGTTTGGCGGCCGTGTCTTGTAAGTAAAAAACCTGCTTAAGTGACTGTATATAATTGCTCATAGACGGTTGTAGTGCTTACCTTGCCCGTGTCTTGTCCCCGTTCCCGCATGTCTTCATAAAACAACTGCATGCGTGTTTGCTTTGTTGACTGTATAAGTGTTTCATTGCTTTTCTGTATATGTGTGTAGAAATAATAACATGTGCTTTGTGTGAATGTTACCCGTTCGTCACGTCATTTTTCCCCATTGAGATGCCATCTTGTATGGCGGAATATTAGTTGGTTTTTAAATAAACCGTTAAATAGAATCGGTCCGGCGAGGTCTAGGCGATAATACCCGCTTGGTTATCCCAGAACAGAACGACCGCTTAAGCGGTTCGTGTCCAAGCAGGCCTTCGCCGAGCGTACGGTTCCCTCGTAGGTTACCCACACGGAGCGTTACTTAGTATATCGCTATTCGCGGATTGACCCTTATTGTCGCATGCGGGTTAGAATACGCGACTGGGCCGTGTGGGATTGAAAAACCCACCCGTTAGACTGATTTTACTGGCGTTGTGTTCCAGAAAGTCACGACTGAATTGTCCGTTTCGGTGGTGCGAGCGGCCGTTATTAGTTAACGCGGTCACTCGCACGCCGGCGCGGTTGTAAAAATTCGTAACAATATGAACCATCTTCTTTTTTTTTTAACACTGTGCCGCCGAATGCTAAATACGGGAAATCAGGATCCCGAGAGTTCAATTACTCATTCACGATGCTGCTTTCACTTCAGCACACTTCTGCCCATGTCCACACGCCATTTCTCTATGGGCGTTCTTTAAACGGCCACAAGAGATAACGGTGCCACCCCCCTGCTTCACCATAAACCCCTCTAACTGGCTTGTTATCCCTGGTTCATCCTTACACTACTCTACACACGTTTCCAATTTATTCATTCTTGATTTTAAAAAAAAAAAAATTTTTAATTTCACATACCTTTAAATGTTTTATGGAAAACAATAGGTTTGATTTGTCCTTCAGGAACCAATGCACTCATTTATTACATGTATTTAAAAGGTGATTTATTGTTCCGGCTATAAACATTCCAGCTTAACAAAACACTTCTTTTTTTCGGAAACAAGACTGCCTGCACTGTGTCTGTGGAATTTTAATCAATTCCTTGTTTTCAGTTATTATTTGTTCATAGGATTTTTAAGCATGCCTCCCAAGAGGAAAAACTGTTGCTCGTGGTGATCGAAGGCAAAAAAAGTCGGGGAAAGTATGTCTTTGACATGGAACATGGAGGTTTTGGATACGCTTGGTCAAGGCAAAAGTGCTCGGCGTCACTGCACGGCGCGGACATTACAGTGCCTCAGAATGTATTCACACCCCTCAGCTTTATCGCATTTATGTTGTGTTACAGCCTGAATTTTAAATGCGACTAAATGTAATTGTTTTTTTTTTGTCAACCGATCTTACAAAAAATACCCCACAATGGACAAAAAGTGAAAAGATGTTTTAGAGATATTTTACAAATAAGAAAAAAATGAAAAGCTGAAATTTAATGCCTCAAAAAGTATTCAAACCCCTTTTGCTATTTGACAACCCAAAGGTTGAGCTCAGGTGCATCCAATTTCCTTTGATCATCCTGAGATGTCTCTACAACTTGATTGGAGAACACCTGCGGCCAATTCATTTTGATTGCGACATGATTTCGAAAGAAAGACACCTTCTATATAAGGTCCCACAGTTGACAGTGCATGTCAGAGCAGGAAAACTCTACCATAGAAGTCCAAGGAAACCATCGGTAGAACTCTGAGATAGATTTGTGAGGAGGCACGATCTGGTGAAGGGTATAAAAACAATTTATGTGAGGTGTTGAAAGCTTCTCAAGAGTACAGGGAGCTCCCATCATTAGGAAATGGAAAGAATATGGACTACCAAGGACTCTTCCTAGAGCTGGCCGTTCCACCAAACTGGAGCAATTGGACAGAAGGAACCTTGGTCACGGAGGGTGACAAGAACCCAATGACACTGCTGACAGAACTACAGAGTTCCTTTGCTGAGATGGGAGACCTTGCCGGAAGGACAAACCAATCTCTTCAGCAACTTCACAAAATCGAGGCTTCATCGCGAGAGTGGGCCAAACAAGAACCCACTTCCTTGGAAAAAAGGCACGTGACAGCACACCTGGAGCTGCAAAAAGGCCACGTGAAAAGACTCTGAGGAGAATATGAGGCAAATGATTCTGTGGTCTGATGAGATGAAAATTGAACTCTTTTGGCCTGAATGCAAAGTGCTACGTCTGTTGCAAAACTGAGCCAACAGCTCATCACCCATCTAACACCATCGCTACTGTGAAGCATTGGTTGGTGCCATCATCATGCTATAGGGGATGCTTTTCAGCCGCAGGGACTGAGACTTGTAAGGATAGAGGGAACAATTAATGGAGCCAAATACAGACAAAATCCTTGAGGGAGAAACCGCTTCAGAGTGCAAAAGGACCTCAGACTGTGGGGAAGATTTTACGTTCAACAGGACAATGACCCAAAGCTATACAGCGAAAGCAACATTGGAATTAGCTTCAGAACAAGGAACGTGAAGTTCCTTGAGTGGTCCAGCCAAAGCGCCAGGACTTGAAATCCCATTGAGAATTTGTAGAAAGATTTGTGAGATTGCTGTTCACGACACTACCCCCATCCAACTTGACAGAAGCTGGAAAAATCTGCAAAGGGAAGAATGGAGAAAAATCCCCAAATCCAGATGGCAAAAGCTGAATAACAGACATAACCGAGAAGCTCAAAGCCTAATCACTACAAAGGAGCTTCTACAAAATGTATTTACTCAGGTGGTGAATACTTTATTTCCACAAGACATTTCAGCTTTTAATTTTTAATGAACTTGTAAAAGTTTCTAAAAACTTGTTTCACTTTGTCATGGATGGGATATTTTGTGTAGATCGGTGACAATTTTTTTTTTATTTCATCCATTTTAAATCGGGCTGTCACCAACAAAATTGATTAAAAGTCAAGGGGTGTGAATACTTTCTGAAGGTTACTTCATGGTTGTTACGAAGTCCAGTATCTTACAAAGTAAAGAAATGCGCCAGGAAAAAAATAAGGGCGTCCGTGAAATCATCTGTTTGGCCACTGCGAGCGAAAGTGGTTGGTAACCTTTCTAGGTTCGAGGCGGAAAAGCTCCAGTTTCTGGAGTGTGAGGGCGGAGGATAGGAGCCCTTTGCCAAAACTCTTGTCTGCGTTTGGTGAGGACCTGAAAACGCAAGGATATGGTTAATCGCGGACCTCTTTGGTGTAAAGCCCGAATATCTCGGGGAGCTGTGCTGAAGCAGATGGGGGTGAACTCCATCAATAATTATCTGAGCAAAACACCTTTCCCAGCCACTGAGAGCAGCGTCACCCTCGGTGGTTGTTGCACATTCTTGGCGATCAACACTTTCCCTTTTCCAGCCGAGGAACAACATGGCCTCTTTTCCAGGTCCAGTTGGCTGATGCCTGTGTTCCAAACAGAGCCACAGAACTTGCACCAGAATGATTACGAGTGCAGCATTTCCACCAGCCCTTTGAGAAGTTCAGCATGAATGCCACAGATCCGAGTGGATTTTAACCCCCTTTCAACTGGTTCACCGCAGCCTGTGTTCCACAAACGAAAAGTGAGTTCACACTTGATTTGGAGGGTCAGCAATGGAGATAGTTATTACACCTGACATCCAACTCAAACAGCCGGTGGGTCAGCCTGGTACGCCGCTCGAAGTAACCTGCCCCGGTGAGCCTTCACTTCAGATTCCTCTATCAAGCAGCCAACCAACCTCTGCTCAAAACTCAGCACACCGAGGAACAGTCTTGGAGGAACACAATTGCAACAAATTCACTGGAAGCAGGTCGAGAATCACTCGTCAAGGTGATGCCTCTATCCCTTCAAAGATTCCTTTGGACATAGGCCTCCTTGTCTGCCCTCAACGCAACATAGTGTTCCGCCTCAGCTCCCTGAAACAGCTCAAGCTCTGTGATAAGCCCATGGCCCTGCGACTCTGGTTCATTGGTATCCAGTGTCCCTGGGACACAAAGTTCTTCTTCGCCTGATGTTAGGTTCCAAGACATCGACCAGCGCAACATCAAGCGATTGTAGTTTGAAGGCACTCCACAACTCTCAGCATGCCCCACAATCCCAGACCCAAATCCCTCACTCGGCCTGTTTTGAAAAAACTCCTCAGCTACCCTCTTATCCATGAGCTTGTCAGCATTTCCAGCCTAGGCCTGTGATGATTAGTACCATTCTCCTGGATTAAGCGTGCAACTTCCAGAGTTACTTACAAACAAGCCTGTGGTCGGTATTGAGGAACTGAGCACTCGGTAGACCCTGCAGTTCTGAATCGATCTCCAGCGCCCAATCAAGCGAGCACGTGTGAATCCCATTTCCACACACCAGCGTTGGAATACCCAAGTCCAGCATTGAGGCTCGTAGCCGCCTGAACCATAAAAACCAGCCATGCAAAGTCAAGGGACAGACATACATACATGGGAACATGTGCAACAGCGTGTTTTCTGCTTCCACTTTCCGCCGGTACTCCAGGGGCCTCCGTCTGGCCATCCCCAGGCAGATTGCCAGGCCCATCCCCATCTCTTGAGATGCCGGTCAACCTTGCTGCAACCACGAGGCACTGTGGTCGGCCCATTTGGCTCCTCACACTCACGAGACTCCCTCGCTTGAGAGAATCTTGTGTGAGCAGGATCAGCGTCAGGAAAAATGAAGCCCACATGTCCATTCAGCCGCAACTGACGCTCACAGTACTATGCAGGTAAACAAATATCATCCTAGTCTCTCTCAGCAACGCCTCGTTCGACACAAAGTCCGACCAGCGAGAGCCAAGAATTCTCCGAGAGGACCTCGGTACCAAAGGAATTAAGTCTCCGTCCTCAGATCCTTGGTCAGTAGTCCAAGTCTCGCATCCATAGAGCAAGACTGAAGCCACCAGACCTGAAGACTCGCGACTTTTCGTGCTCCCGAACAGGTACGCACGCCCACACCCCATGATCCAGGGAAATCCATGACTCCCCAGGCCTGACCCAGACGTCTATGACCTCATGCTCACATGTGGATTCATGAATATCACTGCTAAGGTAAATGAAAATGTCTCCGTGGATATAAAACCCAACATCGAATCAATTCATCCTTGTCACACATCAACTTATCCACCAATTTCGTCCGAATAATTCCACAGCTTTTTTCAATAGCCTCTTCACAAACAGACCTATTGTGAAAACTTAACCTCTGTCCGTCCACTTCGTGGCGGACGTAATAAAACCTCCACCCATTACCCTCCGCCGAAGATAATTAAAATAGATCTGAGGAGACGATGTGAAGACATGTAACTTGGCTTGGTGCAGCCAATAAGATTCGCTAAAACAAAACCAAGTCAGTTGCATTGCCTGTTTAAACGATTTTTGCCCGCTTTTGGTGAGGTTGTACAATCCATGGCTGACTGCTCGATCTGAACACCCTTCTCTGTTCGAGCAACAAGATGTATTGTGCGCTGCTGCACCTGCTATTATATGTTGCAGCTTTGCTGCGTCATTACCAGTTTACCAATTTCGAATCGGCAGGTCGTGTCAAACGACCAAGACGATCGGGACTGTTTTGAAGACCCTCTGCCGAATCCTTGCATCCAAAGCTGCATTTTGCTGTGAAGATCTGGGTCCCCAAATTGGGGGTGTGTCGAACCGATGGGCGTTACATGCCTGAATTGAATTAGGCTGAGCATCCTGAAGGCCACCGGATGCGGTCATCTGCGGTGTAGCCTTGCAAATAAAAAAATTTTTCAATTGCCATTAACAGGACTTGGTGGAAACCACCAACGAACCAACCAGGGCAACCATAATTCACTCGAGACAAGGGGTTTATGAAGCAATATTGGCTCGGGGAGGTAATTACAAGAAGGCAATCGACAGTCAATAATAAAACTCCTTACCCCACTACCTACATACACACCCACGAACCAACAAACAATTGCCAGATTCCCTTAATTACATATACCTTATCTGGCGGCCCAATCAATCACACCACAAAGAGATCACATTAGATGCTGAGCCGACTGATAATACCGCAAAGTTTGTGCACCTACGGCTGAGTAAAACTCAAGCGGGAACCATTTAAGACAGATAATAAGGTCTACTGTATGTGGCGTTCACGGACTTTGAACAAATCCCGCCAACGTACAGATGAGCCGAAACGATGGAGGCGTTTATTTTTTATAACCAAAGGGTGGCGGTTTTAATCGCTCTATAGCAAACGGGACGAAAAGGTGGCCACGTTGGCACTTTACTGAGTACAATAGCGTTTATTTATTACCACCACAACGAGCGATAAAAAGGCTCGGCAAGAGGAGGGATCGTGGGCGATCGACGTAAGGGTGGTGTTGATTCGGGCGTGGGGAAAGCACAAAACATTTAATGTATATACAACAAAATGTAAAGAATCAAAATAAAATCTGTACACGAAATTCAAACCCTCTAAGGCGCCAGGTACACACACACACGCGCACCACCACACACAACCACAAACAAACGTAGCTAGTTCGTTCAGGCTTGCCCGTTGGTGTTGATGCAAAAAGTCATTGATTGTGGGTGCCGGACGAGCTGGCGTTGGCACCTGTCAGGGGCAGGAGGCACGGATGGTGCAGATGTTTGCATGAAACCTTCAGGCAGAAAATGCAGTTCTTGGCCTGTAGTCCAGCCAGCCACCGTGGTGTTGTTCTTGATTTCGTGGACCCTCCTGTTGGGTGGCCCAAACCACTCACAGCCGCCAGGACCCAGTTCTATGCCGCCAAAGAGCGAGCAGTAGCAGAGAGGCAAGTCTGCCCACCGTTCCGTCCCGTACCCAGAGCCAGCAGAACACGAGAGCAAAATGGAGTAGGCAAAGAGGCAAGAGGGATGAGGAACGAGGACGAGGAAAGAGCAAGAGGCCCGAGGCCAAGAGGGACAGGCACGAGGAAAGAGCAAGGGCAAGAGGCCTGAAGAAAAACCCCGCCAGCTGTTTTATATCTTTATTTCTCTCCCAACAGATCGTTTCATGCTCACGAGTCTCTAGGTCCTCCCAACGGAGCCGCCTCATTTTGGTCCTCCAGTCTGCGGTCCTCTTTTCAATGGTCTCAGGGGCGAGCCATCCACAGTATATTCCTCCCTTTCTCTCAATCCTCCAATCAGGCCGCCCCATGCTCCGGGTCTCTGTAACTCCCAACGAGCGCCTTCATTAGTCCTCCGTCTGCGGTCCTCCACCAGATGGTCATCAGTTGGGCTAGCCGTCCGCAGCACCGTTCTTCACGTCACAGCAAGCATGTGGTAAAACTAAAAGGAATACGCATCACACTTACCCTAACCCGTCTCCCTATCTAATTACGTGACAATTATCATTTCCCCTAAAGAAATGGAATTTACTAGATATAATCTATCACCACTAAATCCCCCACTTAATTACATCGAGTTCCTGGTTATAACTCGCAACAGCATGGCATACCTAATTAAAACATCCTAATTACCCTTTGAATGCATACCCCCCCCCCCCAGACGTAACAATATTAAATAAAAGCGTCAGAGGGCGATGTGATTTTTTTTGACACAGACAGTGGCGGGGGGGGGGGGGGGGTCAGGGAGGGAGGAGGGGAGGGATTAGTAATTTAAACATATGAGCACATTGTAATTACTCGAACGGCTTATTCTTAAACACTCATTAAGGAAATAAACTACGCCATAATATTAAGCATTCATTACCTCTGGAGTCATTCCAATTATTTTTATGTTTTATAAGACAATATTATTATAAGTAGGTGCTGTTTCAAAACATTTGATCTCTCTCTTT
>CM068954.1:12016742-12043604 GCA_035128595.1 Eptatretus atami
TTCTCCGAGAGCGAGCCGACGTGTTTGAAATCATCACCCTTCGACCCCCACAGGCCCCGCCCCTTTCTCTTCTGTGATCCGTTTTCTGAGGCGAAGCTTCCACACAGAGCGGACGTGGTAGAAATCACCAGACTTGCGCTCACAACGAAACCCCCCGCGTCGGTTTGCAGCGACGCTGTTCGCTTGGGACTCGCCGCGGCTGGTGCAAAGATGGCGTCGTTTCGGAGACGAAGGGGAGGCGATGTTTGTGGTGTGGAGATGTTGACGGTTGCTGGCGGAGTGGTGAGGATGGCGTGGTTGTGGGAGCAGGTGTGTTGTGGTTTGTGTTGTTGGTTAAGGGGAGCGATGTTGTTGTTGTAATGTGGGTGGAGATTTGGTTGGTTTCAAATAACGATAGAAAAAGGATATACCATCAGCGATGGGGATCCCCCGCCATTGAATGAAAAAGGTTCATACATTTCAGATAAGAGGGGAGGTGGAATTGGCAAAAACAAGACCATTTGGTCATTCATCTCGAAAAAGTTCTCCAGGTGAGGAACGTCGTAACCAAAAATATTGAAATCAGATAAGCGGTTTTTCCATTTATTTACAAAAACATCAAGATGGCCGCCCAGTCGGCCATCTGGAATCCGGTCACGCCCAAAATCAATAGGGTTCTTCCTTTTCAGGTGGTTACATGTGTGACCCAAATTTCAAATCGATTGTGTGAACAGTTTATGAGTATATCGCACTCACAGCTATAAATGTTGACACCCGGACGGAACGGACGGACGGACAGCCGGACGGACCTGGGTGACAAACAATATCCCCCTTCCGCCACGCGGCGGGGGATAAAAAAAACCTTACCTCAAAGGGGATCACAGCCCTGTGACACAATACATTCCCCATAATACCACACAACGGTGGGGAAATCTAACTGACACAGACTTATCGATCGAACTGAACTACGGACCCTTATGGTGTTCTGCGAATTTCCACAGCCGGAACATATATATATATTATATATCGATATTCTCAAAATAGTTATGGACGGAGCGGGATGAAAATTGGTGGGACAGGTTGTGTGTGTTATGTGAACAAGGATGAATCAATTTGATTTTGGTTGAGATATAATCCGGTAATAGAGAGTTTTATTAATTTTGAAGCGATTCTTCACCAAAGAAGAAATGGGCCCAGAAATGAGTATATCGACAATATTTCAAAACGTCGTGGATGAGTTCATGAGAAAACTAGTGTGCCGCCGTGAGTTGGTTTGGTGCAAGAACAACCATCTATTTTTGGTTCCAGGGTTGATCCAGATCACGCCTATCAGTGGGATACAAAACATAAACTGTCCGGCATGGTGAGGGTACGCGGCTCTACTGAGTTCCGTTCTCGTTTCCTAGTCATTCATTTCCTTGGTCATTCTTAATTGAGGTGTCCACTGCCTTACACCTCTGTTACCTCATTGGTCCGATGAGTCTCAATACATGTACAAAAAAACAAAACAAATTAAACTAGAAGGGCACTCGGTTAGAGTGGCATATTCTCACCACGTAATTTAATACCTGATCCACGAGAAACACATCAGGCCAATACATTTTTGAAATATCATGCTATATATCTTTTGACCCCATCAATGCGTTGGAAAAATCACATTTAAAAATTAGTAATTATCATATCAAGATCAAGATTTTGGATCTTCACCAAATGAAACAATTCATCTGTGGTTTACCACACCCAACCTGTCCACCAATTAAATCCAATCCCATCCACAACTTTTTGGATATCGTGCTATATATTAGTTTAGCCCCCAATCTCTCAATGCTGAAAGAATCACTTAAAAAAAACTTATCGGATCCGGATTCCAGATAATATCTTCACCAAAATCTATCACTTCGTCCTTGTCACACACCCAACCTACCCACCATTTTCCGGATCTTCCACACTTTTTTTGAGAATATCCTGCACACCAGGACAGACAAACAAAACAAACAAAACGATGACGGCATCGTGCAGAGCACGATATTGCAAGTCTTAAAACAAATGTTGGACCTCAAAAAATAATTGGTTTGGTTGAATTAATGACCAAATATGCAACTCTCTTCAAATTCAAGTCAATGCAAATTGAAATTGACAATTTTATAAATTTCGGCTATTGCCATTCCTCAAAAAATAATGGTGGTTTGAACTCAGTGACCTGATTTGAAATCTTCAACATTTAAAGTCAATGGTAAAAAATTGAGGGATTTTAGAAATACCACCTTAGTTGTTGACCTTTGGGCCCAAGTTGACCTTTTGACCTCAAAAACAATAGGCTTCTTGCTTATGACAAACTCTACCTTGGTGAAGTCGTGAAGATCGGTTTGAATTGTGGACCGGTAGGCGACAGACAGAGACAGATTACAAAAATCATCGACCAATATAACTTGACCATCTGCGCAAGGAACCATCTATATTTTGTAAGAGTAAACAAACAACAGAGAGAAAAAAGGGGTGAAAAACATAACCTCCTCCACCTCCGGTGGCGGAGGTTAAAAAAGCAAAGATTTTTTTTTCCTGTCATGTTTTTATTATTCATCATTTATTATTTTATTGTAGGAGTAAAGGCTTCAAGAAGAGCAAGACATAAAATTCCTGCATTGACAGCGAATAATCTGATGGTGATTACAATATCAACTGACAAGAATCACTTTGTAAATCTTCGGTTTGATGAAATGGAGTTCACCGAGAGGTGTTTACATATTGTGCTGTTTGCAAAGTCCAGTAAGAAAACTTTCGTTCCAAAACCATGACTGCTTGTTAATGTAGATGGCTTTATGATGGGGATTTTTACACAAATGGACGGGTAATTACCTTCGAGAAAAAAAAAAATTAAAAGTTTAAATTTTCATTATTATAAGTATGGTAAGACCAAGTGACTAAGACTATGTGTTTAAGCTCAAGGATTAAATGTTGAAATCCAAAATTTTCCAATAAACGGGATCCATCAGGTTTTTGATGTACAGTATTATTTCTTAATGTGTTTTAAAAATTTAAGTATATCAAAGTTAATGCCAAAACCTGGTTTTAAGTATCTTGATGTTTTTGTGGCAAAGAATTCCAATGGTTTTATCACTGATTTTTTTTTTGCCAAATCCCTTTTGCCTTTTTAAAGGTGTGATGGTCATTGATAGGTGTCAATATAGTCTTATACAATTACTTGCCTAAAACTAAACAATCAAAAACCTCCCCTGTCTAACATTGCATTTTATCATATGTGACTCAATTAATGTGGTTATTCATATGCACCTAAACTTTTTCAAATATTCAAAACCAGAACTCCAATCGTAGATTTTAAAGTTCTGTCACTGCAATAATGTCATAATGGGTCAAGCATAGCCACATATCCAAGCATGACAAATGTTGACATACCGAAATGGTCAGGTTCAGAACTCATCGCAAGACGCTTAATTTACTGAGGAAGGAGTTAAGCTGGGATGACGGCGGGACGAGGGGGTTAGCATTGGAAGACAGGCATGCGGCTTACATGGGCTGGATGCAGATAACAAGCGACACACTTGAAGGGGCCAGGAATGCTGAAAGATAGGACCAGGGGATCACATTTGGAAGGGTGTGTTTGTTGAGAACAGAGATTGTGGGCTGTTAGGCAGGATTGTGGAGTGCGAGTACGTGTATCGAATGGAGGGTTTTGACACGTTAAAGAGGAAACGTGAAGATGCAGTATTACAACTTTTGATGACACCCTTGTTATTAGCTACTCCTCAAGTCTAGTGGGAATTACAAGAACAGAATTACTCCAGTGCAAAAATCTTCCCAACCCATCATTGGATGCTTTGTTCGCAGTGCTTTAATCCTTTAATAGGTGTTGTGATGGGATTCAGAAGGAGAACAGTGCTCTAGCACCCTTACACTGTATTTTTTTGAGAACTTGGTCCCGAAGTGAATGCACACCCGACCCGAAGACTCCAGGACTCAGAGCAGACTCGCTTGCACACGCAATAATGCGAACAGAGTCATCGCCACCGAATACATCAACAAAAGCATTCCCTACTATCAAAGGTCCGGTCATGTTCCTTCTCCCCCTAGTAAGGACACCAAGCGTAGGAGACTAGTATATACAAGTGACATTTCCGCTGTTGTATTTTCCGTCTCATTTTCGTTTTGTTAATCGCTGGGAACAATATACAAATTAGTATTCATACGCAGTGCTTGAAGTGTTAATCATCCCAAATGCGCACCAAGCCGCACTGGAAACAAGAAGATCAGAGGTATACCTCCTAACTCACACCTTCTCGTACATTCACACAGTTCTCTTTGCGTCACTTTTCACTTCACTGACCCAAAAAGTTATGTGTCCACGAATTCAGTTCATTGAGTTAGACACTATTACCTTGCCATTACTCACACGTCGTCACATAAAGTCGTGACCAAAGGTCCACAAGAAACATTATAGATCCCCCCACCGCCCCCAGAGTGTTCCACATTAATCATATGAAGAAAAAGCACAAGGATTAAGTTCACGTAGTAGGTGCGGAAAGCAGTAGCAAACATGGGATTAACCCAAATAAACAAATCCAGGTTGTCCAGCCGATTGCGGAATAGACAAGAGAGAGTGTGCAAAAGTTTGTAAAGTTCGTTTAATGATGAAGCCCAGGACCGTTCACCTGAACTCATCTCGAACCAAGTGTGGACCATATACGATTGCTGGCCAATTCTCTCTCTGGTGTTATGTCCAGTACGGGGAACATTGTTATCTCATAGCCATTTTGCCAGCACCATGCAAACAATGGCTCCAGATCTTGCTACCATAGACTACGTCTCCAACCGGAAACACAGGGTTTGGTCTAACTTACTACCAATATACATACCGATAATACCCATGAACACAGTCCATGGGCTGCTCCAATTCCAAGGTCAATAACCACACACTTACTTTTGTGCCAGTCTCCGCCTGCAGCTCCATCCGCAATTAACTCCGGACTAATCCTCTACTCCCTGATTCCTCTTCCTTCTTCCTCTGGATTTTCGTGTTTTCGCCATGGCTTATGTATCGTATCCCTTTGTATGCGGTTCCCTACTACCATCTCTCCGTTAACTCCGTAACTTTCATGTCTCCATGATCCAACCGATGAATATATGACGTCCAATCTAACAACATGAAAGAAGGTAAGGTGAGGTTATATCCACTGTATCTGGTGCTTACCCGGGTATGCAACCCTGTAATGTCATCATCCTGAGGTCATTTGAGGCTATCCATAATGGCTTGATGTGCATACCGCCCGGATGAGGGGTAAATTGGTGCTAAGATCACCCTGATTGGAGTAGATGTATACTAGCAGCCATAATGGATATGATATCCACGCCTGTAGTTAGTATATATCAACCACCATAGTGTTCCTGGTGTTGGCTTAATCGTTTCGGGTAGATGTGTGGTTACAGGCCTGTTTTGTGGCGATCACTCAGCCTGTAATGCATCACCCGCCGGTTCCTGAGTCTGCATCCTTCTGTTGGGCTCAAAAGCTCATATCAATTTGAGGGTATGTTATCACCAGCGGGGTATAGCACATGCCCTACTGATTGTTGGGTATTGGATTTGACGGGACGTCAATTTCGCCAATTCCACTCCATTCTCGTAAATTCTGTAGTCCAGCGCGAGGTGGATAGGGTAAACCCTGTCCAGTGGAAGTGAAGCTGAATGTGTGAACATACGTAACATTCAACCAACTAGCCGGGCAGGAACTGGCGTTTAGGGCTAAATGGCTCAAACTCTGACTGCCTTGTGTAACTGCATCACCTGTATGTATCAACCGCGGTGCCAATGGGTAATTGCTTACCTATTGGTAGATTGCATCACCGAATGGAAATGAAGTAATTGTGTGCTCAAAGCTGATAGATCATTTAGTGTCTCAATCACGGGAGTAGATGGGGATTAGGTTGAGAGCGCCAGTGGTCAAAAGTCACCTGCGCTATTGGTCTCAACGCACGCGTAAAGAAGGGCGTATTCACACCTGTTGCATCACCCGGAGGTATGTATTCACCTGTATGTATCACCCGGGGTATGTTCAAGTCCTTTATTAGAGGCAGACCGAGTATGTATCAAACCCTGTATGCATCACCCGGGGGTATGGGATTGCAGGCTCGAGTATCCTTGTCAATCTCATCGTTTGAGTACAAACACTTAACTTTTAACACCCAATAATCAGCTCCACAAAATCAAAGAATCGGCAAAGCGCACGCCGTCCTTTAATAGGAAGCGTTAGCCGGGCAGTAAGTTGTTCCCGTGTGCTAAGCATTAGCCCGCTGGATGATAAACAATCCCCGGGTGTCGTCGATGGTTCTTCTCCTGAGAAATGAAGGTCGGGGCTGAGGGCCCTATTTCGGCCATGCCATACAAATGGTCCCTACCTGGAAGACAAATCCAGCATATCTGCCGTAAACTGCAGTGGCAAGCAGAACGGTAGATAAGATTAAATTGGAATAGACTAGATAACCTTTGAAGTTTATGGGAGATGGACGGGAGGGATTGTTGCAGACTTTCTCGACCATTGAACATTGATGGTGTTTTGTGCAGGTGACGGAGTTGACTGGGTTGGGGTGTGCGGGAGCTTGCATCATCGGCACCGTCCGTTCTGAGTAGGGTATCCCATGTCAGCATGATTCACCGACCAAATCAGGTGACCTACACCCGAGAGCAGCAGCAACGCAGGGACATCATGGAGATACACACAAAAGGTCAACGGGGGGGACGACGACATGGGGTTGCGTTGTGACATTACACGAAACTGAGGAAAGAGAGGAACTTGGGATCGTCGCGCAGATGGATCGATCAGTTTAAAGGGTCTACCGACCCGCAAGGAATGAGTGTAACAACCATCAGTTGGAAAGTGAGAGAACGAACATCGTCGAGAAGGTCGTTCAAGCTCGATGGAAACGCAGCGACGGTATAACTCCGCGTTCGAGTTACCCACCACTGGCCACGTTCGATGGTGATGAGCAAATGGGTCGCAGAGCGAGCTCGTCAGGTCCAATTTCCACGTGACGCCTGACAAAAACCCGTGAGGGTGAGGGGGGGAGTAACTCCGCAGACAATGTACGAACCAACGCGACGCAGAGAAGGAGGAGCGGGGGAATGCGCTGCAGTTCCTCCAAACGCATTCAAAGTCTGATTGGGGAAACGATCGGGGTGATTGCGCCTGCCGGGAATGGGAGCGGAAGAACGGACCGATGAAGAAACAACAAAACTCACAGATATCTGGAGCTGCCGATAAAGCCCGCCTTCTTCCCATCGTAAACCAGCGCCTTTCCATCGTTAAACCCGCCTTCCTTCAGTCTTCACCCAACTATACCCCATTCCCACGAGCTTCCAAGCGAGGAAGGGCGATGTGGACGAAAGGCTAGAGTCGAGGACCGTAGGTGGGGGGGAGACGGGTTGTTGAACTGTTCATTCCCCAAAAAAACCAAACCGCCCCGCCCTTTCATTCAGCTTTGGTTTACCGCCCACGCCCTCACTCAGATTCGACTTACGCCCCCGCCCAGCTTGGCGCGATCGTGCACGTTCCTCATTCAAAACACCGTGACGGTGCGAGTCTTGGTCAGCTCGGCGCGACGTATCAGCATTGCATTCCGGCTCCAGAAGAGTCGACACTCTGTCCTTCTCGCACGTGTCCCATATTTGCATTTCGTCCACATCTGACGGCAACTCGTTACTGTGGATTTCATTGGACTATTAAAAAGGGTTTTTTTTTTTTCTCGCAAGTTCGTGTTGTCCATAATGAAACATTAGATTCCGTTATATGCACGAGAGAATGTTTAAGGCAAACCCTTGTTCATTACATCGTTTGAAGGAAACAAACAGGAATCGGGGCCTCCGGTTATTACGTACTAGCCAATTACCCCTAGTCACTTTGCTGACAGAATACTTAAGGCGGTGGGGAGAAAAACAGAGGGGAAAGAGAGGTTAATGGGGCAGGTGAGGGAGAAAAACAGAGGGGAAAAGAGGTATGGGGGGAGGTGGAGGTGAGAGCAAACAGGAGGTGGGAAAGAGTATGGTGGGGGGGAGGGGAGAAAAACAGAGGGGAAAGAGATGGGAGGGGATTTGAGGTGGAGGGAGTAGAAAAACAGAGGGGAAAAGAGTTATGGGAGGGGAGAGGGGAGAAAAACAAGAGGGAAAGAAGAGGTATGGGGGGGGAGGGGAGAAAAACCCAGAGGGTAAAGAGAGGATGGGGGGGGGGATGGGTGATGATGTAGTGAATTAAATAGACCAGGGAAAGAGAAGGAGTTTTATCAGGGGGGAGGGGAGAAAACAGAGGGGATTAACGACAGAGGCTCATGGGGTTCGGCCCTGAAAGAGAGGGAGGGGAGAAAAAATCCAGAGAGGGAAAAAAGAGAAAAAGGAATATAGAGGAAGGAAAGGAAGAGGAAAAAAGAGAGAGAGAAAAAACAAAGAAAGAGTGAACAGAGAAAAAACTCCTCCGCCAAGGGAGAGAGAGAAGCGAAATGTAATAAAAACAGAAAGGAGAAAGGAAATAGACAGAGGTTCTGTTTTTTATTTCCATCTCGTGTTGAATGTAGGATTGGGGGGGTGGAGTAGAATCAGAGGGGAAAAGAGAGGTAGGGGGGGGGGAGGGTGTGTGGAGCTGTAAAGAATAACCATGGTTGGGGGTGAACAAGGGACGGCATGATGGGGCTCAATTCTCCCACCTGTGTGTCATTTCCTGGTCTATCAGATATTCCTTCTCACTGTTAGATTGATGGCCGGGGAGGGGAGAAAAACAGAGGGGGAACGAGAGAGTCTTTGTATGTCCATCTCTGGTGAGGTGATTGAAGAGGGCTGAAGTAGAAGACAAAGTGAGGGGTAGAAGCATTGTGTCCGAGTTATCTGTTGGAGGCGGGAAGGGTGATTGAAGATAACACAAGAAGTGTGGAAAAATGTAGGTAGGTGAATGGGTTGAGTATGGTTGGGATGTCATCGAAGGGGGGAAGAAAAACCAGAGGGGAAAGAGAGTTATGGGTTGAGGTGAGTACACAAATCCTCGAAGACCTGCTGCTAGGGGAGAAAAAAGCAGGGGAAAGAGAGGTAGGGGGGGAGGGAGAAAAAACAGAGTGGAAAGAGAATGGGTAACTGGAGACGGGGGAGAGGAAGGGGGATGGGAGAAAAAAACCAGAGGGAAAGAGAGGTGAGGGGGAGGGGAGAAAAAGAGGGGAAAAGAGAGGTATGGGGGAGGGGGAGGGAGAAAAAACAGAAGAGGGAGAAGAGTAGGGTACTGGGCGTGAATGCAGGGGAGTCGCGGTGGAAGGGGGAGAAAAAACCAGAGGGTGCGAAAGAGAGAGAGGTATGGTGGGACCGTAGGGGTGAGTGCGTACTTTCAAGAGGAAAAACTAGAGGGTGCAAGGAGACGTGTGGATATGGGGGTGGCAGGTGAGCAAAGGTGGGGAAAATTGCGAGCGGGAAATAAGAAAATTAATTAAAAAAAAATGAAGGAAAGAAGATGGTGGGAGGGAGAGAGGCAAAGAGTACACAGAGGGAGGAAAAGAGAAGGATGGTGCTTCATCGGGAGAGAGGGATCCACTGAGGGGAGGAAAAACAGAGGGGAAAGGAGGAGGGTATTGGAGGGTGCATAGGGGGAGGGAGGGGAGGGGAGCAAAAAAGATGGTAGTAAAGATGATGGCCTCATGAGAGGGAAGGGGGTGAGAAGAAACAGAGGTGTAAGAGGATAGTGTATGGTGTTCAGAGGGGAGAAAAAACAGAGCTGGGAAAGAGACGGTATGCTGCGGGGAGAGGGGAGTAAAACCCGAGGGAAAAGAGAGGTATGGAGGGGCTGGAGGTTCCTGACAGAAAGTATACAGTAAAGCGGGGGGAGATATAGAGAAAGAAGGGGTTGAGGGGGATATGGTGTCTGCAGAAGACATAGTAGGCGAACAAGAAGAGAATATGGGGGAGGGGTCTTATAGCGATATTATTTATGAGTTCAAAGGAAGGGATGGGACACGAACAAGAGGAATAATAATTACGAGGCCGCTACCCTGCTCCCGATGTTATCACCTGCTTGTAATATGTTATATCTTGTGCACAGCACCTGTGAATAAAGATGAGGAACTTATTAATTGATCACAGCAGCTAACTTGGAATGATAATTATTGCATGTAAATGTTGCGATACGGAAAATGTAAATGTGGATGTGGAACCCTAGATGCTGCAGGGACATATTTTTTTTCTGGGGGGCCAATCATAAAATGTGTAAATTAACTGGAAATGGATGTGCATCAGTTAAAAGTAGAGTCATACTCAGACCTTGAGCGCCCGAAGCATTTTTGGATGGAGATTTTACCTGAAGTGATTTGTTAATCAGGGTGGTTGGTGCCAATGTGGTATGCCCCCGATCCTTTCGTGGGGCAGCAAATCTCCTCCTCTCCCCGCTCCAGACGGAGAGCTTAGTAGCCCAGGACGAGCCAGGACTACTGGAGCTGCACTTTCCAGAACATCCCAACAATCAGGCAAGTGGTCCCTTTAGCCATTCTGGCCAGACCTGCCAGGGGAAAGAGAGACACTGAGAAACTTCTGCGTTACCCCAAGGGAACGGAATACATGGGCCGTCGGTATAACTGCCTGATTGTTCATGCCGCGAAGAGCCATGAGTGTCATCTGGGCCCAGCATCGCCAATTCAACCTAATTAAGTGAACGATGTCTTGATTTGTGATTCTTAATAAACATTGTTTCCTTAATGAGTACAATCCTGAGATAAGAGGGTTGAGACAGGCATTTGATTTAATGTTGAGAGAGTTTGTGGTCCCTTATTTCTATAAAACCTCTGTGTTTCTTCCCAACTCTAAGATACTCAAACTTCGCCTGCAGTTAATTAAAATATATATTAATTCGCTGGCATTGTGGGACCATTGTGAGTGGCTGAGATAAGGAAGGTTCTAACTTGAATGATTCAAGGTGATAAGGTGGTCATTGTAGTGTTAAGCAGATCTGGGAGGGAAAACCTCTGATCTGCTTATCGGTTTGGATAAGGTATCATCCGCCCAAGGAACATAAGCAGACGTGGTAATATCAGAGCGGTCCTGGGATGAATAAAGAGACAAAGGAAATTTCTGCCGTGCAGTTATGACCCTTTGGACCTGGATAGGATAAAAATCGCCGGGACTCATTTATATATAGGTAAGCTGATATTTTAAGCCCCTTGTAGTTAGAGCCACCCTACCGGTGTGTCAATCCCTGCCCATCTCGCTAAATTGTGTTCCTGTGTTTGCCTGCTCTTGGTCAAAGCAAGAGGTTCCCTGCCGATCTCATCATCTCTGGACTTTATATATAGAACACTATCTTATATCTCTTGAGTTAGCATCGGAAATACAGTGTACGATGAAGAGGAACTCTAGATACAGAAACGTCATCGGTTCGATGATAGTCGCTCCCGACACGGAAAGTGAAGGCACTGGGACCCAATCATGTTTTGGTGATGTATCTCGGGGTGTATGCTAGAAGTAAGACAATGAAATACTCGGCTCGGCCTGGTGGCACTTCAACATTTTCCTAGAACCTCTCCAGCTCTCAGCTTTCGGCTCCATTAGGTTACTCGTTGACATCGAGTGCTGCTCCGAAGCTACTATTGAAGATCCAAGTGGTTCCAAGTACATCTTATATAAGACCAATGTGAGAGCTGAGGTTTGGTGGACGCGTTTACGTTCATCGCTTGGAGAAGATAAACAACTTAGCTCCAGATAAATAGTAGAGATAGGGTAACTACCCCGATGAGATATAGCAGACCCCTGACCGCGTTCCTAAAGCATACCTTATTGAAATACATTGTAGGTCTGCGCTACTACTGTATACTCTCTGCTCAACATAAAGGACCTAGATATTGAGAATATAATGGACAAAGCAACCAAGAGGCTTTTAGCGTCATGCTCCTTGGAATTGTGAGTGGATAGTCGTTCTCAGACTGAAGGCTCCGAAATTCAGACTATGTTTGTTCCAACGGTCTGGGCCTGAAATTGACGGTTAACCGTTATCTGTGTAACAGTCTGTTCCGGAGTCACGCGACGCGATGCCCATTATGTAAGGCTTCCAGGGCAAAGAGAAACTAAAATGCACTTTTTGGGAATTGCGAAAAAAATTGCAACAGAATTTATTTGGGCCACAAAGGGTCTTTTATGAAGTGTCCTGAATAACATGACTAAAATCCTAAGAAATTATGCTGCCCCGAGAAATCCCGGTTTAAAATATGCCCAAAAATTTCGGCCGAAGAGAAATTGGCCCCGCCAATAAGATGCCAATAGATGTCCTTGATAGGCGATTAGAGGAAGAAAAGCAACCATCAGCTTCATGACAGTCATCTGCACATATCCTCAAGTCTCCCATATCATAAGAAAAAAGGCATCACTACAATGGAAAAGAGTTATATAGCATCGATTTCTCAAATCGCTTACCTTACTATAGATTAAGTTCCTTGATTATGCCCTGACCATGTCTTGCCGAATCATTTTGACTGTTTGTGCGACAGCAACGCTACTTGATTGTTATTGCAAATAGTACAGTCACATGTTAGAAAGATTGCTTATAATAAAATAGCCCCATCGTACATATCGGAGGAATCCAACAACTCAATTATCTTAGTTTTAATATGATCCTTTGCGTGCTCAATCTTCCACTAATCATCAGTTGCCTATATTACTGCGGTTGAGAATTGTGTTGTATTTATACTGAATTAGTGAGAATCATAACATGAATTAACTCATGTTAATTTGGGTGAATTCCAATGTCTCTCCTCAATGATATGTGGTAATGTCTTATTTCAGGCAGGCTGAAGAAAGTGAGTGTCTGCAGTACGAGACCCAGAGTGTGCTTGGCAATAAATATGTTAAGGGAGAGAATTCTTAGGGCCACCTCCGCACTCTCCAGGAGCTACTGGGAGAATGTAAAATAGAAGGTTTGGGAATGACCGGTCTCGAATTATGGTATTGTAGATACCCAAAAATGGAAGTATTCAGAATTGAAGGTGGCCCCCCACGTGTTAGAGTAGTACGGAGAATGTGTGGCCATAGATCCTAAATGCGCAAGCGTTGCTTGCAGATGAGGTAATGATTTTTGAAAGGTAATTTGTGAACAAGAAGAGGAGAAGAGTGAAAAGGAAGAGATACAATGTGAGTGTAAGGAGAATTGTTCCGCCAATGGGGAAGGTTCCTACCTATACAATAATAAGTTTGAGCCACACCCTATACTAGGGAGAGTGTTATCACCAACGTTTGAGCAAAGAACTGCTGCATATTGATTCACTCAGCACATTCCACGTCCCAACAAGTCTCTCTCACATCAAGAGATACAAATCTCCTCGATTATCTACTACTGCCTCCGTTTCCAATTTTCAAAACCTCTCTGTCGTGCTGCCATTTCCTTATTAAGCTACACAATAACTATAAAATGTCCCATCGAATTCTTCTCAAACATTTTGGTTGTGGGCTAAATTACATAATACTCTGCCAGTCAACAAATGAGAAACACCACAAAGGGCAATCGCTCGAAGTGGGAGACGCTAATTGAATAAAATGTACGCATGCTTTTACACGTGCAAATATAGATGACTTCATATGACTTAGACAAGCCTCCACAGACTGTGGGATCTCGAAGTCGATGTAGAATTGATAGAAAGACAAATGTTGGTCTGAGTGGCGAAACGGAATTGGACGAGCACTCGAATTCAGTGGGTGTCAGGAATAGCATTTTGTGACATCCTGCATTGCAGCAGACGCAATATATCACCAGCCACGTCCTGCGGAGTGTATGTAAGATTCATGTCATGGACGAAGGAAAAGTGGAAATGATTATGTTCCAATTAGATTGTATGCTGAGCCAGAACCCTCCCGAAAAAAGGTTACCTATCAAAGCGTAATGGAATGCCTGGTTACAAGGGAAAATGATGGAGAAGAATCAAGAATTAATCTAGACTCTTTGATGGTCCCCGATGGTTACATAGCTGTAAGTTTCGTTTCGCACACACATCAGTAAATTATAGTACAAACTGCTTGATGTAATCAAGCTAATTGAGCTGTGTGCCTCTGTAGATATAGGGATCCAGTTGTTCTTTCTCTACATGGGAATAAGAACTGCCTCTGACCAGGCCATGACAGCTTTTGGATTGCAAATATTCATCAACAGTGAAGGTCAGTGAAAGAGGGATGAATTGTGCCGTGAGATACGGTGTGGTCTTAGCACACTTCGCTCAGAATTCACTTGACCAGTTTATGGACTGTAGTGATATCACCATTTAGCTGGACAGGACGGGTTCACGAAAACGAGGTTGTGATGCTCTGTTTATGATTACTATCAAGTGTAATAAGTGCACGCGGACTCTGCAACTACTCCACGCATGGCTCACGCTGTTGATCAGTGCTTCAACTGCCACCTAGGCAAGGCACTAACGGCAGGTAGACACACTGCATGCTCGCGGATAGTGCTCTAGGTTAGTGTATGAAGTGTAGATCGTCGAAGCAACGAAGTCCCCAGTGAAAATGTCCCAGTATTGTGCCTAGGATGGTGGTGCCACTTTCATCGCCATTAGTCCGCAGGCCAAGATGCAGTATTATACATATCTGGATGTAACCAGTGTGTGTCAAAATGTACGTGCCAGGTGATTTACACGTACACACATAAGTATGAGCTGCTGCGTTGTCTTTGATGGGGTACAAGTGAGATTAATGTCGCACGCCCGCAACAAAAGATGCCACACAAGGCTGGTTAAGTTAATGCAGTGGAAGACAGCCGCTTGTGTTTATGCAATGTAGGTTGCTTAAATATGCTCAGACCACTCTCAACATATCCGAGATTGTGGTTGACATGACTGATCCAATCCAAAGAAAAGATAGTATTCTGGGACTAGGGAAATCACCTAACCAAGGCAATAAGCCAGCTCGCCCTCATAAATGTCGAATTCTCTAGTACTTATCTGATGCGAGCAATGGACGACAGTCTGAAGCTTTAGCACAAGAGGTAAGTGACCGCCCCACGACCTGGACAAACGAAACGACACGAACTGGGTGATTTAAGTGGTTCAAAACAGTATTGAAGTCTAGTCCCTCCGCTGCCCCCAACCCAAAAAAGAGACAACGTTACACTGATCTGGTGAGAATCGACACCCACGAACTGCTGATGTTTGATGCTCCTCTGGCCCTTACAGTGCACCATGCGCATGTACTCGCATGGAGGCAGTGGAATGTAAATTCAGCAACCACAGGACAAGAGTTCATGTTCATTGGCGTGACCCACTGATGTCCAATCGTGAATGGTTTCCCAATCCCACTCAAAAGATGAAGCATGTCCCTTTCAGTGTTGAATCTCTTAAGAAATACTCCAGCTGTAGTTGTATTTGAGGTACATTATAACAAGTACCTTGCTGTAAAGAACTTTCATCTTACCTACCTCCTTTGTGTCCACCGCCTCTGATATGCCACTGGCCCGCTGTGATTCACCTAACCCTATTGCTCCAACTCATGTTGATAGTCTTATAACGGAGGAAACGACGCGAACCTGACAGGCAGAGTCCATCCATAAAGTGTAGAAGTGGTTCGCTGACGCATGTGACGGCATACAAGACGTTCCACCCCCTGTGTCCTTTGTCCCAGCGTCGACCAAACAATTGGAGTTGCAGTCGTTAGAGACACTGTTGAGTCCCAGTCCAACCTGATCCAAAGGGGACAAACCGACTCAGATACTACGCCCATACATACAAAGCCATCATGAGGGAAGGGAGAAAGCCGGCCAAACCGTGACTGTGGTGGTACCAAATTCCTCATTCTCCGATATACCACGAGTTGTCCGGTGCGAAAGACAGACACGCAGACCTAGAGACAGTATCTCTTGACCCGGGTTGCTTCTATTGATACCGCGGTTCCTGCTGTATAAAGAGCGATATATACAAGAAACAACAGGCGACTACCAGCGGTTCGTGGGAACTCGGCCCAAAGTCTACCGACCAACCCCGTTGCCGTCGGTCTTCTAATAGTCAGGCAGAGCCACACACCAGATTCAATATGCCGTGACTCATGGTATCAGGTTGTTCTATGGTGAAGGGTCACGATGCCCCTTGCCATCAATAGAGATGCACATACCAGGACCGACCTTTGCGGAGCTCTAGAGGAGATTAAGGGCCCCGGGTTCGGAGTAGCCTGGGCCCAGGTGTCGATACCCGTGCGGAAAGATAATTGCAAATAACAGAAGCCGCCAGAACACCCACTAGCACTCTGCCGCCTAAAATGGGGCCCACATGGACCAATCGCTGTTCACAATCTTGTGAGATCGTGGCCCCCTGAGGCGTTGGATCTCACTTTGCTGACAAATCCATATCAACTTCAGGTGAGTGGTGATCAAACCCACAGCACAAAAGGAATGCATCTATCTCAAGGAAAGAAAGAGTACTGGAACATCATTGAATTGATTAAAAAAGACAATTGTTTTTCCCCTGATGTTTAAAACTTTGGTGCGGACTATTTACAAAATTAGAGGGGATTGAGTTAGTGGAAAAAGCAATCATGGTGAATAATAAACATCTAAAATCTGTTAGATGATCGATTCCTGATGAAATTCTGTACCCATGTGATCACAAAATAGAGAAAAATGGTGAAGTATAATTTCGCGTTACAACCAACTGCTCCAGGATAGGTCAGCCAACATGCCCGAAAATATGGTCATATTATGCCGATGCAATATGTTTATACATAAATGTCGTGCGAGAACTCGGCCACAATTTATTGTAAGTGGAGCTGGTAGCTCCTGATAACAAAAACCAATACCACCGCTTACTCCAGCGCTTAGTGCAGCAAAATTGGGCGCAAACTAACCTCCAATGTGATGCCCACGGGAAAAATCGATATGATGTTAGGATACCTCTTCGAGAGTACATTCAAAAGAACCAGGCCTTCCCAAGGATGAAACAAAACGACCCCATTGATGATTAAAAAGTTTGAAAAATATCTCACCAAAGGTGGAAAATCACACGAAACATTAACCTTTTTTTTTCGTTACACAAGCAGCAGAACCAGAAAAAAGAAGTCCTCTGTCTCGCACAACGATGGTGGGGTCTATGATTGTTTCAATTACCAATCGGCTTGCTATCGTTTGCTAAGCCAAGCCGCTTCCTTCACAACGGTTTTGTTGGACTGGTTCCTTGTGAGTACTTAAGAGCTTGGCGAGCACTCTACAGAGGAAACTTTTACTCTTGCACGAAGCCTTCGTCGACATGTACCATACAATCTACAAAAAATGAGACTAAGATATCCGACCCATGATAGAATTGAACCCGAATTGTAAACATTGACCACTACGCCTGCTGAGAGTGCTGTTGACCATTTCTGGTGTGTTATTCTTTCCATGTGATGTGGCCATAGTGTAAATTGACTCTTAGATCGAGGTTTATGGTGATGGTCTACCCTATCACCTAGCTAAGCTGAAGTGTGAGTGAAGTAACTCTGAAAACTAACCCACTGTGACAGTTCTGTCTCTTTCCTCTTTCAATTATATTAGTCATAATGTGTCGATTCACTACGTATAGATGTTCCTCACAAATATTTTTAGTGTGCCCAATAATTATATGTAAAAATTGGCGACATCTCCATATATGAGAAAGTCGTTGAGCCATCCATACTCTGGAGTCATGTCGTTGTTTCCCAACGAGTAATGTCATTTCCTTCATAAATACCGAACAATTTGCAATACCCTACAGAATCACCTTATTCCTGTGATACGTCAGTTGGAGATTCTGCCCACGATGTACTTCCCAAATGGTAATATATCCTTCCCAAGGATTTCTCACTTATAGCATTTTAATATACTTCCAAAATGTATACTTTTGATAATGTTTGGATATAATTTGTACGTGACCATTATAGTGTAATCTCAATTTTGTCCGAGCCCAATTCATATCCCATATGAGATTGTGTATTTTGTGCTAAAATATATAACACTCCGACTTTCCCACGAACATCATTTATTCTGATGAGAAAGAATAAATATGTATCACAGTGCGCGAGCATGGAGTGAAACTCCAATGTTAACGTTCCCATCGTTTATTCGACCTCCCTGGTAGTGGTTTCTTATAGAACTATTATACAATGATATTATTTCAATGACAACTTCACATTTGAATAACCCTCTCTATCGCGTTGCCCTTTGCCTACACCTCCACCAGTATACACACTATTGTATCTCTGTTACTCTGTCAACCTTTTATTCCGCAGGTGTTCTTCTTACATATGCCCACTCATGATGAATGGGCGAGATTTGCCTGGACTATTTGTATCGATCGTTTCATACTAAGTAACCGAAGCCTCTAGCCATATTATTGGTAGTACTTATTGCGTGGTGTGAAATGACCACATCTCTCAACAGTCCCCACGAACATAGAATATACCATGTAATAACAGCTTTTCGGAATAATATCAACCATCAACAGCTATAAGCGACAAAAGATCGGTGGACGGTGTCCCAACTGGAGTTTTTGTGTGTGTTTTTTGTTTGAGAAAGTTCGTGGGAAAGGAGGGTGCGGAATACATGCAGACGATTAGAATGTGGTAATGTCTGGTATGCAACCGTTTTGTCGGTCAGATACTTGCCAAATGTCGAACGTGCTCTGGGGAACATATCATCAAATCGTTTGCATGACTAGTATTGCTGAAATACCCCAGAGGACCATAATGAATTCCTAACTGTTCTTTAAGCAATTCACAAACCTGATGAAAAACCGACCCACTGTGATCTTGGACTGAATAATTTGCTACTGTGGCAAGACGGACTATATAACGAATCCGTGGATATGGAGGGAGCGAGAACTAGTATCATGGGGAATAAGGGCTGGAATACTCGTTTGGTAGACCTAATATTGTGGAGTATGTATTGGTGAGAGTTTTTGGGGAAGCATTTAAGATTATTAGCGGATTTGGATAGAGTGGATGTGATAGAGATTTTTTCAACGGTGACATATTTATCGAGGCGTGGAATAAATCTCTCATGGTGAGTGCAGAATGTGGTCATAATGTGCAACCGGTAAATGTGGTGAAGATTAGCGGACATGGAATAAGTTAATGGTGAGTACATAAGTAGATCCGATAGTTTGGGTAGTGTATGTGACTTGTTGATTTTGATAATTCCCGAGTGACAGTGTGATTTACAAGAGGTCTGATAGAATTGGAACGTGATAGCCCTCAAGAACTCGAAGTAGTACATGGGATTTCCAACCGTCATGTTCTGTGGAAGGAATGTTCTGTTGAGTTACACTTCATTCTTGAGGTCTTGAACAGAGTTTTGGATAGATTTTACTTAGATTTGCTGCCTGTTATTTTGACCAAAACTCACGTGTGAACACTGAAACCTCAATAAATGCGAATGTCCATACATTTTCCTTTTTGTATCGGGTAAGATAACTTGATGTGAGTACATGCGGGGATAATCGCTTGTTTCTATGTTCACGGGTAATGGTGAGTGTACGAATTGAAGTAAATCATCAGTCGGTAGTTTAGAGTGTGGTGATACATGGATAAAGCTTATTAATGTCGTTTTAGTTTTCACATATATGTGTATAATTTGGTCGGTGTGATTATTCAGTGAGTATTGTTTTGGAATGGCCAGGAATATATTGAGTTCATTTGCATAGTCGAGACTATGTACCCAAGTGGTAATCAATCGAATACATTTGACCTTGTTGTGCTACCATTCTGTGTATATGAATGGTTAAATGTGTGTGAAAGGTACTATGTTCTGATATAGAGAGTTTATATGGTTGGACATCCCAAGAGGAAGGTGTACAATGGGTCATGAGAGCTAGCTTTCTTTTCTGGTACACTTAGTGTAGTAGGAAACCAGTACATGGTATACTACTTGAAATTCTGAGTGTCTGAGAGTACTATGACGTAATTTACCATTTAAAAAAGCCATTTCATGTGGTGTCTTGGTTTGGGCCATTGTTTAATAATGGTGAGTACAATTGGAATTAATGTTTTATCTGGTCCATATGATGAGGTACTGGATGTCTTTCTGATATAGCCATTCCAGGTGGTATATCTTGTCCTGTGAGTACTCATCTCGCGAATTAAGTTCGTATGGATGAGTCCAGACCTTTAATGAAGAAAATTAAATTATTTCCCTTGCGTCTTTTGTCTTGTAATTGGTCGAGTGTCACAGCTTACTCATGTGATATATAGCTTCAGATTGATTTGTTTTGTTACATATATTGTGGCATTTATTTTCAAATCGGGTGGGCGTATTGTTGCTGTTTTTATTGTGGAATGGTGCATAACAGTACCATTATAGGATCCAGAGTGTTCGGAATATAGGTTTTTGTTAGTTGCACAAGTATTGTGCGAATGTAGAGAGATACCTTTTCTGCTTTTTGTGTTTAAATTGTGTGACGATTAACCAAATATGGGGTAGTTAATAGTTCGTTAGTCATTGTGGATTGAAGTTTTTTCACAACGATTGCTCTGCTAATTCTAATCAATCGCCTTAACATACAAGCATTGACGAATTTCGGCATAGGCTTGTTATGTCACTAATCCCCATTAGGCCACCGTACTCACTTCAGCTACCTATTTTGTGCCTCTCGGCGTGACCAGAATATATTCTCCCGGGGATCCCCAACTGATTTGTATGGTTACACGACAAATTTCTCGAGCCTCTTGAGGTACCAGGGTACAACACAACTACGCCTCTAGGGATAACGTTGCCAAGGAAGTTTCCTTGTTTTTCAGATAATGGCTGATTGTTATATTCCAACCCCAGGTTGTAAATTTCTAGCTCTTCATTCCATGGCCTGTTTATTTATACATCGGACTAGAGTGACTTCTTTCATAGTGGTGCATGTGCTCGATGTCTCATGCCAGTTCGGTGTTATTGCTTTGATTTTTGTCCTTGGGGAGATGTTGTTTTCAAAGGATCACGATAAAAAGTTTGCGTTCTGCGCACTCACGATCTAGTCCTGGGATCCATCAAAACCATCTCCCTCACCTCAACTCTTCTTCTTTTCCTCCTCCCTCTTGACCCCTCTGCCTCTCACACCTCATACACCACTGCTCTCCCCTCCTCTTTCCGATTCTCAACCCTCCCTCTCCTCTCCGACCCCTTCCCTTTGATCGGTCACTCTACCTCTCTATCCACACCCCGGACCCCAGGTATTATTATCTCACCTCCCTATACCCTGCGCGTTTCTCGTGCGTCCATCGCGCCTCTATTCGTCTCCTGGCTCACGGACGCGCCTACACGCACGTCCTGTGTTGTGTGAAAAATATGGGGACAAAGCATGTACAGAATCACCATGGGAGTGGCCGACCGGTTGGGTTGCCAAAGGCTCGACCTGCTGCATGTCCGAGCATGCATGCAGGCAGACATTTGCCAGGAAGACAGCGTTGGTTTAGAGTGCTGCACACTACCCAGGGTGGCTCAACAGTATCCGCATGGTGGCATTGTTGAGTCTGTATGTTGTGTGTGTCGTCTAGTGTGTGGGTAAGGTAAAAGGCGGCAGTTGTGCAACGATTAGAAGGTGGGAAGGCTGGGGATCAGAAAGTGTGTAGTGTTAGTAGGTGTGGTGGGGTGTGGAAGAGTGTGATACTGGCGATCCTCACATAGAATGGCGTTGATGGTATCTTCATATCGCGACGTTTCTTCAAGCAAATAGTTGTATACTGTCGTTCGTCCATATGGCGTGGGCTAAAACTATCTCATGCGCTAGAATGTGTGTGAGGATTATTGTGTGAGCTGTTTTTAGAATATAAACTCAGTCTATGTGTGTGTGTTGGAATGTGTGTGGGTTTTGGTAGTATAGGTTAATAGGAAGGGAAAGGTTGAGTGTTGTAGATATGAATGCCAGGAGCTTGAATGGAAGGAATGTAAGAGCATGGAAGCTGGATAGACCGGCCCGAAAAGGTAGGACAGAGCAGTTGCTGTAAAGAGACGTGGTGGTTTCGTGAGCCCCCAATCCCAACCGGAGGACGGGAAAACTTCCCAAGGCCTGTGATCGCTGGTAGTGATGTGTATTAGGTCTCGTTATCTTAGATCCTTATAGAGTGCCACACTTTCAACAATGTATATTCCTTCTAAGTTTGGTGTCTCTCAATATAGTGGTCCACGCCTCTCCAGTATACACATATACAAGCTTTAAGGGGGATCCGTAAACTGAATTTCGATCCGTGAACCAAATGCCTCGTTCGTAATCTTCGGTTCTCACAGATGTGTTATATGTGTATCTCGCTCGGTTGTGCATCTTCTGAGTAATGCTCCAGTCGATGAGATGCTCTCTCCGGAGCTGCACTCCAATATTAGTTGTATCGTTTGTCTGTACCCCAAGTTGTAGTTTACGTCCCAAGGTGGATAGTTTCTAATATCTTCTGGATGGTTGCATTTTACGTTACATCAATTCCCATAACGACGGTCCAACTCATATCTCAAAACTAAATCGGTACAACTTTGGCATTCTTCAGCCATCCTCCAGAGAGTGCTTTTGCACACTAGTGCGATTTGATGAGCTCCCAGGTAAATATTGAGTCATTATATTTGTCTGTGTCTTTGCCTCAGTGAGCTATACTACACATGTACTTCTTGAGTCAAATACTGCACAACTTGGTATTAAACACCCACTCCACAAATCTTTGGTCATACCAACTCTGCCTTCGTGATGTAATCCTATCTACTCTCTGTTTTCTATCTGTACTCCAATATAAATATAATGAATAAATAAAATAATCCGATATGGGTGTCTATAAATCTCTTTTCTCTCTCGATATTCATCACTCATATTTTGTGAGTGTATATTCCCATAGTCGACCGACCGTTGTCTTGTGAGTCTCATCAGTTAATCCTTTCCAGAACTGACCTACATTCAGTGAGTGCGTATTGTTCAGCGTCCTCTCTACGCACAGAATTTCTAGCGACTGCGGATATCTCGATATTTTGACAATGGAAACGTTCGACCAAAGTGGTTATATACCGTATGATGACAAACTCACTCATGTGTAACGAATGCCTCTCAGTGTGTGGTGCCCTGTATTTGCTGTTTGTCTGTGACATATGAGATTTTTTTGTGTGGTTCAGAGATGGTGTCGGTAGTAAAGCATAACTTACTTCTCTTTCCGCAAACCCAACATCTTAGCCCTCCTCTATCTGCTGAGTGTTTTTATTCTCTCCGCTCTTCATCCCCCTGCCCCCAAGTTTTGCAAACACACCTCTCTCTCTCTTCTTCACATACTCTTGTTTTTCTCTCTCCTCTCTTTCCATCCCTGTTCTCTCTTTTCTCTCTCTCGTGTGCCCTGGCCACATCTCGACAACTCTGCCTAATGAGAAATTACCAACAATTCAGCAGATAAAGTGTGTACAGCACGCATATACCCGTTTCTCCCACTCTCCCTTTTTTTTGGACTTTTCCGGCCTAAAACCGCTGGGGCGATCGGCCTGAAATTTTGAGCCTACATAGTCGTATGCACGCAGTTATTCGGCACAGATAACCATGGGCTCTCAAGAAGCTGTTGCTTGCCCGACAGCCCGCTGGTTCATATATGCCGAATCGCCTAAACGGATAGACGCGTCCCAAAATGGTACGCCCACTGAACTCTCTCGTAATTTCTTCAAAAATTTCTCTTCAATCCCACAATCTATCGCCGACGAATTCAAGAATGCTATAACACCCAGACATGTATGCTTTCCGGGTTACCAAACCATAACTCAAAACGCCAAAACCAGTCGGACGCCCGGTGTGCTCCAAGCACACCCACCAACCTGTCCGCAACTCTACCCGCGCTAACAGGCTACCGATCGCCAAATAGATCGATGTTTTACCTAATTAATTAATTCGTGCGGGTAGAGAGTGTACCGAGAGATTGTACGCTCAGCGAGGCCTTGGCGTTTGGATACGAGAACCGCTTTAAGCAGCTCGGCCTCCTTTTGGGTATATACGAGCGCGGGTGGTATATATCGCAAGCCGCGTGGACCGATTTATTTATCCAGGCTTATTTTAACAAAGCCCACTATAACATCCTGAGGCAAGATGGCAAGTTCAATTGGGGAAAATGACACGACGAATAACGGTCAACATTTTAAAGAAGCACATTATCATTTCCCAAACAACACATAAGCACGTAAGCAGTCATGCAATGAATGGGAACACGATGCAATTATACAGCCAAACACAATAGCCAAAAGGAACTACGACCGTTTATTTATTATGTACAGTTACTTATACCAATTCTTACTTACGGACTTGGCGCCACAAACTTTCATACAAAGAAAAGCAAGGAAAAACCCCCTCAAAGACGAGGGGGTAGACGGCACCTCTCGGCGTCTTCTATGTCATGGAGCTTTGAGACCGAAGGAGCTCCAGAGGCCGCCGCAGGGGTTACCTTCACCTCAGGACCGTTCGGTGCTGGGTGGCCAGTGAGCTACTCTCCGGCTCTCCCACGTCTCCGAACACGAAACACGCAGCTCCGCCGCGGCCACAGCAGGGCTTTGGCCGTGCTCGCGCTCCTCCGCCTCTCCTCAGGGCATTCGCCAGCCGACTTGCAGGCTTCAGCTCCTGGCCTCCAGGCGCTCCGAAACCCCGGACAGACACTCGACAAGACTGGCTGACTGACCCTCAGCAGCCCAAACTCGCAACCCACCTCAAGAGACAGACCGACCGCGACCCTCTCCTCAGCCTCCAAGAAAAGACCTGAGAGAGAGGACTCTCAACAACCGCCAGGGACCTTCTCCTCAGCTCGTCCTTTATACCCTACGGCGCGTCGCCCCTCCCCTCGGAGCGCGCGGGGGCATTTTTCGCCCACAAATCGAGGCCCTCCTTTACCTCAACTTTGACCCCTGGGCCCGATTCACCCGCTTCCCCCGTTCCCGCGCGCACGGAAAAGAAAAAAAGCGGGGGAAGGGGAAATCCCCAGCGCTATCGGAACTTCTCTCCTCGGCGCTGTGGTTCTGCCCGCAACTCCGCGGAGGCAACGGTTTTCCTACGTTGCCTCTGTTTCCTTTCCGACGCACATCCATGGCAGAGCGTTATTTATGTGGAGAGTTTGTTGGTTTGTGGTTGTAGAAGTAGTAGTCGTGGTCGTTGAAAATGCGGGTGTGGAGAAGGTATATAGTTGAGCGATGTTGTGGAGATGGTTGAATGCTCTGGTTGTTTGTTTGGTGGTCTGTGAGGGTGGTGTGGTTGGGGCCGGTTTTGACAGGAGTGGGTGGTGGTTTGGCTTTGTGCGTTGGTCCAAAATAACGATAAGTAAAAGGAAAAAAAAAACGGCTAACTTGAAAGATTCACAGCCCTGTTACTACGAATAATTCATTTAAAATGGTGGGAAATTCTATCTGAACACACAAAGTTAATCGGCATAAACTATCTTAAGGAAAACCCATACACAATAACTGGCCCTTGGATTCGTAAACCCTGCGAAGTGTTCCACAAGACAACTAAACCAATTATTACTACATAACTACCACCTACCTAAATCATATATAAATATACTTATAACATATATTATAATTATATAAAGCCTACCTTCATAACCACCACTGAGACTGACCACAACTCCACTGCACTAGCACACATGTTAAAGATCGACACCCGAAGATACCTCTGAGGTGAATGTAGAAAAACCGAAATTGTCGCGTCCGCATGGACACTCGAGAACCGATACACCAGGGTATAATTGCACGAACTGTTTGGGAATAACATCGCAATATTGCGCAACAAAAAATGAACAATCCAAATGAAAAAAAACAATTGCAGCACGCCCTCGTCGAAAGCCGACACCACCCTGACGCAATGGTCAAGGACAGCTTATGCTTAATTTTGCTTAACCAAGGACTCAATTGTAGCCATCCCAGGGAAAAAATCACAGAACCCTCTGAATGGCATTGTTGATGGAAACATAAATAAATGAAAAACAAATAAAAAAAATCCATATATATAGAATAAATTACGACAGTGGTGAGTATGACCCAAGACAATGGGAGGCACCAAAGTAATTTTGCGTCTCAAAATCTTCTTCTCCCCAGATGCTGCCATGGAGATCGAAAGCCGATTATAACACCAGCGGAAAAATAGAAAACGTCAGAACCCCGCCATTCCTAAATGGAAACATATAAAAAATAAATAAAATGACAACCAAAACAAATGCAGGCGTGGCCAAGCCCGGGACAACCGAGACATAATGGGGCAAAGCACAATCCGTTATTTGCTAACAATGGGTTATAGGCATACCCCCGCTTGGAAAAAAAAATATATAAATATGTATATATTTATATATAATATGATGCACATAAAATTAAACAAAGTTTATAATAGTACATATAGTATTATATATATATATATATATAATATATAGAGTATATATATATATATGTTGTTACGTTACGCCCGGGTACCGAGTGGGTAATCCTCGTTTTCTCCTCTGATGAACCTGACCTGGGGGCCACCGCTCACAGTTAACTTGGGTAGTAAGGAATATGCCCAGTGGGTTGCTTAAATTCAACAAACAAAACCACCATCAGTTTAACCACGGAGTAATCCAGTAGTTCCCACCTGCTTCGAAATTTGCCGTTTAGCTAGAGGGTCACGTGGCCCTTCTAGAGACGGGGGACGCGCCCCTGGCAATTGTCACCATGTTTGGTTGATATGATCTTAAGTAGGGTGCCGAGCATTTACCGCTTTGGGGCATTGCCGAACTATGACAGGGTTTAATTAGATTGGAAATTTTATAAATCTCCCCAGTTCTTATCCAATGATATTCAGACCAATGCTGGAAATAAATTCCAATGGAAACGGAAAGGACAAGGCACAGACTGGTTGAAAACGTCGATCAAGGAATTTTCTTAATAAGAAAAAAATAAATTAAAATCTGCAATACAACATCTCTTTCTCCTTTTT
>CM068954.1:12043629-12062593 GCA_035128595.1 Eptatretus atami
AGCGCGCAGGTCTGCGCGGCACAGCAGTCAGGGCGCGCTCCCATTCGCGTCTCCTCCTGTTGTCGAACCTCTCACGCTGAAGGCTCCAAGCGCCAGGCTCCAGACTTCCGCGCATTCCTCGACTCTCCAACTCGCCCTCCAGACCGACTGACTCTCTCGTTGATGCGCTCTGCGCGCCTTTTATAGGGCTGGCTGAGACGGATCTATCTCGCCCTCTCACCTCTGGACCTTGCGCGGAAGCGGACGTCGCAGGGAAAATCACCGACCCTCTTGGATCCGTTCTCCGAAGCGAGCCGAGGTTTGAATCATCACCTCGACCCACAGGCCCGCCCCTTTCTCTCCGTGATCCGTTTTCGAGGCCGAAGCTTCACACAGACGGGTGGTAGGAAATCACCACGCTTGCGCTCACAAGAACTCCCGCGTCGGGTTTGACAGCGCGCTGTTCGTGTGGGACTCGCCGGCTGGTGAAAGATGGCGTCGTTTCGGAGACGAAGGGAGGCGATGTTTGTGGTGGAGATGTTGAGTTGCTGGCGGAGTGGTGGGATGGCGTGTTGTTGAGCGAGCAGTGTGGTTGTGCTTGTTTGTTGAAGCGTTGATGAGAGTATGTTGGTGGTTCGTCCAAACAACGATAGTGAAAGAAACGCATCTCCAAAGATCACAGCCTGTGGCACGAATAATTCCCATTAACAACGGTGGGAATCTAACTACACAGACTTATCGATCTAACTGAACTAAGGACCTTTATGGTGTTCTGCGAATTTCCACAGCCGTAACAATATGAATGGATCAGCGTTTGAAAGACTGAAACATGGTTATAAAGTATAATTAGCAGGATATCTATCTCCGACAGGTTCATACATGTCTCACCTCAAATGAGCCATTCCTGGAGTGTGTATTTGTAGAAACAGGAATTCAATGTAAAATGGCGATGTGGGACCATGACATGTGGTATATGTTTACCCCACAGACAATGGATTAGGATTAGCTCTGCATGCATCAGGACTGAGAAACCATTTTGGCACAGCTTCCCCTTTAATGGTAAATCCCTGGGGGAGGTGAAACTTGGTAATGGTCTCTTATATTCTCTTAAAGAGACTGGAAGAATTAACAATTCCGACCGGGGTCTGGCAGAATGTTTCTATCTGCGCAATTTTCCAGGAGTTTGAAGGACTTGCACAATTTTTCAGGACTTTCCAGCACTGGAAAATACTTTTTCATATCTCCAGTAATTTCAAGGTTCAAGGACTGTACGAATCCCTAAAATAACATTTACTGTTTTTTAATTCTTTATTTTTAACTTTGATAAGCTTTCTAAAGCAAATGAAACACAAGCATGATGGGTCAAACGTTCCTTATAGTAATAGATGACATCCACACAGGTTTTCCAAAAGTCTGGCCAATAAATTTGAATTCTCGGAAAAGCATCACTGAAGTTTTGATGCCACATGCATTAACCATGAAAATTGTAATATAATAATGATGTAGCATCCTTTACAAGCACCCGGTACAGCTCACCAGAAGAGCCAAAAGGAGAGAGGCCTTACCGAGAGAAAAGCATGTCCCATCGCAGTGACGTGCAGTTTGGCCGCTCCTCCTTGTCCAGCAAACAGTCACAAAGCACGGGGTCCACACATACGAGGCTGCATTTGCACAAGCACATTGTTGTTAAAATCCAGCCGGTCTCATCATTGTTAAAATCCAGCACGTCTCATCATTGTTAAAAATCCAGCAAGTCTCATCATTGTTAAAATCCAGCAAGTGTCATCATTGTTAGAAATTAGAGAAAATCTCATCCTCGTGAAAAATCCACAAATCTCATCCTCGTGAAAAATCCACAAATCTCATCCTCGGTGAAAACCACAAATCTCATCCCTCGTTGAAAATCCACCAAAATCTCATCCTCGTGAAAATCCACAATCCATCCTCGTGAAAAATCCACAATCATCACTGTCGAAACACAAATCTCATCTCGTGAAAATCCACAAATCTCATCCTCGTGAAAAAACACAATCTCATCCTCGTGAAAAATCCACAAATCTCATCCTCGTGAAAAATCCACAAATCTCATCCTCGTGAAATCCACAATCTCATCCTCTGTGAACAAATCATCTCATCTCGTGAAAAATCCACAAATCTCATCCTCGTGAAAAATCCACAAATCTCATCCTCGTGAAAAATCCCACAATCTCATCCTCGAAAAATCCACAAATCTCCTCGTGAAAATCACAAATCTATCCTCGTGAAAAATCCACAAATCTCATCCTCGTGAAAATCACAATCTCATCCTCGTGAAAAATCCACAAATCTCATCCTCGTGAAAAATCCACAAATTCATCCGTGAATCAATCTCTCGTGAAAAATCCACAAATCTCATCTCGTGAAAAAACCACAACCTCATCCTCGTGAAAAATCCACAATCTCATCCTTGAAAATCCACAATCATCCTCGTGAAAAAAATCCACAAATCTCATCTCGTGAAAAAATCCAATCTCATCGAAAACTCAAAATCCATCCCGTGAAAAAAATCACAAATCTCATCCTCGTGAAAAATCCACAAATCTCATCCTCGTGAAAAAACACAAATCTCATCCTCGTGAAAAATCCACAAATCTCATCCTCGTGAAAAATCCACAAATCTATCCTCGTGAAAAATCCACAAATCTCATCCTCGTGAAAATCCACAATCTCATGCACGGAAAAAACAAATTCATCCTCGTGAAAATCCACAAATCTCATCTCGAAAAATCCACAAATCTCATCCTCTTGAAAAATCCACAAATCTCATCCTCTTGAAAAATCACAAACCATCTCATTGAAAAACACAAATCTCACCCATGAAAAATCCACAAATCTCATCCTCGTGAAAAATCCACAAATCTCATCCTCGTGAAAAATCCACATATTGCAAGGACACTTACTAGTAAGTATCCTTGCAGCATTAGTAAATGCTTCTGCAAGGATACTTACCAAGATTAGTAAACGCTGCTGCATGGATAGCTGCTCAATATTTGCTGCAGATCTTACCTCTGATTGGATCGGTCTACAAGATCATTTTCTTTAACGTAGCGGGTGATGACTTCACGAACCTCCACCCGGCTGAGCACTGCACCCTTCCTGCAGCAGGCAGTCAGAAAACAATCCTGTTGTTTTTTTCGCATGCCAATTTACTGCTCAGCATATTAGCCAAGTTGGTTGGTCAGCTATACATATGCTCTGCACCATCAACATGCACACAATGTTGATATAAAGTGCTTAACACACAAAAGGAACCCTACTTGATATTGGCACATGCGAACAGTGGTTGCAGGCAAACGGGGACTACGAATAGCGGGAAAATCTCGGGTGTCTGGTAGATGCACTCTGATGTCTGAGCCGGCATATCCTTTACCCGTGCAGATACAGAATCAGAGCTACCAACACCCTTTGGTTTGGAGAACGAGACAATCCTGCGGAGACATGGAGGTGCAAAGCGTGAAGTTGTTTCGAGTTACTTCAACAACTGGCATGTTGGCATTTAAATTTTCAGTCACATTTCATTGTGTAATAGACAGCTGATACAGGCCGAGTCTGCCACTTTTCATAAAAAGTATCACAAGACATGCACCTGTAATGTTATTGGAAGTTCGACAGGAGCAACCGATATATCTCGTTTCAGAGGCACCAACAGCAAATGCTTCGATGGTAAAGATGCAAGAATATATTTTGGTAAGTTATGATTCCTGCAAATTGGTGAGTGTGTTGGGATTTGTACCTTTTACTTAAAAGCTTTGTTTTCCTCCCAAATCAATTCACTTCGCCTGCAGTTAATTGAAATATATTCCTGCTTGGGACATTGTGTGTGAGATAAGGAAGGTTTAACTTTGAGTTATTCAAGGGAGCATTGTGTAGCAGAATCTGAGGGGGAAACCTCTGATCTTGCTTATCTGTTTGATATATATCACCAGGACATAAGCCAGCTGGTAATCCAGCTGGTCCTGGGATGAAAGAAGGAATTTTGCATTGTTATTTGCTAAAGATAAAATCGCGTATATATGAAGGAGTGATTTAACCATTCGAGTAGAGCACTCTCCGGTTCCCTCAGGCAAGAATTGTGGTGCCTGGGTGTGCTCTCCATGCACACATATTGATCTCTAATAAAGTTTTCTCTCAAGTATATCGACGTCTTCATGCCTTAAGTGAAGGGTGATCACGCCTCGACAAGTGTAATGAATGGGGCATCTGCAGTCATCTGGGGATTCAACAGAAGCAAAAGTTGTGAAAAGAAAGATTATTTTCCAACATCCAGTGTGCATGGTTGTGAGAGGCTAACTTTACAATCTTAAATGTCAATGGATGGTCTGAACCCAAATATACACTGCCAAGAAGTCGTTTCAGGGAAAGGTTTATGCATGGTATTTGCACAGGCGGCTTACTCTTCAAAAAGAAAAATTAATTATTGGCAATACGGTGGCTGAAGAAACTCAGTGAAAATTTGCAACAAATATTCTGTGATGCAGTACCCCATCAATGTTCCATCAGAAACGGAAAAATCAAAATTAACACAAAGCATTGGCTCAAAGCAAACACGCTACACATGGTACAATGCTGAACTTGTAATAAAGAGGTACGTGGGAAATACGGAAGCAGAGAGGAGTTGTACACAAGCAACGGGATGGGCAGGCACAATGATGCGCTCTTACTCTGGGTGTGTCCAGGCCACGCTGGTTATTGTTTGCACTCCACGAGTTATTTCCTTTACTTGCAGCAATCCCCGGCGCTGCAGGCTGGACATGAAGCGCGACAGCTGGGGAGGGAGAGGAAGCACTGTAAATGGCTACATTGCAAGCAAAGGTTATCCCCAAGGAATTTGCCAAATAGGGCAGCAACCCCACCTCGCTCCCCTCACTCAACCCACCTTGCCCTCAAACTCAAACCACTTCCCTCTCCCTTTCCACATCTGGTTAATTAATGCTTCCAAGATTCAGTCTTGTGCTTAAACTTTCCATATGAAGTGTAAACGTGTAAAATTCCCAGAACACAACTCGTACCTTTTTGTAGCTCGACCTCTTAATATCCACTTTTGTGTCCTTTGGGCTGGAGAGCAAAGCAAAGGATGTGAAAGCAAAATAAGGACCAAATGCACTCGTGGCATAATTAGCTTGCTGATGAGAATCTTTTTGCTCGATATCACATGTTGAATGTCATTCACGATTAAAATTTGTTCATCATCCCATAATGCCCTCGTCTTTATCCTCCTTGTGCTTTAAAAACTCGTAAAAATAAAATAAAAACAGAAGGGCACTCGGGAGAGCACAGACCTCTGCCAGGCTGATTAGTTTATGTTTTGTATCCCACTGATAAGCCGGATATGGATTCGGGCCTGAACCAAACATTAACTGGCTTGTTCTAATCACCTAACCAACTCTTTCACCAAGTTTTGGCCGAATCCATCTCCAACTTTCTGAGATATCGTGCTATATTGCTGTTTTAGCCCACTCACTCAATGGTGAAGAATAATTTAAAAATTATTGGATCCAGATCTAGATTCGGATCTTCACCAAAACTGAATCAATTCGTCCTTGTCACACACCCAAACTGTCCAACAAGTTTTTCATCCGAATCTGTCCACAACTTTTTGAGATATCCTCCACACAAACAAACAAACAAAAAAAACAAGAAAGACATCGTGCATAGCACTATACTTGTGAAATCCATCAAACAAATTTGACCATAAAAATAATTGTTGGTCGAATTCAAAGACAGAATATGCTAATTCTCTTCAAAATTAAAGTCAATCGGATGAAAATCTAGGATTTTAGAGATTTGACAAGGTTGTTGACATTTTGACCTCAACATCAACAGGTTTCTTGCTTATGACCAACTCTACGAGGTGGTGAAGTTTCGTGAAGATCGGATGAAAACTGACCTGTAGGTGATTGACAGACAAACAAAGAAGATACACGTCGTGCTCAGCACGACGCTTGCAAAATCCATCTCCCCGTTCCCGAAAAAACAAAAAAAGTTGCCACAGATACATCAACTTGTCCATTTCATTGAGATTAAAATTGACAATCTTAACCAAAGCTCAGATCAATCGCATGATAATTGATTATTTTTTCAGATGAAAATTAATTTTAGAAAGTTGACCTTGAGTTGACCTTTGACCTTTTCACCTCAATTTTTTTCCCCGAATAACCATTTAAATGATGCAATATGCAATTATTATTCAAATTTGAAGTCAATCGGATGGAAATGTCGATTTTAGAAATCCCGATCTTGAATTGACCTTTTGGCCTCAAAAATAAATTGAATAGCCATATCAATGATGCAATATGCAATTATGATTCAAATTTAAAGTTAAATTGCATGAAAATTTATGATTTCAGAAATTTGACCCCAAGATGACCTTTGACCTCAAAATCAATAAGCTGCTCAGTTGTGACTACCTCTACAACTTGGTAAAGTTTAACGATGATCAGCTTAGAATTGCGAGCTGTAGGCGATTGACAGACAAACAGACAGAATCACAAGATACACGTCGTGCTTAGCACGATACTTGCAAAATCCACACCCCCCTCCCCCACCAAACAAAAGGTGCCATGGATACAAATTGTCCATTTCATTTTGATTAAAATTGACGATCAAAATCAAAGCTCAGATCAATAGGATGAAAATTGATGATTTTAGAAGTTTGACCTTGAGTTGACCTTTTCACATCCAAAAATAGTTGGTTTCCCAATTTAGTGACCCAATATGCAAATCGTGTTCAACTTTCAAGTCAATTGGATGAAAAATGGCGATTTTGGAAATCTGACCTCAAGATGACCTTTGACATCTCAAAATCAATAGGCTTCTCAGTTGTGACTACCTCTACAACTTGGTAAAGTTTTGTGAAGATCGGTTTAAAATTGTGACCGAGAGGCAGTTGACAGAAACAAACAAGATGTCGTGCAGAGCACGATAATTGCGAAATGCATAAAACAAATTTGACCTCAAAAATAATTGGTGGTTGAATTCAATGACCAAATATGCAACTCCTCTTCAAATTTCCAGTCAATCGGATGAAAATTGGGGATTTCAGTAATCTCACCTAAGTTGTTGGCCTTTGGCCTGTGTTGACCTCAAAAATAATTAGTGGTTGAATTCAGTAACCTGATATGCAAATCCTCTTCAAATTTTTAGTCAATGGGATGAAAATTGATGATTTTAGAAATTCCACCTCGGTTGTTGACCTTTGGCCTATGTTAACCTTTTGGTTCATGTTGACATGAAAAATAATTGACTGCATGAATTAAGTGACCTGATATGCAAATCATGTTCAAATTTCTAGTCAATCGGATGAAAAATTGAGGATTTTAGAAATTTGACAAAGTGGTTGACCTCTGGCCTATGTTGACCTTTTGACCTCAAAAACAATAGGCTTCTTGCTTATGACGAACTCTCCCATGTGGTGAAGTTTCGTGAAGATCGGTTTAAAATTGTGACCTGTAGATGACAAACAAACAGAATAACGCACGCAACCAACCAATAAACTTGAAAAATCTTCGATTTTAAATCTTCGAAGTAACAAACAAAGAGACAAAGAGATAGGGTTGAAAACATCACCCCCATCCACCTTCGGTGGTCTGAGGTAATAAAAGAGGAGAGTTTTTTCCAGGTCAGCCCGGGCAGCACTGCCGATTGATGACCAGAGCATCCCAAACTGATGAAGATGGTTTTGGCTTTGCCAGGCGGACAGCGGTTCAGAAGCGAGGTCTGGCTCGGTAGTTTGAATGTGGGATTAATGGAGGGGAGAGGAGTCGAGGTGGTGGAGATGATGCAAAGGAGGAGGTTGGAAGTGTTGTGTGTGCAGGAGACCAGATGGAAAGGAGACAGGGCGAGGAGGTTGATCGGAGGTTACGAGCTATTGCTCGTTAAAGCAATAGCTTTAAAGAGAGCCCTTGAAGGGCTAACAGCTTGGTAGGGATGGAAGGAGTAATGACGTGGGAATAATAGTATCGGAAGGGATCAGCAAGCCGGTGGTCAGAGTGGAAAGATGGAAGAGACAGATAGTTAGGGCATGGGTGGTGATACAGAGGCAAATGGTTTGTATTATGTCGGTATTTTTTCGGCCACAAACGGGAAGGAATGGGGTGAAGCAGAAATTCAGGAACACGCTGGAGAGGATGGGAATAGTTGAGCTGGAGGTGATGCTGTGCACTCGTGCATGTGGGAGTAACGGAGAGGAATGCTTTGGTAAATTTGGTTGGGGAACGAGGAATAGAGAGGGTCAAGAGCTGGTGGCGCTGGTGGGGAGGAATGGGAAGGCCATAGCTGGTTCATTCTTTCAAAAGCGAGAAAGCTACAAGATTATCAATAAGAGTGGAGAGCATAGAACAGAACTGGATTTGGTGGTGATAAGGAAGTGACAGTTGTGGAGGGTTGAGGATTGTAGGGCAGTGGCTCGGGGGAGCATGATAGCACCCGGCACAAGCCTGCGGTGTTTGTGGTATGGATGAAGAAAAGGAGGGAGGTTAAGAACAGGGGTCGGAAGATTATGTGGGGGAAACGTCATCGTAGAGTACAAGGAGAGGATGAGGGCCAGGTAAGAGCAACTTAGCGATGAAGCGGCAGGTTTGGAGGAGGAATGGAAGAAGTACAGAGAGGTATTTAGGGGAATTGCAGAAGTTCTGTGTGGAAGGACATCAGGAAAGGGTGCATCGTCGAGGGATAGAAACCAGGAATGGTGGACGGAGGATGCAGTGAAGGCAGTTGGTGGTGGTTTGGAAAAGGATAGAGAAGATCAAGGATAGAGGGTGTCGAAGAAAATTTCCTCTTGAAGCATTTGTAATTGTGTTGCCAGCCCAAAGTGTGAATGAATGAATGAAGGCATTGTTCCTCACTCATAAAATATTACTTGGACTTCGGTAAAATGCTGCGGTTGAGAGGATTTCATTGTAAACATGATTATCCATGTATTCTGTTGCATCTGCCTTCAGTTGATATCGATTTGTCATTTTTGATTAAAACTATGCAACAACCTGGAAATGTTGCAGAAGTTCCAGGAAGACTTAAGTATATCAATTAGTCCATGATTAAACATAATTTTAGATATTTCTTATTTAGTTCACAAATTTGATGAACATAATGCATGGCTTTTGTGTGGCGGCACCAGTCAGAATGTCAGAATGTAATGTTGTTCTTTATAAATGCTGAGAACGTGCCGAAGTAATGATTCACTCCCTTGATCTGTGTAAGTGTCTGTACCTCCAAACCCTGTGGGACTGAGGGGCTGTTGTGCTCTTTTCTGATTGGCTGTACTTAGGCTTGCCTCCTTGAACCAAAATTGTTAACTTCGCGCATCGAAGATGGATGGGGTTACTGTTTGTTTGTTTGTTTGTGAACAGTATTACGGAAAAACTCCTCGACGGATTTCGACGAAACTTGGTGGGGGGGGTTAGGTCTGGTCAAGGATCATGCCATTAGATTTTGGACTTGGTCGAAATCCAATATGGCCGCTATGGCGGCCAATTTGAAAAAATATTTGAATTTTTTTTTTTTTGCATTTCTACATGTTTTAAGTGATTTCCAACCCCCCCCCCAAAAAAATTGTTAGAGAAAAAATTTTTGTGCAACTTTTTTTTCAACAAATTTCGATTTCTTTTTTTTGCATTTCTACATGTTTTAAGTGATTCCCACCCCCCCCCCCCAAAAAAAATTGTTAGAGAAAAAAAATTTGCAAATTTTTTTTCAACAAAATTTCGTTTTTTTTTTTTTGCATTTCTACATGTTATAAGTGATTCCAACAAAAAAAACATGCAAAATTTAATTGCGGCTGATTTTGGAACTTCAGGTGGATATACCCACGTAAAATCAATTTCTGTCTCAAGGAATCTAGTTATGACGAATGAATTGAGTATGTAAAGTTAAAAGTAAAAGGGAAGGTTGCAACTATAACTCTGTGAGCACTGTTGACGTCAAATTGAATGAATAGAATATCAGGTTCACTTGAGTGACCTATCAGTATTGGCGGCGAGGTTTTGCACTCTACCGAGTGCTCCCCTCTAGTTTAGACTTGTTCCAACCCTTCCCCAGTAGCGAAAGTCGTTATTTGATTTCGAATTTTTGGAAAAGTTACTCTTTCCCAGATGAAAAGCTATTTCTCTTTTATCCGGCTTGTTGAACCATTTCCCCCACTCGTCCCACTCGATATATATATATATATATATATATATATATATATATATATATATATATAATATATATTATATATATATATATATATGACTTGGGTTAGGGTTTTTAATTTTAGAGTTTCATTGATGGAGATTTTCCCGTGTATGCGCACGTACGTCATGTTATGAACATTCTCCTTTGTATGCTGAACCCGAGTGGAAATCGAGTTCATTTCCACCACCAGGGAGACAACCCGATGCAGGTTGCTGCACCAGTATGAGCAAAGAAGAAAGCAGCAAGGAGAGCTGCAGATAAGGCGAGGAATGATATTGGAAGAGGAGGTGTACCGGAGACCGGAAAGAGTGAGCTTTCATAAGGACTGAGGTGGAAGAGGATGGTGGGAGGAAGACGATATATATATATTGGCTCGTGACAGGGATGAGGATGGTAAGGACATGAAGGGGGGGGGGTGGTGATTAATGATGAAGGTGAGAGGCTAGTCGACAGAGAGGGGGGCAGTATTGAAGGTGTGGGAAGGATATTTTGGTTGCTGTTGAACCGGGGAGGAAGCAACTGTGAGCTGGAGCTTCTGGATAATGTAGAAAGGAAAGTGGATTTGGTGGAGATTACGGAGGAGATGGTGTGGACAGCATTGAAGAGGATGAAGAAGGGAAGAGTACCAGACCTTGATGAGGTGTGTGCAGAGATGATAATTGCAGTGGGAGAAGTCAGAGTCAGTTAGACGAATAAGCTATTGAATGTATGTATGAGAGAGTTCAATTCCGGAGGAGTGGAGGACAGGGTTAATTGCGCCGATTCGGATGGGGAAGGGCAATGTTCAAGATTCATGATCCGGGGAAGTGCAGGTGCATTACGCTCCAAAGTCGTGCTATGAAGGTGCTGGAGAGGATTCTGGACGGGATAAGGAAGAATGTAGAAATGGAGATCACAGAAGAGCAGCAGGAGTTTATAAAACATTAGGTGGACAACGGATGGGATGTACATGCTCAGACAGCTGGTGGAGAAGAAATGAGAGGTGCAAGGTGAAATAGCATTGTGATTTGTGGACCTGGAGAAGGCCTACGACAATGTCCTGAGAGATGGTGGTGGCGACATTGAGATGGATGAGAATGCCGGAGGAAGAAGTTATGGTCATGGAAGGGATGTACAAGGGAACGAAGGGAAGAGTTTTGGTTCATCCTGGGATGTCTGAGGAGTCAAGTGTGAACATCAGGTTGAGGCAGGGAAGCGCTCTCAACCCACTCATGTTTATCATGATGATGGAGCTGGTAAGCAGGAAGGGAAACATGAGGGGTATTCTGGGGAGGACATTGTATGTGTACAATCTGGCTGTGGTGGTGGAGAGTAGGTGGGAGATGCAGGAAGTACTGGGGGAGTGGAGGGAGGTATTTTGGAAGCAAAGGCTGAAGATGAGTATGGAGAAGACTAAGGCTATATGGGTGAGGCAGCAGAGCAAAAAATTAATATCAGTTTGGAGGGGAAAAAGATCAGACAGGAAAATGGGATTGAATATCTGGGAAGAACAGTGACTGGGGATGGTAAGTTGGAGGCAGAGGGGCGAAGGAGGATTCAGGTGGGTACGAATGAGCGGAGAGTGGAGGGATTAATGGCAGACAGAAAGATAAGAAGGAAATTGAAAGGGAGGTTCAGATGTTGTGTGTAACGCCGGCCTACCTTTACGGTCTGGAGACATAGCATGAGAGAGAAAACAGAGGCTGCAGGTTTGCAAGGACAACTGGGTCAGGAGGATTGTGGGAGTGAAGAGGGTGGATAGGAGGAGGATGGATGAACGGAGAGAGCGGATTGGTGTGCAGATGAGCTGAGGCCTAAGTCACATTTGCCACGGCGGCCGTGGGGTCTCCAAAATCTACGGCCACTAGCAATTATACGGCGGCCGCAGTATTTCCACGGTCACACAATGTAGCAGTCACATGTTTTTATTTTTCGGGGAGCCGCACGGCGTATTTAGAAATTGTGGAGACCGAAAACGTGGGGTTGCCGTACGGTCTTTGATTTGATGTCGCATGGTGACCTGAAGGGGCCCTGCGGCGGCCATAGAATTTTCAAGGCAGACGCAAGGTAGCCTCAAGGTGCCCGCAAGGCGACCGCAGGGGGGCCCTAAGGCGAACGTGCGGCCAGACGGACGGTAACGAGTGGGTTCATTTTTTTTTTTTTACCAGTTTTTTTTTTTGGCTTGTCGAATTGCTACGGCGAACGTAGAAATGAAAAAAGTTATAATTCCACGGCGACCCCTACGGCCTGTAAAAGATAGCCAAACGGCGTAAGGCCACCCTGAGGCCACCGCAGAAACTCTGCGGCCGCCGCACGTTTCTGTCAATTCAGAGGGCGTACGGCCGCCGTATCCTCGCCGTAGAGCAAATGTGACTTAGGCCTTAACGAGGAGATTGGTGAAATGCCGGCTGAGATGGGCTGGACACTTTGTATGGATTGGGGAACAGAGCGGATTGGTTCAGGGAGCAGGATAAGAGGAAAATAGGTATACTGCCGTTGAGATGGGAGGATTGTATGAGTCGGGATATCAGAAAGGGGAGGAAAGGGGGTGGAGGGGGGTTGTGGTTGGACAGTGGAGAGAGTTAGCTGAAGACAGAGGGAAGTGGAGGAGTCTTGAAGTCAAGGCAGGGCAGAAGCTTGGTGCCATTGGACCTCACCCCTTATAAAGGGAACAGGAGGAGAAGAAGAAGGTGAAGAAAAATTCAGTTTCAGCAATTCATGAAAAACTATCACCAAAGCCTCCGAGCGTCCTTGTTACCTCCGTCACCGAAGATTGACGGAGGTAATGTTCTCACCCCTGTCTGTTTATCTACGAGTTGGATATCTCAAAAAGTTATGGACGGATTCAGCTGAAACTTTGTGGACAAGTTGGGTGTGTGACAAGAAGGAATGTATTCAAGTTTGGTGAAGATCTGGATCCGGATACAAGAATTTAATATTTTAAAAAAGTGATTCTTCACCATTGAGAGATCGGGCCAAAACCGATATATAGCATGATATCTTAATCAGTGGGATACAAAAGAAACTGTTCAACCTGCGGAGGTATGCGCTCCACTGAGTGCCGTTCTAGTTCTACATGTGATATGTTTATGTACAAACTCTATCATGAAATCCCACACTCTCACCCTCTCTCTGAAATGACCGGATGGCAAACCCCATCTACTTTCTTAACAACCCTCTAAAGTAAGTTGTCACTCAAACCCTTGGGTCTCACTCTCAAACATGATCTTTCTTGGGCAAACCACATTTCAAAGTTGGCCTCCAAAGCCGAATGGGCATCCTCTGTCGTGCAGACTCTTTCCTTGGCACACCGGAACTCCTATCCACCTCCAAGGCCTTCATCCGCAGCTTGACGAAGTACTGCACTCCCCTCTGTGGTCAGATCGACGTTGTGGAAACCATGGGCTTCAAAATCATTGGACTCTCCCACGATGAAGCTGAGTCTATGGGCCCATCACTTCACCATCACAGACAGGTCAGTGGTCTCTATGTCTTCCTCCTCCTTTCTGATCTGGCACCCTCTGCACTCTCCATGCTCTGTCCCCCCAGGTATCTGCAGGGCATACACGGTCCACCAGCAATGCCCTTCTTGTGAAACTCCTAAAATCCAGCATCACTGCTCACCTCCACTCACTCCTGCCTCTTTTTTCTCACCTGTGCAACCAACTTCCACATTCTCTTCAATCTAATTCTTCCCTCTAGGACTTCTAGGTCTTCAAGACAGCTGTTCACCACCATCTCAAATCGTCCCTAATCCAAAACCGTGATCTTTTCTACACTCGTTAACCTTCCCCAACCCCCCCCCCCCCCCAACTTTTTTTTTGCTTCTGTATCCATCTTATGCACCCCTGATATTCTCTCCTACCACGCATCCTTATCCGTACATCCCCCTTCTCTTTCTGATGTTCCTTTTGTGGTCATGGATCTGTCTGTGTTCTAGCTCTTCTATGAGCGTCGACTCTGTATACCAAAAAATGGAGGGGGGACATGAGGAGTGAGGGGAGTGAATTGCATACGGAATGGGGCCTACGTATGTAGGGGTATACTGTAACCTTCATACAACAGTTATCTGTAAAAACTAGTTCTAAAATTAGGATATACATGACCTCTGGTAGTGAAAACCATCCTCCAAAGAGATTTCAGGTGTTGATGTCATCGGTGGCTGTTAAGACACCAAGCAGCAACCATTTGAGTCGTCTTTCAAAAGGAGATGTACATTGAGCTTTTATAACCTAACAATCTTTGCATGCCAAAATTAACCTTTTTCTTTTTATCCTTATTCAAAAGGGGCACGAATGACATCATGGCTAACAAGATATGGCACAATACTTGTATCAAGTGCACTTGGAGTAGAGGGAAACCGATGGACGTTAAAGTAATTTTGTTTGGGTCGGGGTTTAAATGTCTCTGCAAGGACCGTCACACGATGGAAAGTACTGCTGCATGGGACCACATTCAGGGGTGTGGAACCACACGGCAATGTGCGTACCATGATGGGATGATGTAGTTGCCGTAAAAAGTCGCGACTGCCAAGGGAAGGTCCTCCGGTCCAATGCGGCTCTTGAGCGTGTGCAAGCAGCACTGCAGCAACAACCAATCGTGCTGCTCTGGGAGGTCGAAAACGATGGGAAGAGTTATTGAGTAGGTAGAAGGGAGATCATTCTCAATACTCACACAGCACCATACAGGGAGGAATAGAGGTGCAGTATCCTGGACCATATAGTCAGAGTGGAGTTTCAAACCGGCCATCAACTTGTTCTCTACAGTACTTGATTATGCAAGTACAATCAGTTATTACCTTGTGTCATACTATCTACAGCTTCCCCAGACTCTTCTTCTCCTTGATTTTCTACCTCTTCCTTTATCTCGTGATGATCCTCCTCTTGCTGTACTTCGCTTTCTTGGTCTTCCTCCTTGCACCCAGGTTTCTTCAATCGTTCATCTTCATACCAATCCCCTTCACTTTGCTCTTCCAACGAGGTGGCCATGGCTCCGCCCTCTCCATTCTCAACCACACAGATGCCCACTTCATCATTGGCTCCGCAAACTTCCTCATCAGATGTTGCGATTGGTTGTTCAGGCTCGACCAGAGGGAGCAAAGGTGGACTTGATTTGGGACCGGAAGCCCTGAGCAACGACAGACACAGACACGAACATATGGACAACCCAACACCAACCTCTACAATTTAAACTGCCATATACTCAAGCTTTTAGAGCAATTATCAGGTTAATTTTTTTCTCTACAAGAGTGACATTCATGAACGAGCAAGAGTTCATTTGTTTTCTCCATGATCTGAGGACCACTCGCACTACTTCTTACCAGGTTGTAAACTGCATAAAACTTCAACATGGCAGGGTATATCACCAGCGAGACATATAGGTGTATATGTAAGATAGCAGAATTTAAACCCACGCTCTCCCACAAATTCATCATCGTTTCTACTCGAGACACGGAGGCGTGATATCTCACCAAAGGTGGTCTGACATTGTGTGCAGGATGTTTACTCCACGACCTCTCATACTAACCGCTAGCATGTTCTCAGAGCTCATAAGGGTGACGCCCACAGCCACAGGTGCCCTGCAGAAGGACACGATGTATACCAAATGCACACATTTCCACAACAAGGTTCTACCACATCGATTTCACGACAATTCCTGCAAAGAATACCAATTACACATTGTGAGCAGACCCAGCTCACCTATTTTCTACCAGGTGGACAGAGCACAGATCGTTAGGTTTTAGTACAGGTAGGCCTCCTGGGGGGATAACCACACCTGGCAGCATCAGGTCTGAAAAGGACAGGGTAGATAGAGGGAGGAGAAAACAAACAAACAAAACAACAACATTAAACTGAACTTAAAACTTGATAACTTCAGAAAATACAGGCGATGGAGTGACAGGTGACCGTGTAAGTCCTGCAGGGTAGACCAAGGTACCAGAGCATCAAGGTCTTACCTGCTCCACCAGCAAGCCGGGTTAACACAGGAGGCCAAGTGGTTAAGGTGGGAAGAAGATCAGGGACCTTCCAGAGGGTGTACACTGCAATGAAAAGCAACGATTAGTTGAATTGATGAACTTTGGTTGTACAGGTCATCCTGTTTACTTCACAGGTGAACAATGCGTTCGCTTCAAAATGAAACATTAAAGTGGTTGACCTGCCCACATGACTTACTGATGTTTAACAGATACGAAGGTGCACCTCAAAATCATGGCAGACCTTTGCATGTAATGGCACCTTCGTAGTGAACACCTAAGACCGGCAGCCGAGAGGTTGCGGGTTCAAATCTGGTCGAAGGAAGCCATCATTAAACTGAAATATTAAATAAATATTCATCTCAGGAGTCATGAGATTCTCGGTGAAAGCCAAAATGGTTCACTAATGACCTCGATTGACGGGTGGTAATCTGCCTGCCTGGTCTGGCCTCCACGTGGTGAGATTCCGTGATGTTTGTGATCAACTCTCAATGTCTTTCAGCTTTGGGCAACACGGGATGGGCACCACAATTTATCATCTATTCGAACAATGATGTAACTCATTTGAGTAATGATATTAAAAAATAAGATGTTTTTTGAGTTGTGGCATACCGGTTGGGACAATACGACCGGAAGACACAAAAAAAGCCGGCTCCCCTGCCACCAAGTACACGGTGAGGATTTGTCTATGATGGTCAATCACTCGTAGAACAGTCAGCTCCCGCTTTCCCGGCAGCAGGCAGGACAGTTGCTCAGCACTCAGTTTGGGAAACGCAGTCAAGATGTCCGTCCTCAGCTTCCGACTGCACAGAACAGGACGAGCATCGAAACTCAAATACCTTTCGACCCACGACACCTGCGTCGCATTCACGTCTCACGATATGCTTTTATCTACAAGGAAAAGCAAGACGACCGGTACTTTCGATTTCAACACCGTCGATGTATTGTGCATGGTGGAAATGTTAGCCTAGTGTTGGTTTAGTGGTTTGGGTGGCGGCTTGGGATCCCAAGGTCCTGAGTTCAAGCCCCGTTGGCCGCTGAATTAAAATACACCAGGAGGTTGACTCAGCCTGTCATCCTTCCGAGGTCGGCAAAATGAGCACCAGTGTACTGGTAAGGGGGACACTGCATCAGCGGCATAGGCGCGTCCCAACCAATGATGCAACCAGCAGCCACAGGCTGCACTCTATAGAGAGAGGTGGAAATGTTATGGGAGACAAAGCATGCGTTACGTCACACAGCAAAGCAAAAAAACTCTTTTGGCAATTGGAACCATACTTCTTCTTTCGTATGCAGCGCAAGGCTGTGGGGTCGCATCATTGACTGAGGTTGCAGTTGTGTCGCTGATGCAGTGCCCTCTCTTCTGGTTCGGGCAGGAATTTGTAATTTGTTCATGGTGCCGGCGATGACTCGCTCACTCTTTGCGAAAGATACCATTGGATCTTTAACACGCACGCGCGCACACACATGTACATGTACATGCACACGCACACCCTGTGGAAGACCTCGAGCTATTTTGTTTGGGTTCGATTCCCGACCCCACTTGAAAAACAATCCGATCGGTGCTTCCCGGGCAGGGTGTTGCGTTCCACAGACAGACATTAAGCTGGCTGTCCCGTGTGCCAGCATCATTTGGGGGACGTTAAAGAAGCCTCGGTGTCTCTCGCTAACAGGAGGCGATACATGACCGGCACCCTGAACGAATGACAAATTCCTGGCGAGATCAACTCCCGTTGAACGTTGGGCCTGGCCAACCGGTTCGTGAATGTCTTGGCCCAAAATGTCTCTCCCTGCCGAGCCCACAAGCTGGAAACAATTTGGGCCGTTAAAGAATAGTGGTCGTAGTAGTAGTAGTAGTAGTAGTAGTAGTAGTAGTGGTAGTGGTAGTGGTGGTAGTGGTAGTAGTAGTAGGGCCTTGGTGTTTGGCGGTAGTCGTCGTGGTATTAGTACATATATGGGTGCCGTGCATCAGCTAGGGGTTCATATGGGAACACGACCAGGTCGTTTGTTGTAACTGAGACCCTACCCCACCCACGGCCCTTTGACACCAATCAAGAACCAGGATACTCCAGATCCTGGACCCCGATTGCTGAAGAACCATTCGGTCCTGACAGTGGAAAGCACCACAAACGACCAGCACCTCCGTTGCTCACTATACCTGCACAGGTAGTGTAATTAAAACAAAATTAAAATACCTTTCTGATCCCCTCAAAGCACTGTTTGACTTCACACGGAACGCCTTCACGAACATAGTCTCAGCCGGCTCGTTTCGCGCACACGAAACAACCTCCGAACTGCTTCACGAACAGAAAATAATCACCAAAACATTTGCTTTGAAATGTAAAAAACAACAAAATGGACCTTCAATCAACGGCACTCACACACACACACACTCTCTCTGTGTGTCTCAATGCCGTATTGAACTCTTTAATGATACGCGACGCCTTGAGGGCAGCTGTTAGGACCATGGTTCGGGTAAATTAGCGTCGCACGGCGCCCCCAAGGCATATTTCATATGAATTAATCACACAGCTCTTTTTGACGTGAGGAGAAATTTCCGATAAAAAAAAACATAAAATGTTGTAAACTTCCTAAATATCGTTTTCATACCTCGACGGTTACTTTTTTGTGGTAAGACGATCGATTTGTTTAATAAATGCTTCGGAGAAACCGAGAGTTTTCCTCATGTTCTTCAGGAAACAGATGCGGTTAGAGTTCTTCCTCTATTAATCATACGTCACTTCCGCCCTGGGGATCTTTTGCACGTGCGTTTTACCTCATTTGCACGCGCGTTTTACCTCATTTGCACGCGCGTTTTACCTC
>CM068954.1:12062603-12081022 GCA_035128595.1 Eptatretus atami
GCGTTTTACCTCCTCGGCTCTAAGTTTCGTCTTATTTCGAAGATTTTGTGTAAATTGTCATTTCGATGGACGGTTTGCCACTGTTTGCGTGTGTAACTACCTTGACGTAATCTGGGTAGCCAACGGGTACGGTAGTAAAGATGACGTGTGCTTTTTTTTCAGGCCGATTCCATCTTTGCCGTTGTGGAATACTTCGAGGCTGTTTTATAATCGCCTTTGGTCACGTGGTTCACGATTATTTAACTTTTTCCCTTTTACATGTATTTTCTGAGGGCTGGCAAGATGGCCTACTGTAGGCCCGAGAGGGACGCACACTCTCCCTCTGAGCTGTCATTCGTCCCTCGGATGGACGTTAATCGGCTGTCCTGTCTGCTTGCATTCGTTGGTGGACGTTAAAGATCCCACGGTGTCCTTCGCGAAAAGTAGGCGAGCCATCGCCGGCACCCTGAACGAATTACAAATTCCCTGCCCTAACTACTGCTGGGAGAGGGATGGCAAACCGCCCAGCATGACCCCCTGGCCTCGAAACTGCTTTGATCGAACGCAGAGCCTGGTACGTCGGATCAGGTGGAGAGAGAGAGAGGTTTCAGTACCCATGATGCTGTGCGCGGGCGCCATGTTGGTTGGCAAGTTAAACAAGTGAGAAAAGGTAAACAAGACCTCACAAGGCCAAATAACAAGAACTCACAAACAAAACTACTACTACTACTACTACGATTTGTTTAATGGCTGCAGTCATTCCGAGGGGTACATCACAGAGGTAAATTTTTGTCCAAATATTTAATAAACCGATTGGCGAGGCCCAATGTTCCACTGAAAGTGATTGGTCAGGAATTTGTAATTTGTTTAGGGTGCCGGCGATGGCTCGCCTACTCTTCGTGAAGGACACACTACCAGATTTGGTGAATTTCCGCACGACCGTTTAAGACAGTGGTCCCCAACCTTTTGATCTCACGGGCCGCATTCACTACTCCCAAGGATGTTGGGAGCCAGAAAAAAATTGATGCATTTTATTGTTTTATTGATGCATTTTATTGTTGTATTGATGCAAATTGATTTGATTCCTCCCGGCGGTTAAGCGGCAGTGGCCGGCAGCGGCATTGTGTAAGGCTTTTCAGGTCACGGCGCCGGCCGGCAGTGGCATTGTGTAAACCCCTTTAAAATTGCTACATGGAAATGTGTTTTGATTGGAAAGTCCTCGCGGGCCGCAGTATAGGGCTCCACGGGCCGCAGGTTGGGGACCAATGGTTTAAGATGAGATCGCGTGACGGAAGCACAGACGGAGCCAATTACAATTCCCCCCCCCCCCCAATTGTTTTTTTTTTCAAAAAATGGGAGGATTATTAATATATCTCAATAACTCCTCAATGTGCTACTGCATCAATCAAGAAGACCGAATGTAGCAAACTCGTTTCCATTTTCTCCGACGCAGACGTACAGTGATATTATAAACTCCAACCAAGGTGTGAAAAGTGAACTTGGACTCTCTTCCAGTTTCAGATACGTTGAGTTCTGCTATTCCTGACGACGGGTTTCATTGACATTCCAGGTTGGATGCGTGAAATAAATGGATAAATCTCCACGTTTCTGTGGTCTTATTATTTATTTCAAATCGAAATGCCGGAAAGATTTGGTGTAAGATATCTTGAATACTGACTGGTTCCTGCTGAGATGTTTGGCCTTGAAGTGTGCAGAGGATCACCCGCTCGTGGCTTTCCTTCATTACTCCTCACTGTTTTATTTAATTATTTACCATACTCTCCGCACAGAGTGCTGGTGCTGCTCAAGGATGTTCTTGGCAAAGGTATACTGGGTGGTTTGGCAGTGCCATCCCAGTGTTGTTTGTCTGTGCTCTATCCTTTTAAATGCTGAGTGTCCAAGCAAGTAAGCAGCACGATCCATTTTTAAAGTCTTTAAGACTGACCGGGTTTCGAACCGCCGACTTCCCAGACTCAGAGTGGGTGCTCTAACCATTACACCACCGAGTCTGGTACTCGATCAATGCAAAATGTCATCAGGGATCATTTCTTAACAGTTATTGCACAACTACATGGTCTGCACCAAAAAGGTCGACCACATTCGTGACTTTAGACTGTGCAGGAACTGTCCTCTTGTAAAAACAGTCTGATTTGTTTTTGTACTATTTACAGATTGGCAGCTTACCATGTAACACTGGGAAATAATCGTTTTGTTTTTGGGGAAGTATTCGCCCATCGAGTTGTAACACTAATCTTGTATATCGATCCGATTTGTCGATATTTTTTCAGGTCATGGCCAAAGGCGCTCATTGCAAATGGAAGAGGAAGATGCGTGCAGCAAAGCGCCAACGATACGCGCCGCGGGAGCTTTCCCGGCTGAAGGCCACGCTCGGCAAGCTGTCGGCGTTTGAGGCCCTTTCAGACATAGCCAGATTCACTGCCGGACCGTGGAATAGATCGGTCAAGTCAAAGCCACGAGATAAGGAAATGGTCACGATTGATTCAGGAGTGACTGAGACACAAGGTATGTATCCTCAAGTTGGTCGAATCATTTTAACCTCTGCCACCGAAAGTGGACGGAGATTATGTTTTCACCCCTGTTGGCTGGTTTGTTTGTCTGTGAGCAGGTTTGTTTGGAATTTGATGGACAGGTAGAGTGTGTGACAAGGACGAACTGCTTTGATTTTGGTGAAGATCCGGATCCGGATCCGGATCCGGATCCGGATCCGAGAATTCTTTAATATATAAAGTGATTCTTCATAATTGAGAAATGGGGCCAAAAACAATATAGCACGAGATCAAAAAAGTTGTGGATGAGTTGGGTAGGTGACAAGAACAAGCCGATTCGATTTTGGTTCAGGTCTGGTTGCAGAGCTGGCTTATCAGTGGGATACCACCCGTAAACTGTTCAGCCTGGTGGAGATATGCACTCTACCGAGTGCCGTCCTAGTATTTGATTTGATCTGTCGCATGATCTTGAAGATCATCCAGGCACCATGTGGTCATTTCTCTGGGAGTAGCCTCAGCGTTACCCATTTCCTCTCCTGGTTGGGGTAGGACTGAAGTCTGGACCTTGGCTATCAAGTCGGCACACCATCACCTGCTTCTTTTTCACTCACCTGGACTTTAGTCTGGTGAGCTAATGCGATCGAGCATTGTCCATGAGTGAGCGAGTCCGTAAACACTTAAGTCATTATCGCTTGAACCAAACACTTGATTTTTTATAAAACTTGACCCCAACCTTCATCACCCGTGATGTACCAAAGTTTGTTCATACATTAAAATCTGGGTCTAAGGGGGGGGGGGGGGGGGGGGGGTTGAGTGATCCAGGTGAGCTTCAGGACACATGGTCCTATTTTTATTTTATTCTTTCAAGCAGTAGCTTGGGATTGTTAACGTCCATTAACAAATGCTAGCAGATGGGACATCCGGCGTGACGTTCCTCCAAAGGACGGTGTGCTCATTAATGCAGCACCCTGTCTGTGAAGCACCAGGGTGACAATTTTATTGTCGTCTCAACAATCGAACCCAGATTAGACGGCTCAAAGGTGAGCGCACCATTCCTGAGCTATATTGTTTGTCCAAAAATGTAATAATGGCAATACTATTTGTTCTACTTTTTAAAAAAACGATTATACAGATAAGATATGGATTTATGTCTTCCAGAAACAACTTTGGATGGCCCACAGGAGACGCAGACGGAGGAAGTGACCCAGAAGAACGAGACAAAGAAAATTAAGGTGGAGAAGATGGACACGGGCCATAAACGAGATAGCGCCACCATGCTCGACCAAAACGGACACTATCCCAACTGGATGCACCCCAGGCAATGCAAACGACTCAAGCGGAAGCGCCTTCGAAAAGCACGCAAGAACGTGCACTGATGGCACAGTGATATGAGCATTCGCTGCTTATACAGCACTCGATGAAAAACAGTCCTCGCTCACACGCTGTACATCTCATGATAATTTGTCCCTTCGTTCACCATTGTCTTCATCATCAGGTATAATTTACAGAACCTGTTGACTCCCTTCATTTCATTGAAACAGTTTGTTAATAAATCGCTTTGACCTCCTGCCTTGTCTCAGTGCTTTCATGGGCACGGTCATTCCCGGTTCAGGTGAGATCATCATGAACAGGTTCGATCCTTTACATTGTTTCCACCAGTCGAGGGCTCAGATTGGTTCATCATTGCTGGGTGCCGTGACAAAGGCCGTGCCCAATGAGAGAAGCAGCAAACTCACAGGCTCGAGAAAGTCGGATCCTGCTGTGAATGGCAGACATGGAATTTGGGCCGATACCTATCAAGTACGGAAGAGTGGGTCTAAAATTGTGATCGAGTTAGAGACGGGGGAAAGTTCACGGGGAGGGGTGGGAGAGGTTAACAATTCTTCTAGTTCTGTGTCCGTACCACGCGTGTGGTCCTCATCGGAGAGGAGTGACTGATTGCGCATGCTGAGGATGAATTTGGAAATCGATTCCGTAAGGAATGCAGTTGAAGGACATGGAACGGTCTCATTGTACCCTTCACCTTTCACTCGTCCTTGGCTTGCTCTATTTTTCCTCGGCCCGTGATGGCGTTCCAGAAGGAAATGCAAGTTGTTTCTTTGCTCCACTGTAAAAACAAGTAGTTTGTACTTTTGGTGCGTTCAACATGATGGCATGAATAAGCTTAAGTCCTCAAGAGGAAACCTTCATTCATTGGAAAGCGATTCACTCCTGTGGTTCAACAAAACTTTTTTCAATAATGCCAAAAAAAAACTCGATTGGTTGGACGTGGGGCAGATTAGGAGCACTCGTTATCACTCGAACCCTTTAATAACGAGCTAGAATGTGTTAGAATGAGCTGAAGTGGATTTCGCAAAAGAACACTTTGGGTGACGACTGGTTGCCGTAACTATCAGCTGTAGCGGTCTCGGCCCAGCTGCGTTTCCTTTGGGTACGTCGAGCCTTCGCCGCGCCGAACCCCCGCCTCGTTCGGCCTTCCGATCTCTTCCTGACGTCTTGCCAGACGGGATCGCATGTGGAATAGACGTGCACATCGTGGGGGCCTAGTTGTCCACGGCGAAATCTGTCCACGGAACCACGTGCGTGTGCATTTTACACCAAGTGAGTGTCACCGCGTGTACATGTGTGGCGAGTGAACACTTGTTTAAATTTGAACGAGTTTGATAAGCCAACTGTGCCACATTTAGTTTCTTCTTCAAAGGGCAATGCAGGTGTTCGATCTTTTACCAGGATTTCATCCAAAGGACAGGTCAAGGTGTAAACTCGACTTGTTTTTACTGCTGTTATCCCCTACCACCATTCCCTTTCTCCCCCCCCCCCCCCCCCCATCATGTGTCCAGTACGTCTTCGCTCCCGTGTACGTTCTCATGTGTCCAGTACGTGCTGGTTTCATCAATTCAAGAGTGTGGTAATGCTGTTGATGCAGTGCCCCCTCCCATCCCACCCCCCTTTTCAGAGATTGTGGCAGCAATATTTTTTTCAACCAGTGCACCACCACACAGCGGTCTACTCTCCCGGAAAGACACCGTGGCATCTTTAATGTCCACGAGCGAATGCCAGCGGACAGGACACCCAGCTTAACGTCCCATCCGAGGGATGGCGTGTTCATTGATGCGACACCCAGCCCGGAGTCGAAACCTTCACGACGGAACAACCCTGAGGATCCAGTCAGTTTTCAAAGGTTTTGTGCCAATTCGAATTGGTGTCGTTATCCGGGAGACGACCGCTCTAATGCTCTGAGGTTGTTACCCTCCTTCAAATACCTCGAATTGATGAACTTGCAGGACAGCTCAGAGATCGTGTGCTCACCTCTGAGCTGGCCAGTCTTGGTTCGATTTTTCCAATGAAGTATCGCGTTAAACGACAAAGTTTCGTCCCTGTGTGTTCCACGGCCAGGAAGGCGTTTTGGAGGGATGCGAAGCCGGCCGTCCCATCTGCTGCTCATTAAAGATACCAGATGGTGCTTTGAGGAAAAGATTCGATCTTCGTGTGCTGGAGTCCTGGCCAAATTCCCACTCCTGGATTTCCCATTGGGAAGGCATTGGCAAACCATCCACTGTATTCCATGCCGGGGAAGTCGCTTCAGTCGAACCAGTTCTCTTATACAAGTGTCATTTATTGCGTGTGACTTAAAAACAAGCTATTTGATGAACATGACCAAATGTACAGTATCCGATTTAATTAAAAAGAGTCATTAGTGAAGTAACCAGTGGGGTCAGATGTTTACATCCTTGAAAAGGATGGCCTCGAGGTAAACACACTCGCTTCTTAGCCGTCTGGCTTGGGTTCGAATCCCGACCCAGCTATAAACTGTCATCCCAGTGTTTCACGGGCAGGGAGAATCAATCATCAGTCTGTGTGTCGTCCCTCGGGTGGATGTTAAGCCGGGTGTCTCATCTGCTGGCATTTGTTGGTGGATGTCGGAGATCCCATGGTTTTCTTTGCGAAGAGTAGGCGAGCTATCGCCAGCACCATGAACGAAGTCCGAATTCCTGTCCTAACTACTGCTGGGAAGGCACATGGCAAACCACCTCGTATAACTCTTGCCGTGAAACTGCTTCGGCAGTACCGACGCTCCGTTAAGGGTACATCTTGCATCATGTTATGAGAATGGCGACAAAGCAAGAACGAGGGCTTGGATCTATCATTCAGCCTCATTGGAACAAGATTTCCTGCAAAGGTTATCACCGACGGGTTGGCCTGGGGAAGCTTGGCCCAAGTCATTCACAAGCAGCCTTGGCCAGGCCTGTGGTTCGACGAAGGTGAGGACAAGGATTTGCGATTTGTTCAGGGTGCCAGTGATAACTCGCCTACTCTTCGCGAAGGACACCGTGAGATATTTAACAGCCACCAACTAATGCCGGCAGACAGGACACCCAGCTTAACGTCCATCCGAGGGATGACTCACTCATTTATGAATCACCCTGCCTGCAAAACATTAGGATGGCAGTTTACAGCTTGGGCGAGGTTCGATCCCAAGCTGGACAGCTCAGAGGCTGAGTGTGCAAAACTATAGGACCTTGGCCATCCTGCCAGGTGATGCCATGGTAATAAAAGTTAATTTGCGAACTAGTTTCAGACATAAGTCCAAAAGTTCTCTGCAGTGGACTATGCCCTCTTGCAATGGAAGTTGTATCTAAAGTTGCTGCGTTTGTGCAACCATGTGTGAGGTTGTCACACTGGGGGAGACACCGATTGGAGCTCAAACTTTGGAATCTGTGAGCGGTCATGGAACTCAAAGGTCTTGCAAAGGTCTTGCTATGCTCGTGGGATGTGGTTGGAGTTCTGCTGTTCGGGTCTGAGTCATTAAAAAACGTGAGATTATGTCATATGACCTGTGTCTGTATGGTTGTGATTATGAACCACGTGCATTGTGGTTGTGCGAAAAAGAGAGAATATATATATTATATATATATCTCCTCCTCCCATGCTCTTCGAGCCAAATAAGCTGCATAAAGCGACCATGAAAGGCTACCCAAGATAAGCCCTTTACTGTTTCAAACCCTTCCCAGAGTTCCTCCACAGCTGTAAAGATGTTCACAAATAGTACACACATGAGAATCCCAATGCTACACACCCCCTCAGCTGCCGGACCAGTTTCTTCGCTTCCATTCACAGGTGAGAGATGTGAGTAGGTCTTTGTTTTTGAAATATATGTTGACTGCTTTTGACATTTGCATGTGGTACATGTTTGGGAGCCTCAGTGGTGCAAGTGGTCTGTCTGCGCCGTCGCTGATGATTTGCCAACATTTGATGAAACCGGTCCGGCAACTGAGGGGGCGTGTAGCATTAGGATTCTCGTGTGTACAATTTATGAACGTCTTCATAGCTGTGGAGGAACTCTGGGAAGGGTTTGAAACAGCAAAGGGCTTACCTTGGGTCGCCTTTCATGGTTGTTTTATGCAGCTTCTTCAGCTAGAAGAGCATGGGAGGAGTCAATTTATTTATATAATCCTAGCCACCTGGGTTTGATTGATTAGGTGAGAGATGATTGGCTATTCCCTCCATTCACAGGTGAGAGATGTGATTGGGTCTTCGTTTTTCATTCATAATATATATATATATATATATATATATATATATTATAATATATATATATATATATATATATATATATATATATATACACACACACACGTGTTGTAAACTGTCCTTGATCATATATTGAAGCTCAAAGTCGACATTTTTCTTTTCTTTGTCGTGAGATCGTATAAGGACATCACCATGAAAATGACTCTGTATGGGAGACTTGGTGGGGGTTGGGGAGGGAGTCCGACAGAACGGGATGCGAAGCCAGTTTTTGGAATAAGGAGCGATTGGTTGGATGTGGGAAAGGAATCGTCCCCAGCAGATTGTCCTGGCTCTTATTGATGGCCTTGGCCAAGGTTTTGAGGGCAGGGGGTGGGGGGAATGTGGAGGGCATTGGGGTGGGGGTCGGGTGGTCTGATTGCATCCAGCTTGGGACACAGAAATCTGAATCCTGGTCCACCGCACTTCCCTTCCTGTTTCTCTGTTCATTCATGGTTTGTTCTTCAACTCTAGTTCTCACTGAGCGCAATGCTAATTCGCCGAGCTCTGCTTGTCCATTTCAGACTATAGCTCGTCCTCATCCTCATCTTCATCCATCCCAAGATCAGTCTCATCCTACTCTTGTGCTCGGAGAGAGAGGAACTGATTGATTGGAGGTAATTTCTGTGAGCGAGTGAGTGCAGCGAGACTGGAGTGCGACAAATGGAGTTCAGAGAGTAAATTCCGATCACTCTGCGAGGAGGAGGAAATGGAGTCAAATGCATTGCCTAGTTCACATTGAGTGTTGTTGAGTGCACTGAGAGTTATTGAGAGGTGAATGAGGAAAGAGTGATCAGCTGCACAGTGTGGAGTGCTGAGAGCGAGTGTGCAGGCATGTGTGAACTGGCAGTGAATGATTTCCTGCGTTTTTTGCCACATGATCTTCCACAGACGTCTCGGTAGCCATTTCCGTCTCCTCCTCCTTCCCCCCTTTCCACCTCTCCCCCATTTAAACCCCCCTCGCTGTGTTGACTATGTGGACCATAAGTAACCGCAGGAACTTGGGGAGGGAAACGTCCTCAGCTGGTGGGGTCGTGCTGGAGCCTGACAAGCTTGGGAAACAATTAAAGAATTCACAACAACAAAAACGACCCAAGCTCTGACGACCAAGGAGGGATGTGACCGAGGATTTTTGGGGATAAAGGAATGGGTGGATGGGGAGAGAGAGAGAGAGAGAGATGAGGAGAGACGAGAGAGACGAGAGATGAGGAGAGGAGACCGAGAAGAGAGAGAGAGAGAGTGTTGGGAGGAGGGGAGGAGTGTGGGGTGGGGGTTGTGAGATTTGTGCACTAAGGGGTAAAGAGAGGTAAAGGGAGGAGAGAGAGAGAACTGAGACAGGGAGTGCTGAGCAGCTTTCCCTCTTCCTCCCATTCTTCCTCTCTCCCTCTTCGTTCACTCTCCCTGTTCTTTCTTCCTCCCTCCCTATCCCTCTCCTTTTTAGTCTCCCTCGCTCTCTCTTTCCTCTCCCTGTCCGTTTTTGTCCCGTTCCGAGTGTGTCCTTGTCCCTCCCCCGAGATGTGATTGGGACGTAGAGCTTACAGATGGAGGGCGTGTGACCCGAGAGGGTTCGTTTTGCGCACTTTTTGTAGAGTTTGTAAAGTTTTTATTTATTTATTTTCCTCTCTGCTGCCAGACGCATCTAAAGCTCCCGAGTTCAGAACAAGTTCTCTTATTAGATCATCCCGAAGAGCAAAATGCAGGAGCTGGGAATATGATTTCAGTGAGTGAGTGTGTGTGTGTGTAACTTGATGGTTGAATTTGTGACCTGATTTCATGAGTGTATTTGTGGACACACTTAAGTGATGGACTATTTGCCTAAACGAGTGAAAGAATTGTAAGTTCAGGTCTGTTGCATGGTAGGATAGCTCAGAGGTAGTGTAGTTGTCTTTAAGAGGTGTAGTCTGGGTTTGATTCCCAACCCGACTATAAACTGTTCAAGCTTGTGCTTCACTGGCACGGCCATCAATGAGTACGCTGTCCTTTGGAGGAGACATTAAGCCAGGTGTTCAGTCCGCTACCATTAGTTTGAACTTGAAGATACCCTGGTACCTTTCATAAAGAGCAAGGCATCGTGTGTCGGTACCCTGACAAATACCAAATTCCTCCCCCAAACCAACTCCAGCAAGCGGATGGGCACCACCAGGTCTATTTGTCCATAGACATGCCAACATGCCACTCCAACGATCTTCAACGTCGTGGGCAGATCAGACAAGTTGAAGTGTACATAATTGACAGAATGAGGATGTGTTTGAACATGACTTTAGTTATTGTGAGAGGCAGTGAGCACCGAATTAAGGAATTTAATGAGCTTAAAAGTGCTTGTCTGAGTGAGGACAACCCACATGTGAATCATTGTGTGTGTGTGCATTGTGAGTGAGGTGAGTGACAATGCAAATCTGTATTGAGTAAGGAATGGAGTATGTCTGGTAGGTGTGTGAATGAAGGAGTGTGGGGACATGTGAGTGCATGTGTTTGAGAGAGCTAGTACATGAGATTGTTAATATTGCTGTGCCCTCAGATGAGTGAAGGCAGATGGTGTCAGGTGCAACTTCCCAGCAGTCGGACCTTGGAGCTGCTGGTTCAGGTGAAAATATCCACTTATTCTGCCTCTCATCCTCTGACGATGCATTTCTATGGAGAAATTAACCACAATAAGAAAGATCTGATACAAAATTATCTTCCACCCATTCATAACAACGATTAAAGAAACTGCATTTCAGGTGTACGAGCGAACATCCACCACCCGAGTATGTGGTCCAGGAGTGTTGCGGAATGTGCGAAGATTTATGTTAATGGGCAAAAATTCAAGGCATATTTTAATAACTCTTATGTGATATGTGAGTTCAATTTATTTGGACTGGAATGCATGATGAGGTTCTGCTTGCATTTTTGGCACACCAGGCTTCCAGATGTGCTCCTGGGCCAAGTTTACACATCTGGTATTGTTGTCACTTGTGCCTTGGATTTTACCTTTTGGCTTCCTCTGATTACAATTTCTTCTTATTTAGATGATACACATCTATAATTTGTATCTGCTATACGTATATTTATGTCTGCAAATGTGTGGATAATATATATACATACACACATACTCCCGTTGAGTATATATATATATATATATATATATATATATATATATATATATATATATATATATATATATATATATATAATATATATTGTTGCGGGCCGGGGTCCGGTGGCGAGAACGACCCTCGGTGGGGGAAGTTACGTCGTCTCCCACCAGACTCCTGGAATTGTAGGCCGTCGCTCACTGATAATTCCGTGACGCGGCGAGTCGCTTAACCGACCGTGGACGCCAATACTCAACCGCATAGCGTAGGGTTTCCTGCCAGGTGTAATCAGTTTACCTAATTAACCACGCGGTTTCGACTACCGGGGAACCACGCCCTCGATACGCCTTGCCCGAACCGGATCACTCTAACAACTAACCAACTCCGGATCGGATGCAGCCTAGTGGAACTGCCAAGACGAACGGCTGGAATGAACAGATTAATTATCGGGGATAAAGACCCGGCTAAACTCAGATCCGAACCATGCTGGACCAATGAAGGAAAAGACAAAAACGAACTGGGAACATTTCTACAATCATTTATTTACAATAAGGCGAGGAAAAACATGTGGTACAGGAACAAGTTTATTGGTGTGTTATGCAGGGACAGAAGAGAGAGATATGCGACAATTTTTACAACAACTTATAAAAGCAGACAGTGCAGACTTACGTGAGAATAATACAGGCAAGAATTACAGTAATCAAAAACTTAAACAGTTTTTACTTAATGGACAGGCGCCACACACTCAGACACACACTCGGACAAAATAAACCCAGTTGAATGGCAAAGGACTTTTGCAGCCACGGAGGGAGGGAGCTGAGGTCACAGTTCTTTTGGTACCTGAACGTTCCGAGGAAAGGGATGCTCCGTGGTGCGGCACCAGGCAGAGGTCGTGCAGTTCGACCCACAGCCGCACGTGTGGAGACCGTGTCTGCGAACCAGCCCGGGTGGAGAGCGCAGAGTCCAAGGTATGACGGGGCTGCAGACAGGAGCAGGACCCGACCGAGGCCTGGTCGGGTCTTTTCAGCTCTCACAACCACGAAACGAACGAACGAACGAACGAACTTTCAAATCCAACCAGCGAACCTCTTCCTCCCTCAACTAACAACGAACTCTCCGACTCTCTCACAATACTCTGAGGATGGTGCCATAATTTATAGATCCCAAGGTCGGGGAGGGGTCTTGGCGAAGCCGACGTTCACCTCCGTCTGATTGGACAGGGCCTTCATGGGGTCCGCCCTTTCTGGTGGGGTTTCGGCCAGGCCAGGAGCCCGCCCACTCCACACGTGTCTGGACCCGTCAAGAAGGAATTGGAACGTTTGGGGAAGCCGAGGAACTGGAACAGCGAACGCGAAGATTTTGCCTCGAGAAACGAGCCTCCGGAGACAGCAGATGTACAATGGTGCGCTGTGGCCAGCGAACCGAGGGCTGCAAGCGCTATGGTACCATGGATCGTAATGGAGGGGATATAATGATTTATTAATCCAACTAAAAAAACATCGCAACGCACCCCAGTGTCTTCCACTACACACAAGGTAGGTGATCATGTACACATATACTTATGGCATAACTAACTTCGGGACAACTGTATGTTTGTACGCACACGGTTCCTAGAACCATAACAATATATAAATATATATATATATATATACACACACACACACACACACACACCACACACACGGTGTTTCAAAAAGAGTGATGCAACTTTACATGTTTATTTACAAAGAAACAGAAACCTCAGGAACGTGAACCAAACATTTCTTGAAAGCTTTTGACATGGTATTTTCTATCACTCATTGCTATTGCAGTAAGTCACTGTGAGAGTTGGTGAGAGAGCAAAGTCTGAAATTGGCATTTACACAAAATCCTTGTAATTGACGTTCTCGATGTGTGCCCCTCCACAGTTCAGACAGGCATTGATCCTGACTCCAAAGTTCTGTCTAACTTTCCTGTAGGTCTCACGTGGCACTGTCAGAAGGTAGTCTGACATTTCCTGCTTCAGATCATCCAGTGTGGTGTAGACAGAGCCCTTGGCAGACCCCAGAACCAGTAGACCAGAGGGTTCAAGTCTGGGCTATGGGGTGCCCAGTCATGAGCAGTGCCCAGGGCAATGAGGTGGTTTCTGAAGAGCTGCCACAGGAAAGTGATGATCTGACAAACCAGCTGTCTGCGGGGGTGCACCGTCCTGCATAAACGAGGTCATGCTAAGCTGGTTTGGGGTGACCTTTTGGGCTCGATCATTTTGGAACTTCTGGAGCATGGACCGGTCGTGCTCACCTTTGATCGTCACCATCCTGCTGTTGTCATTCTCAAACCAGTAAGGCCCTCGTGTTCCCCCATCTGGCATTGAAGGCGCAGATCTCCTCAGGTGGTTCTGCTCCCAGAAAATGTTATGGTTGTTGATAAGTGGAAATGGGCTTCATCACTGAACCAGATCCGGTTGATCCAGTTTGCGTACTGCTCCATCCTATCACTGAGCCAATTGCACATATCAAGTCTCCTTCTCATGTCATCTTCACTCAGTTTATGCCGAATAAAGATGATGTATGGGAAAAACTTCAGTTCTTTAGTGACGATACGCCAGACTGATGTTGGTTTGAAGCCTAGCTCCTGGGAGCACCGGCGGTGGGACTTCTTGGGACTGTCCACCACTGCAGAATCCGACACGGCATCGATGTTGGCTTGGCTCGTGGTTACTGATGCTGGCCTGCCACTGTTGCTCTTGCTCTGGTTGTGCACTGTACCCTTGTGCTCAAAATGTTTCATAATACGTTGAATGGCACAATTTGTGGGTCCATCACGTGTTCTGAGGTCTTATTCCCGGCAGAACCTCTGGCAGGTATCTACATATGATTTAGCCTGAGACCACAGAGCCACCACTTTTGTCGTCTTCTTCACTGTCAGTGGCATAGTTGAGCTATGGAGCTAGAAATTCCAGGGAACAAATAGCCTACCAACACCAACAAACCCTGACTAGGAAAACAGTATAGGTCAAGAAAAGAAATGGCAGGAAGTCAAAGTTGTTTCAATCTTTTTGAAACATCCTGTATTTATATTGTTACGGCCACGGGTACCGAGTGTATTATGAGGGGGTTAATCCCCGTTTCTCCTCGGAAGAGCCGGACCTGGGGCCACCGTTCACAATTAACTTTGTGATACGGTGGGTTGCTTTAGAACCACAAACGCCAATCAGTTAACTACAAGTTCCAGTGTCCACAGTCTAATTTTACCGTTTAACTAGAGGTCACGTGACTTCCTGAATGGGGAGTGCGCCCTCGGCAAAGCACCAATCTTTTCTTGATTAGATCTTAATTAGGGCGGCCGAGTGTTTAACCGCTGGTGCGTGCCGACTATTACAGGTCAATTAGTTTGGTAATTACCTCCCAGTCTCTCTAGGTTCGGACAATGCTGGATCAATAGAAGGAAAGGACAATCACGGACAGGTTGAAACGTCAACAAGAAATTTATTAACAAGGAAAAAATAAATAAACGGAAGAACTTTTTATTTCCTTGTGGTGAAAATAGGGAAATTCAAATCAATTAAAATAATCTCAAGCAAATAAAGAATTAATCAGGCATTGATAGAAAAACAGAAAAAGAGCAGATGCTTATCACTATGCCTTAGTTAACAATTGTACACTAGACATGGGTACCCAGCAGATCATTCAGGCGGAAGAGAAATCCGGTCTCGGCTTACCAAGGAGAAAGTCGTCGTGCGTCAAATAAAATGTCCCAAAATGTGTGAATGTGCCTTGGTCCGCTGCCAGTGCACTGCCTTGCCGTGCATCCACCTACAAACAGGCTCGAACACCAATTGACGTCATGTTGTCAACCCCAGGAACCAGGGACGCCAAGAATCAGGTATGAGCAGAACTAGCAGGAACGATCCAACCGTCACCCACTTTCTGGAGCCGCAACCAACGGACAGCTGCAAGGTGCTGCAAGAAGCTGTAAGGTGCTGAGGAACTGTGAGGCACTGTAAAAGCTGCAAGGCCCTGAGACACTGTAAAAGCTGCAAGGCGCTGAGGCAGTGTGAGACACTGTAAAAGCTGCAAGGCGCTGAGGCACTGTAAAAGCTGCAAGGCATTGAGGGACTGTGAGGAACTGTAAAAGCTGCAAGGCACTGTGAGGCACTGCGAGGAACTGTGGCGCTGTAAGGCTGTCACCAGAGATCAGAGCTGCAAGGCCGTCACCAACTGTCACAAACTCAACTGTCACCAGCTCACCAACCGTCTGACTTGAAGTGACTGGAGCTGAAAATAGCCGTCACCCAGCTATCACAAAAACTCTCAGAGCTGTAAGAAGTCGCAACCAGCTATCACCAACTGTCACAAAACTGTCGCCCCGTCCTTTTTATAGGCAGCCACTCTGGGTGGAGCCTCAAGCAGACTTCAGCCAAATCCATCTTGTCTATTGGCGCATCGTTGCACGTGACAAACCGCCAATCTCGCGATCATTCCTTCCTTACCAGAGCGAGATGCAACCCCAAATCAGCACAGGCTTGGCTTACGATGCCATGTTTGTGGTGCTGTGCGAATGGCAGAAAGCAGCCATTTGCCTGAATTACCGAGCGAAAACGTGAAGCGCTCATAAAACGTCAACAACAACCATCCACAGAGCTGCCAAACGGGGCGTCAAACGTCGATGGAAAAAGGTGGACGCCAACGTCGGTGAAAGAAGTGGGTGTCGAATGTCGATGGACAATAGGTGAGTGAGGTAAATGATCCACAGCCATATTTGAACATGAGAATAACTGCTCAGGAAAAGCCCGTGGTGTGCTAAATCAAATGTCCAATAAGTCCAAGGTCTAAATAAATCGTCCACCTCCAAGCCAATGTGTCTTGATGGAAAGGGGTTAGACGAGCCTCCGTTGGGCTAACGGCTATCTCATGTGCATGAATGTGTCTGTCGTAAAGAGAAAATGGCCATCCTATAAGAAAGGGAATCTATTCCATACCCTTCTCAATGCATCAAAGTTAGAATCCCACCAGACATGGGAATGGGTCTATCCTGGACATGCATTTAGGGAAATAACTGTCCGAGGACCTAAATGTTTGTATGCATTAGTCGGATCCGATTCTGAAATCCATAACAATATATTTTAGATATACTATACACATGTGTATATATAGATTAAAATTATTAAAACTCTCATCTTGTGTATATATATATATATATATAATAATGGTGTCCCAAAAAAAATACAACTTTTTAAATGCTTCGTTTGATCCTAAAAAAGCAGTAATTTTGTCACTAATGCTTCATTTCTTGTTGCAAAGACCCTGAAGTTTATTTCGATACAAAGCAAGCACCAGAAAAATGCCAAGACTGACAGTACAACAACGGACGAAAATTGTTGAACTTTGGCACCAGACGAAAAGTGTCATACAGGTGCAACGTCTTGACTCGAGACATTTCGGTATCACTTGCGCCATGCACCAAACTTTCGGACAATAAAGTGCACCATCGCAAAGTTTACCAATGTGGGAACCATCTGTGACCTTCACAAGGGTCACAGTGGTCGGAAGAGGACAGGTGTAGTGAAGAAAATGTGGAAATGGTGAGACAGGCGGTCGTTCAGAGTCCAAAAAAATCGATTCGACGACTTTCTGCCGGAGACAAACAATCATAAGAGCACCGTTCAGAGGATCCTTCGCCAAGACATTCATGCCTTTCCAAACAAGGCGTTTTCTCAACCAACATTTTGAGGGCCGCTTTATCTCCCTCTACGAAGACGTTGAGTGGCCACGTATTCCTCTGACCTTACTCCTCCAGACTTCTTCTTGTGGGGATATCCAAGGACAGGATCTATGGAAACTTAGGCCTCAGACTCTTGATCAGCTGAAGGAAAACATCCACCGAGAAATCCAGAACATTCCTCAGAAACGTTTCCCAAAGTGATGGAAGACATGACAACGCGTTTGCAGGCATGATCGGACAACGTGGAGCCTACGTTGAACATGTGGTCTAAAAGAAAACGACGATTCTATACCAAAATTTAAATTTTGGTGGCAATTTTGACATTGGTACAATAAACTTCCACCTTTCAGTATCCAGCATATATCTTTTTTAAAATATATGTTATGACCATCCTCTTGCAGATGAAAAGTTGTATATTTTTTTGGGACACCCATTATGTATGTGTGTATATATATATATATATATATATATATATATATATATTTTGCGGCAGTTGCGAATAAATTCAGAAAAATGGATGTTCTAAAAAGACAAACATACTTACGGCTTTGAACACTTCCTTGGTGACATTAACTTATTCAGACAGGAGACTGACTCAATTTGCCTTATTTTGTATTTTGTTTTGCAGTTACGTTGATGCCATTTATTACCTGTTTTCGTTGAACCTTGTTGCCAAACTATGCAAATGTCAACTTGATGGATGTCTACCCACTATCTCAACCCATGGCACAGACTGCTGTTAATGTGATTTGCACTGAACTTGAGAGCCACCATGTAGATTGTAAGAATAGATGGTGCAAATGTTTTCCTTTCCTTCCTGCATGGTTTGCTTACAGCCCAAGCTGCTTGCAAAAGAACTGCTGGACCTGGTGGCTTCTCATCTGAGTCTCAAGGAAAAGGAGTTTTTTGGCATGAACTACCTGGATGAGCTGTGAGTTCCAGGAACGAGGTTCTCTGTCTGTGCCTTGTGTCTATCACATGTGTGTGCATTGAGTGTCGATGGGTGGAGCATGTATACCACAGTGTCTGAAATGTTGTCCTTACCCGAAGATTGTCATCTCTTCCTGGGTTTGGAGGACACACCCCTAACTCGGCTCAAACCATCTGGTTTGCGAAGAGATGGTGCCAGCAAGGTCCCGTGATGCCATGAGCAGGCCATGTCCCCACCCCACACACATTTGTTGAACAATTTCCTGCTGTGAAGTCCATATCCACCAATGTGCCAACAATCCTTTCTCAAAAACATGTGCAGTTTCACTGTTTTTGTTTGGCTGCCCAACTTGACATTATATTGAAATTGAAGGAGAGGAAGCAAATTATTCACTAATGCAGTCGTGACTTGGAACTGTAGTATAAATCATGAATATTATACACCCTTACCGGATCTGTGATCTTGATAGGCAGGACAATCTCCCTTCTTGCTGACAACAAGCGCAACAGTCCATTTTGTAAGTGGAATGGTGTGGAATGATCAGCTCGGATGTGAAAGGGAATAAATTATGTGGCAGTAACTTTAAGAGATGTATATGTACACGGTTGATTAACATACGCTTCAAAGCCCCCCCTCCCCCCTATTTCATGGTCCCCT
>CM068954.1:12081032-12095921 GCA_035128595.1 Eptatretus atami
TTAGAATGAGGCTTCTGCTGTTCGACAGTGTCCTTGCAGGATGTACCTTGTAACGAGGCACCTTTCCCCTTGTGCAGTCGCGAGTAACGCCTCATGGAGCTTTTTGGCAACTCGTCCACATTGTGCAGCGCTCGGCACACGTTTGGGTGGCACTTCGCTTTTGCTTTGGCAACGGCAACTCGGGGCAGTGTGGCCAGTCAAGAGAGCATGCCTGGCAAGCTGATCCCTTTAATGCCCGGCGATTGTGGGGCAAACGGTAGGCGGTGCCCATCTGGCTGTTTCTCGGTCGTGCTTGGTTAGGATGCTCTCTTGCTTTGGCCGTGAGCGGTTCGCACAAACTGTTTGTGTTGTTTCGTCAAGCCGAGCTGTGAATAATATGCAGGCACGGTCTTGAAGTAATAAAGAAAACCGTGTGGGGAAAAGTGGCACAAGCACAGCGGTTTTGGACAAAGCTATGCGAGGCCATACGCCAGCCAGAATTTATTGAAATATTTACGCTTGGTTGTGGCATCAAAATGTCTGTTGGTGTCCAGTGCAGATGAGCAAAGTGAGAGGAACCCGAGCAGGAATGTCCCTGTGCGTGGTGCACAGTGACGTGCCTGATCAAAGTCTCTCTTTAATGGTTTGTGTGGATCAAACAGGTTTCCTGGTGACAATTTCCATTTCGATTGACACGTATCATGGAGTATATGATTCCCACTTTCTCATCAGTCTTCCGGTTGGACACGTTTAATTTCTGGACCTGCATTACTTGAGCACAACATATGTTTAAGGAAGTTCCATTTTGTTGCTGTTTTTTTATAGTGGTCACTGGCTCGTCGAGGTGCTTGTGTACAATAATCACATACTGGATAAAGACATCCATCCATCCATCCATCCATTGGGACCATACTCTGTGCAGAGCATTGGTGCTGCTTAAGCAGTCTCCTTGGCTAGTGGTCACAATCCTGGACGGGTCACCACTCCGACACGGGATACCAGCAAGCTGGCACTCATTTTGCCGACCTCGGAAGAACGACAGGCAGAGTCAACCCCACCTGGTATTAATTCAACATCTGAGTGGGATTTGAACTCAGGATCCTAGGATCCCAAGCCCACAACACTAACCATTAAGCCAACACCAGGCATGATAAAGACATCAGTAAACATCAATGTACTATTACATTAATTAGGAATTTAGTAGGCATAGGCTAGGGCTGGCAACAGGGCTTGGAGGTGCGCACAATCCCCTCTAAGCTGTCCAGCTCAAATCTTGGCCGAGCTATAAACTGTCATCCCGATGTTTCACAGGCAGGGTGATTCGTCAATGTGTGTACCATCCCTCAGAAGGATGTTAAAGCAAGCGTCCCGTCTGCCGGTATTAGTTGGTGTACGTTACAGATCCGATGGTATCCTTCGAGAAGAATGGGTGAGCTATCACTGGCACCGTGAACAAATTCCAAATTCCTGCCCAAACCATTCTTGATTGAGCATACTGTGTTGGTTGATATATATGTGGTTGATTCCTCCATTATTTTGTACTCTCCTTGTCATGGGTCAAAGGCGATGTCGTTCTCCTTTTATGTAAGTTGTGTGTCCAATCCTTTCCAAGAATCTGGACCTGCAGAGAAAGATCTTGTAAACCAAGATTCCTGGCTTTCAAGACGGTTTGTGTTTATGACGAAGTGAAAAGCAAAAACCACTTTGGTCTTGACTGATCCTGCACGATACGAAGGCAGTAAAAGACTCTTTATGTGCGGGTGTGGTTACAGAAACCTATGCCAATGGCTACAGCTTGACAGACGAGTCCTGGATCACGACTTTCCTCGCCGTCCTGGTTCATTGCTTTTGCGATTCTCCGTCAGGTCAGTGACCATCACGTCCCTCGCAGGTCCACCCTGACTCGTTTTCCTTGTGCTAGCTTTTGAAGGCTTCTCTTTTGCATTGGCCTGCCTCGTCATTCGTGACACCCACACACACCTTATCAAACAAGCGCTTGCCTTTTCAGGTTTTATATCGAAAGCATAAAATACCTGAAAGATTCCACAACAATCGAACTCTTCTACCTGAACGCCAAGTCATGTGTTTATGAGGTGAGACCGGGTTGAGCATTTGTTGGTCAATGTGTGAAACTTGTTGTGCACTTGTGCTCGGGGTTATCAAGGCTCGGCCTCCATATTCTCACCGCTTGTGTGGCAGGGGCAGATCGAGGTGAACAATGACCTTGCGTTCAAACTTGCTGCGTACGCACTTCAGGTAACCCGCATGTCCCCTGAATATTTTCCTTGCAGTTGCAGAACGCGCGCTTGAAGTCTTCATTCGGTGTAACGACCGAAGATCGTCTTTGAACACCTTAACAAACCAATTACTGGCTCTTTTTTTTGTTTGTTTGTTTCTTTCCTTTTTCTGATGACACTTCATGACTTTTGTTCTTTCAGGAAGCCAAAGGAGATTACACAAGGTATATGACCATGGCAGGCCCGGCTGCTTGCGGAATTTACAATGTTTGGCTTGGCACACGGCCGGTAACGGGGATGAACTGTCTCGCCTAGCGGAGGGAATGGCGGGCTAGATCTCCGTTGGGGTTGTGGAAGGGGGCGGGGGTTGTTGTACAGGTAGAGTGGATGACTGTGGCCCTGACCTTAATGAGGGAGTGCTGCTCCAGTAGCAAAAGCATTTATGGTTTTGATGATATTTTTTGGTGACTGTTCTGGCAAGTGGACCGATGGGTGTGGAACCAAAATGCCTGGTGTGGTGCGGTGTGCGCACCGCACATATCAAACTGGGAATGACCGGCAGGATTCTTTTCAGACATTTCCGATCTTAGTTATTTGCCTTTTGTTTGAAACCCCCTCTGTCCGCAGTGTGGTGTCGATGTCAGACTTGGACATGCAGGCACTGATTCCCACAAACACTTTGAAGGAACATCCTTCATTGGCCATCTGGTAAAGTATCACGGAGCACCACCAACCTGCTTTATTGTTGCTGCCACCATTCCCACCATTATAACCACCGCCATATATTGGGTACTGGAGACTAATAAATATGAGAAATATCAGTGAATGGGAGTTGAGAAGGAGTGAGAGGAAAGGAAGAGGTTGGGAGGGAATATGAGTAAAAGAAGGCACGAATTGTGTGCACGTGACTTGGATTGGGGGTAACGGGGTTAACATGGATGAGTAAAGAGGGACTTTTAGACCAATTACTGATTGTGTGACGTGTACTCATTGCTTGGGGGGAACCTCATTGCTCGACATACGTCTCATTTCTTTCCCGTGTGATATGTAAACTTGTCTCTTATCCTTATCGTTACGGTCGACTGTGTAATGTCGAAGGACCTTCGCCGGTGTGGAATTGAAATACTGAACTTGCCCTTGACTCATGTGAGCAAAGCTGTTGACTAGGTATGATGTAACTCCAAACTTGGGTGCAGCACTTCGTATTTGCAAACATTGCTGCCTTCATGTTACCATGTCATTTCTAGCTTGGGAGATTAACCTTCTTTGATCGAGGGCTTTAGGGTTTTTTTGAATGCAAAGTCGAGGCTCATGGAAGAGATAGAATTAGTACTTCGAATGGATGATGACCGAACAGGACAAAAGGAACAGTAAGAGAGGGGGAAAACACCAACAGCAGAGCCGAAGGCCGAGACAGAGGGAGGTGAACAAACATTGGGGGAGGGGGGGGGGCAAAAGAAGAAGCATGGGGTGGACAAGATGGATACAGAAGGAAACTCTAGGGGGAAAGGAAGGAAGAGTGATTGTGATGGGGGTTATGATGGAAAACATAACATTTTTTTTGGATTGGGGATGATCTGACATGATGGTCTTCACGATCTGGAGGGAAGAATGAGATTGAAGATAATGTGGAAGTTGGTTCCACAGGTGGGGGGGAAGGGGGAGGAACAAATGAGTGGAGGTGAGCAGTGATCCTAGATTGAAGATAGTTTCACCAGAAGAGGATTCATGGTGGACCGTGTGTGCCCTGCAGAAACCTGGGTGGGGAAAAAAGCACGAAATAGCAGAGGATGCAAGAACAGGAGGGGTGGTCTGTCTCTCTCTCTCTCTCTCTCTGTCTGTGTGTCTGTCTCTCCTCTCCCCCCCCCCCGGTTGCATCATTGGTTGGGACGCGGCTATGCCGCTGATGCAGTGTCCCCTTACCAGTACACTGGTGCTCATTTTGCCGACCTCGGAAGGATGACGGGCTGAGTCAACCTCCTGGTGTATTTAATTCAGTGGCCAACGGGGCTTGAACTCAGGACCCTTGGATCCCAAGCCACCACCCTAAAACCACTAAGCCAACACCAGGCTCAGGAGGAGGTGGTAGAAGACAGAGAGACCACCGACCTGTCTGTGATGGCGAAGTAATACACCCATAGACTTAGCTTCATCACAGGAGATTCCAATCATCTTGAAGGCCTTCATGGTTTCCACGGCATCAAGCTGAGCAATATGTGAGATGGGGGAGCCAGCCCAGAGGGGAGAGCAGTACTCCATGAAGCTGCGGATGAAGGCCGTGTTGGTGGATAGAAGTATACCACATATTCCAGGTGTTTGACCATCCTATGATTTTGTCAATGTCTGAAGAGAGGGAAGAGGTTGCAGCCTGCCGATCTGAAGGGTGGGAGATGCCATGGCACAGGGTGGAGTCGTCAGCAAATAGATAAAGGGGATTTTCCAGAGAATCAGAGAGATCATTGATGAAGATCAGGAATAGGACTGGGTTCAGAACACTGCCTTGGGGTGTTTTTGTTTCTTTCCTTTTTCTGATGACACTTTATGGCACACGGCCAGAATGTGCAAACGACAGAATCCAGGAGCAGTTGTGTATGACAAGGAAAGGGGAGTACAGAGAGTGAGGGGTTGGGGACACAAAATATGGAAGCAAACATAGAATTGAGGGATTCGGCCTTCACTCATAACTCCTGCCTTGACAGGGAGAGGAGGTGAAATGATTCCGTTGAGTGCCACATGTTGGCTAGGAGAGTAGAGGAAGTCCTTGAGGCATGTGTGGAGTTGGCCTTGGATGTCATAGGCAGAGAGTTTGGAGAGAGGACAGGATGTCAGACTTTATCAAAAACATGAGATATATCCAGAGAGATGGCCCTGATCTCATGTCTGACAATGTGGCCCTCCGTCTATTGTTGGGTGAGTAGAAGCAGCATGTCCAAGGTGGAGTAACCTGGTCTGAAACAAAATCGGTGATCTGAGATGAGGTTGTTGTGGAAAAGGAAGGATTTCATGTCAACTGTGATAACAGAGATCATGACCTTGCTGATGATTGGAAGTAAGCTGATAGGCCTGTTAAGGGGATCAGTTTTTGTACCTTTTTATCTAATGTAGTGGTGTTGGTGGATTTCCAAGCAGACGTGCAAGAGGAGCAGAGCAGGTTTTTAGGACACGTGAGCTGATGCCGTCCGCTCCAGTAGCAGAGTCAGAATCAAGGGTTGAAAGAACCTTCTCCACCTTCTCAGGTGCAAACGACAGAATCCAGGAGCAGTTGGGTATGACAGGGAAGGGTGAGTACAGAGAGTGAGGTGTTGGGGACACAAGATATGGAAGCAAACACAGAATTGAGGCATTCGGCCTTCTCACGAGCAGTCGGTTGTGGTGCCATTTGAAGAGAGGGAAGGGATGGAGGGGAGCATACACCAGAGACAGGTTTAACAAGGTGCCACCAGGTTTGAGAGGAGGAAAACAAGTTTGAAAGTACAATCTTGAGGTTGGACAGATGCTGTTTTCTCACTCTCATGAGAGTGGATACACACTTGTTGTGGCTTTGTGGAAGGCACCAAGATTGCCTTCAGTCAGATATAATCCTTCCAGGAAGAGAAGGCAAGTTGTTTCAGACCAACTGCCTCACCACAGGATTCAGTGTACCATGGGTGGGAAGAGGGTTAGGATAATTGAAGATGAGATGGGATGAATCTGTGCATTAGAGAGAGCAGGTTTCTGTGGAAGAATTCCCAGGCCGAGTTAACATCAGCGCAGTAGATATGAGACACCAGTCCTGAAGAGAGATGGCTGCTTACAGTCCCTGCCAATCTGCCTGAGTGAACCGCAAGACTCGCTGGCGTTGAGGCAGCTCTCTGAGAAGAGCCAGAGAGATGTTGACTTTCACAAGCATATCATCAGATGAACCCATTGGAGCAGAGGAAGAACAGGAGGCATTTGTAGGAAAGTCATCACCAAGTCCAAGGGAGGATTTGCCGTTTGGAGAAATCCTGGTTGGGAAGTTCACCGATTGAGTCAGTCTGATGGTGTCACAGAAATGGACCTTCGTCAGTTTTGAGATAAATCTTGGGGAAGGGCAGCGGCTTGGGGGGATAACTTATAATATAGTTTTGCAGTTAAATGTGAAACTTGCAAAATTATCAGAGACCCAGAGACTGTGAGTAGTAACAATTCCATAGTTATGGATTTGTAACTCAGGACATTTAGGCAGGGAAAGAGAATGGAGGCCAAGGTGTGCTCACTGTGGCTTTCGCTGGGTCAGAATGACTAAAGTCGTTAACTTGTTGAGTGATAACATAACAAAGGAAGTTGTAGTGATGTGCCAAGGCTGTTTTCAGTCTCGCTGTATTAAGTTATTCAATCAACCCCGGTGATTACTCGATTAACCAGTCTTATTTGCTAGGTTAACAGATAATCATGTAACGGTAACTCGTCACCAAGAGTGTGAATGCAATAATAATACCAGAATTGACGAAACCCTTCTTGATCATAACTATGATCAGAAAGAATATCCTCATGGTGATCGTGTGTGTTACCATTTGTTCATGTGTTCTCAGCAAGAGTGTCATCGTGAACTATTACCAAGACCTGAATGGGCTGACACGAGGCCAAGCCATTGTTGGGTCAGTAACTCGTCACGTTTCGCATCCTCAAGTCATCCCTTCTAGGCCCTCGGTTCCTGTTTGTGTGAGTGCTTCGGCATGCACAGCTTTTGCATCAAATAGTTATGGTTCCCAGAGGGAGGCATGAAGTGTTTCGTCTTGGTGTCCATTGTGTCCTGCTTTTTGAAGTACAAGCCAAACATTTTTCTGTGGGTTTGGCCGGGATTCGAACCCGGGACCTCTTGCACCCGGAGCGAGAATCATACCCCCCCAGACCACGAAGCCATATCGTTCAGCGTACCGCATCATTGTAAATGTTTGTTTGAACATAATTGTTCACTTTTTTTTATCACCCACATTTCTAATCTGTCGCAGATCTATTACAATGACCTTTCCCAATCGATTATGACCTCGAGAAAAGAAAAAATAAAAAGTTCATTTTTCACATCTGGAAAACTTCAACGGAACTCGGTAGAGAACATACCTCCTCCGCCAGGCTGAACAGTTTACATTTTGTATCCCACTGATGGGTCGGATCTGAATCCGGACCTGAAGCAAAATCGAATCGGCTTGTTCTTCTCACCGAACCAACTCGTCCATCAAGTTTTGTCACAACTCGTCCATGAATTTTTGAGATGTCATGCGACACATAGTTTTAGCTCCATCCCTCAATAGTGAAGAACCTCAAATTTTTTTAGCATCCGGATCCAGATTTTCACCGAAATCCAATCAACTCGTCCTCGTCACACAACCAAACCTGTCCACCAAGTTTCGTCCAAATCCGTCCATAACTTCTTGAGACATAATGTTCACAGACAGCGGTGACAACCTAACCTCCATCCACCTTCGGTGGCGGAGATGATAATACGTTTGTTTTCGTGACGAGGCAGAATTTGAAATGCTACCACTTGGCTAATATTACGAGTTGGCTATACCGGGTACCGTGAGCGATCTCCAATTGTAGCTCTCTAGTTATTTTGAGCTTCTCCTTTCCCCCAAACTCCCCTCCGCTTGTCATGATATGGTCTTCCATCATCGATGCCCGACAATCTACAAGGAAGTTGCCAATTAATTAATTCAATGTTTACTCATCTTTCCCTATGAGCAAAACTTGCATGCATCAGGAGTTTACTTTTGGTAAAGTAAGGTTTTTACACGGGATTTGTGGAATGGTTTAATAAGTTCATGATAGTTATATGTATGTGTGGGAAATCTATCTGGGTGAGCCAGCAGCTGAGCACGATCACCCAGATGGCAGAGCACTGGTACGGTTCACCAGAGGACCTGGGTTCGATTCCCCGTCTGGGTGCGTAATTTTTCCCCACATATAATGTTTGTTTCCCTGTTCGATTATAAGTTCGTGATCATTGAGTAAGTAGCTCAAAGAGGGAAGATACAGTAACTGAGTTCATCGCTTGTTGGTCATCGAGTTGCCTGATTGTGCTCATCTCCCTGATGGAGTCAATTTGATTAAAAACTGTCATTCTGATCCGCTACTAATTGGAGGTTCTGCACGTGAAGCACGCCTCCCTTTGGATGGGGATCTAAAGCCGGCTATCCCATCTGCATTTAGGTTGTGGATGTTAAAGGCCCCATGCCATCTTTAAAATCTCTCCACTTCTTTGAACAGCCCCAATTATTCCCAACTTTTTGTGTGTTCGGTCAGAGAAGGGTATTAGCCCAGGTCTTTCACAAACCGACGAACCAGGCCTGCCGTTTGACTGAAGGCGATTTGGGCAGGAAATAGGAATTTGTTCAGTATTCCTGCGATAACTCGTCTACTCTTCAACGAGATACAATGTGGGATCTTTAACGACCACCAATGACCAATGCCGGCACAAGGGTCCTCCGACTTAACATCCTTTCGATGGATGGCACACACATTGATGCCTCGTCCTGCATGTGAAGCACCAGGATGGCAGTTTATAGCTGGGTCAAGATTTGAAAACGGGCAAGACAGCTCAGAGGAAAGTGTACGTTCAAACTCGACTATCCTGCCAACCTCGCTGCACAATCTTTCGAATGCTGTAGGCCATTGCGTGCTGGTATCCTGACTAAATTACCTGCTTGGAGTTAGCTGGACAGCTATCGATACCTACAGAAGGTGTGAGTGCTGGAGTGTGGATATGACACAAGCACAATGGGCAAAATGACCTTCTCTTGCGTCTTAAGGTTCCCTACACATGTAGTATTGTTGTGGAGCCGGGTATCGGCTGCGAGCACGACCGCTAGGTGGGACAGTAGGGTCGACTCTACCGAACACCCGGAATCTAGATCGTACCTTTCGGAAAACTCCGAGGGTACGGGTCCCTTACCGGACCGTGAATCGTCAATTCCACCACGTGGTACACGGTTATTTGCCAATTTTCAAAATACCTAGAGATCCACGTGGCGAGTTACCGAGTGTTCACACCGTCGACGGCACTTGTACGAGTCGAGCCGTTAGCGTGCCCGACCCGTGCGCAACCCGAGCGGATGGTTGCCGAAGTCCCGTCGGTCCAAATGTACATTAACAGTGGCAACAGCCTTTGTAATTCACCAACACGCGCCATGCTAAGCCAATGGAAGAAACACAGAACGAGCTGATACATTTAACAAATGTATTTATTTATAATGGGGGAAAGGGGGGAGCATGCAAGAAGCAGAGTTATCCGACTCTTGAGATGCAAGTATGTACAGCAAAGAGCACTTAAACAATTCCTACTTACAGACGGGCCTACCGACAGAAACACACACACACAGATACCCAAAAGGACATGGACCTGTCCAACTCGTGTGGTTCGGCTGACCAGGCAGGTCGAGATGCGAAGATAGAATCCCGAGCTCCCTTCAGCGCTCGTCCGGCAACCAAAACTCTCCTCTGTATCCCAAACTGTCCAGAAGGCGGAGGTTCTCTGCCACTTCTCCAAGTCTTTGAGTTGAACGTCAAAGCGAGGGCTGATAACTCCACACTTGTTCAACCTGCCCGTCAGATTGACCACAACCTTGACTGCTCGATGGCCATCAACTATCTCAAAAACTCTCCTTCGGTCTGATCGCACCGCAACCCCATTCACCCTTCTCCAGGGGAAGGGAGCTCCACCCTCCTGCTCCTCCCACTGGACGGTTTTGGCGCGCAGAATCGCTCGTCGCCCTGTCATTGGCCAAAACGAGCGGCAAGTCCGTCGATTGGCCCGGGGCGTGGTGACGTCACGCGGACCGCCTTTCTCACCATTGCGGGGTCTGATTGGCTGAGCGGCGGCCACCTCACTCGTAGCACGCTGATTGGTCGAGGGCCAAGGCTCCGCGAGGCTCCTCTTTGAACTCTGCCCACCATGGCGTCGACCAGAGCGAGGTGAAGGTGAGGGTGATGCTGGCGTTGTCATAGTTGATGGTGGTGTAAAAATAAAAGAAAACCCTGACTATCAAAATAACTCACAGCGCATGTACATTTATTCACCCCTTAAACGAGGGACAGGGACCTTAACTAAAACAAGGACAAATGCGTCCAAGAGCCACGTCAGAAAGGTTTTGGCTTCACCAGAAGAAGAACAACAAGAAGAAGAACAACGCGGAGCTCTCTTCGAGCCAGCGTTCGCAACGCGACGCGGCTAAAAACACATCCTTACCGATATAACTGTTCTATAGGACCTGTATGTTGAGTGCTCATGGCTTCCAGATTCGTAACAGTATTTTTCACCATTATTTATTAAAACACTCGGACGTTGCTGTTTCGCCATTTTGAGGAAAGGTTTTTGATTTTATCTTGGCAGATACATGTCTGTGGTGGAAGAATCTCCCATGTACGGGATTCATTTCTATCATGTCAAGGTGAGTCCTTCTTTGGCCATTTTTTCACTTGCATTTAATAGATGCTGCGGCGGTCAACAGGCAATTATTCATGGAGCATGCCATACTGTATTTTAAGACATGTTAAGCCGGTTATCTGCTTGCTTTCACATATAAACATTTCCTTTATGGTTCAAGGCAGTTGGTTTTGGGACTCGTTGGGCAAAGATCTGTATTCCCTGTAAAGATGACATGAGGTTGCAGAGCAAGACTCTTCCTGCTCTCCAACGACTATGTCCAACCCATGAGAATTCATCTTTGGTGAGCCTCCAAACTTCAATTTGCAACGTCAATGAAATACGAGTGTAGGGCACGTTCACTGAACATATCTACCTGGTTATGAAATTCCACTGTGGCTTTTGTTAAATACAGAATCCACTTTACTCCGAATATTTTACTTAACTTGCAAACTTCCCTTTACTCAAGTTTACTGGCACGGTCTGTTGGGCCAATTGTGCGGTTAGAAATTTAATGTCTTTAAAAATAAAAGCATGGGATCTTCAATTTATTCAAGTGAGTGCGCACAGGTTAGCCAGCTTAATATACCCTCTAAATTCTCCCTCATCTCTGCTGTTGGTGTGTTTCCCTTCCACTCTTGCTACCTTCGTATCATATCGGATTCAACCCACAATCATCAATGCACCTTGTCATGTAATGGTCCTCCATTTTATTGTCGTCTATTCTGAGGTTGGACACAGAGAAAAAAAATTAACCCGAGAGTGCACCATGGTAATGATGAGTCAAATGGCCTCATTTCCTTGTTTGAGGTCATTTTCTTGATTTCCAGACCTACAAATACATACAGAATTTCCCAGCAAGGTGGGGGGGGGTGGGTTTGTGCCCATGACCTGATCCTCAGTCCCCAGCATGTATGCAAAATCTGGTGGAGATTGGTCAAGGGGTGTAGAAATCAAAGAAAAAGCCACACACACACACACGCAGCACGCACGCACGCACATGCAGTAACTTCAAGTCTCAACCTCCCTCTCACAACTATGCCCCCTCCTCATAAAATCTGGTGGAAACTGTACAGTATTCCAAAAAAGGTGCAAAAATCGATCCCGTGACTAAGACTATGAGCTTACTTCCAATCATCAGCAAGGTCATCCATCATCACAGATGATATGAAATCCTTCATTTCCCAACAACCTAATCTATGATCACCAATTTGGTTTCAGACAACGTCATTCCACCTTGGACATGCTGTTCGACTCACCCAACAATGGATGGAGGTCAGACATAAGATTAGGGCCGTCTCTCTGGATATATCTCGTGTTTTTGATACAGTCTGGCATCCTGCCTTACTCTCCCAAACTCTCTGCCTCTGGCAATCCAAGGCCAACTCCACACATGGCTTACTGACTTCATCTACTCTCATAGCCAACGTGTGGCTCTCAACCGAATCCTTTCATCTTCTCTCCCTGTCAAGGCCGAAGTGCCCCTAAGGCAGTGTTCTGGGCCCAGTCATTCCTAATCTTCATCAATGATCTCCCTGATCCTGAAAAATCCTCTTTATTCATTTTCTGATGACTCCAACCTCTGCTGTGACATCCCTCATCCTTCAGACAGGTAGGCTGCAGCCTCTTCCCTATCTTCAGACCTTGAAAAAAAAAACCACAAGATGGTCAAATACTTGGAATACGTCTTTCAAACCTGCCATCTCTATCTCTCTCTCTCTCTGAAAGGACCGTCCTGCAAACCCTCCCATCTACTTTCTTAACAATCCTCTTGAGGAAGTTCAGTCATTCAAACTGTTGGGTCTCACTCTCAGCCACCTTTCTTGGTCAAACCACATTTCAACGTTGTCCTCAAAAGCCAGCCGCAGACTGGGTATCCTCCATAGTACAAGTCCTTCCTTGGCACACATGAGTTCCTATCCACCTACAAGTCCTTCGTCTGCAGCTTGATGGAGTACCGCTCTCCCCACTGGGCTGGTTCCCCAGCCTCCCATCTTTCTCAGCTTGACGCCGTGGAAATGAAAGCCTTCAAGATCATTGGAATTTCCCTTGCTAAAGCTGAGTCTATGGACTGAACATTTTGCCATCTCAGACAGGTTGTTGGTCTCCCTGTCATCTTCAGCCTACTTTCTGGTACGAAGCAACCAATAAACTATAAACCCTTATGCATCCACGATACCAATGACGAAACGGAGATCATTAATTATCTTACTTCGGGCCCAGCAGACACATCATGTGAGATAGACAATGGTGGAAATGACAAGACAGAAGAGAGTTAGCAGGATGGGTCGCTGCGCAGTCCCGGCAGGAGGCTGTGGCGAATATCGTGTGTGTGTGTGTGTGAGAGAGAGACAGAGACAGAGACAGATCCTGCCTGGGTGGAGCATGACTCTAGCGCTTGACATGATCACTCTGCATGGCCTTTGGTGCACAGCTCGAGGAAGTTTCCTCCAGCTTCCGCCGTCACTCCACCCTTTATGTCCTCGGGCCCATGTGCCACTGATGACGCGTCATGCCCCTCCGCTCTCACTCACAATTGTCCATTGGCCTGGTCTCCTGCCTATACCCGCGCCACTGACCGAGCGAAATGCTAAAACAGACATTTGGGACTGATTACAGAGAGTAAGACAGTAAAAATGGGTTTGAAAGGGTTGACAATTTTCGATACACACACAGGGAGGGGGAAACGTCGTCGAGCTATTACATGAATTAAGAATATAACTTCACCACATGAAGCATTATTGACACCTCTAAGCCATTTCCACAACAATATATGACACATCATCCGTGGAAGGAATGAAAATTGCTGGTGAGATGAGATTGTGGGAGATAAAGCAGTTCGTCATAACAACAGCAAACGTTTTCCATGTCTGTGTGATCAGGACAAAGAGGACATACCATTGTGGTTGGGTGTCTGCTGGAGAGGAATTTGCCAGTATGATCACCAGGACCGTAAAAAACCACGACAGGTGAGAACCGGGCAGCGGGACGGTGTAGGCAGGTGGACAGTGGGAGGGTTAAGCAATGCAAATACAGCCAGGTGAATGTACCAGGTGGGCTGTGGGACAATGCAACCATGGAGACCTGTGGGACAATACAGCCAAGCTGACCTTATGTGGGCAGTGCAACTGTGCAAGTGATGAGAAGGGTGGAATGTATTGGTTTCGGGTTTGGTTTTGGTAATGGTAAAGGGCTGGGGAGGGGTGGGTTGTGGGTGGGGGGGGGGTGAAGATGGGGGAAGGGAAATAGCAGTTGAAGGGGAAATGTTAACGGAGACGAGATGGAGGATCAGATTATCATCGCTATTTCCCCGCCCCTTTCAGCCTTGGCTCTCAGTATTTGCTTTGAGCAATTATACACAGGTAAGAGTGCAGGTACACAGGTAAGCATATTCCTTCGCAACCGAATGCGTCATTTTAAGTACGTACCTGTGTATAAGTGTTTGTGCAATCGCCTCAAAGTGTGCTTGTGTGATGGTCTGCTTGGTTTTCTGTTCTGTCGCTTCTTCTTGCACAGGTATGATAAATAAATCAGGACTGGCTCAGGTGTTGTCGGCAGAAGAGTACTGCAAGCAGCAAAGGGTCGATGGCCGCTCGTGATCCAATCATGAGAATGAAGGCTTCTTGTCGTTAATTTGTCCGTGTTACTGTGTAAGGCTTGGTGCCGTGGCACGCGTTCCCACCTGGCTGGGGCCGCGCGTGGCCACACTGGACGAGCTCGCGCCGCACACCTATTGAGTCCGTGGCACGTGCGGCGTCGAGAGGGGCAACATTCTTGCGGTTTGTCTCGAAGCTCGGGTGGTTGTCTTTTGCAAAGTCGTTTGGCTTTCAGATCAGGGGAGTGCGGCCGATCCTTATGGTGGCTGTCGCTCCATGAGAGGTGCAGCTTTGTAAAAGGAGTGGAGCTCGTGTCCACGCCGGGGTTCCCGTGCCCAGTAAAACCATTTTGTGGGTCGTGGATTCGCCCCGCCAGGTGCGATTCTGTTGAGGCGTTCCCATGTAGCCAATGACTCGCTGGACCGAGTGTGGCTTTCAGTCGATCCGGCTGGCGTGGTCTCATGTGGTCAAGAGTCTGTCAGGTGAGTGTCTTTGTGGCTTACTTGGGTTAACAAGCGTGAAACCATCAGGTCCCAAGGGTTTGCAGTTAATCATTGAACTGACTTCTTCAAACTTATATCTTTCCAAATATCGCATTTACACATTCATTCAGTGAATGAAGTGATAGTTTGGGGGTATTTACACATCCATTCAATGAATGAAGGAATAGTTTGGGGGTATTTACACATCTATT
>CM068954.1:12095946-12114823 GCA_035128595.1 Eptatretus atami
CAGTGAATGAATGAAGGATAGTTTGGGGTTACACATTATCATGATAGTGATTTGGATTTACATATCATGTGATGAAGTGATAGTTTTGGGTATTTACACATCCATTCATGAATGAAGGAATAGTTTGGGGGAATTTACATATCCATTCAGTGAAATGAAGGAAATAGTTTTGGGGTATTTACACATCTATTTAGTGAATGAAAGTGATAGTTTGGGTATTTACATCATCCATTCCAGTGAATGAGTGATAGTTTGGGTATTTTACACATCATCATCAGTGAATGAAGGAATAGTTTGGGGGTAAATTTTTACACATCCATTCAATGAATGAAGGTAATAGTTTTGGGGGTATTTACACATCTATTCAGTGAATGAAGTGATAGTTTGGGGTATTTACATATCCATTCAGTGAATGAAGTGATAGTTTTTGGGTATTTACAGCATCATTCAGTGAATGAAGTGATAGTTGGGGAATTTACATATCCATTCAGGAATGAAGTGATAGTTTTGGTATGTAACATATCCATTCAGTGAATGAAGTGATAGTTTTGGGTATGTACATATCCATTCAGTGAATGAAGTGATAGTTTTGGGTATGTACACATCATTCAGTGAATGAAGGAATAGTTTGGGTATGTAATATCCATTCAGTGAATGAAGAATAGTTTTGGGTATTTACATATCCATTCAGTGAAATGAAGTGATAGTTTTGGGTATGTACATACTTTCAGTGAATGAAGGAATAGTTTGGGTATTACATATCCATTTCAGTGAATGAAGTGATAGTTTTGGGTATGTACAACATCCATTCAGTGAATGAAGTGATAGTTTGGGGTATGTACATATCCATTCAGTGAATGAAGTGATAGTTTTTAGGTTATTTAAACATCCATTCAGTGAATGAAGTGATAGTTTTGGGTATGTACACATCCATTCACTGAATGAAGTGAGTTTTGGGTATGTAATATCCATTCAGTGAATGAAGTGAGTAGTTTTTGGTATGTATATCCATTCAGTGAATGAAGTGATAGTTTTGGGTATGTACATATCCATTCAGTGAATGAAGTGATAGTTTTGGGGTATGTACATATCTCATTCAGTGAATGAAGTGATAGTTTTGGGTATGTACACATCCATTTCAGTGAATGAAGTGAAGTTTGGGTATTCAATCCATTCAGTGAATGAAGTATAGTTTAGGTATTTACACATCCATTCAGTGAATGAAGTGATAGTTTTGGTATGTCTACCATTCAGTGAATTGAAGTGATAGTTTTTGTGGTATGTACCATCCATTCAGTGAAATGAAGTGGATAGTTTGGGATTTACATATCCATTTAGTGAATGAGTGATAGTTTGGGGGTATTTACACATCCATTCAGTGATGAAGTGTAGTTTTTGGGTATGTACATATCCATTCAGTGAATTAAGTGATAGTTTTAGGTATTTACACATCTATTCAGTGAATGAAGTGATAGTTTTGGGTATGTACATTTCCATTCAGTGAAATGAAGTTGATTAGTTTTGGTATGTACATATCCATTCAGTGAATGAAGTGATGTTTTGGGTATGTACATATCCATTCAGTGAATGAAGTGATAGTTTTGGTATGTACATATCCATTCATGAATGAAGTGATAGTTTTGGTATGTACATATCCATTCAGTGAATGAAGTGATAGTTTGGGTATGTACATATCCATTCAGTGAATGAAGTGATAGTTTGGGTGGTATGTACACATCTATTCAGTGAATGAAGTGATAGTTTGGTATGACAATCCATTCAGGAATGAAGTGATAGTTTGGTATGTAACATTCCATTCAGTGAATGGAGTGTAGTTTTGGGTATGTACATATCCATTCAGTGAATGAAGTGATAGTTTTTGGGTATTTACACATCCATTCAGTGAATGAAGTGATAGTTTTTGGTATTTACATTCCATTCAGTGAATGAAGGAAGTTTGGGTATTTACATAATCCATAGTGAATGAAGGAATTTGGGTATTTACAATCCATTCAGTGATGAAGTATAGTTTGGGTATTTACATCATCATTCAGTGAATGAAGGATAGTTTGGTATTTACATATCCATTCAGTGGAATGAAGGAATAGTTTGGGTATTTACATATCCATTCAGTGAATGAAGTGATAGTTTGGTATTACATATCCATTCAGTGAATGAAGTGATAGTTTTGGGTATGTACATCCATTCAGTGAATGAAGTGATAGTTTTGGGTATTACATATCATTCAGTGAATGAAGTGATAGTTTGGTATTTACATATCCATTCAGTGAATGAAGTGATAGTTTGGGTATATTTACACATTCCATTCAGTGAATGAAAGGAATAGTTTGGTATTACAATCATTCAGTGATGAAGTATAGTTTTGGGTATTTACACATCCATTCAGTGAATGAAGTGATAGTTTGGGTATTACATATCCATTCAGTGAATGAAGTGATAGTTTTGGGTATTTACACATCCATTCAGTGAATGAAGTGATAGTTTTGGTATGTTACACTCCATTTCAGTGAATGAAGTGGTAGTTTTGGGTATGTTACACATCCATTCAGTGGAATGAAGTGATAGTTTTTGGGTATTTACATATCATTCAGTAATGAAGGAATAGTTTTGGGTATTTACATTCCATTCAGTGAATGAAGATATTTGGGGTATTACACATCTATTCAGTGATGAAGTGATAGTTTTGGGTATTTACATATCCATTCAGTGAATGAAGTGATGTTTTGGGTATTTACATCCATTCATGAAGAGTGATATTGGGGGAATACATATCCATTCAGTGAATGAAGTGATAGTTTTGGTATGTACATATCCATATCAGTGAATGAAGTGATAGTTTTGGTATGTACAATCCATTCAGTAATGAAGTGATAGTTTTGGGTATGTACATATCCATTCAGTGAATGAAGTGATAGTTTGGGTATGTACATATTCCATTCAGTGAATGAAGTGATAGTTTGGGGGTATTTACACATCATCAAGTGAATGAAGGAATAGTTTGGGGTATTTACTATCCATTCAGTGAAATGACAGTGGATAGTTTTGGGTATGTACAATCCATTCGATGAATGAAGGAATAGTTTGGGTATTTACATATCCATTCAGTGAATGAAGTGATAGTTTGGGGTATGTACATTCCATTCAGTGATGAAGGAATAGTTTTGGGTATTTACATATCCATTAGTTGATGAAGTGATAGTTTTGGGTATGTATAACATCCATTCAGTGAATGAAGTGATAGTTTGGGGTATGTACAATATCCATTCAGTGAATGAGTGATAGTTTAGGTATTAAACATCATTCAGTGATGAAGTGATAGTTTTGGTTATGTACACATCCATTCACTGAATGAAGTGATAGCTTTGGGGTATGTACATCATCATCAGTGAATGAAGTGATAGTTTTTTTGGTATTAATAACCATTCATGATGAAGTGATTTTGGGAGGTTAACATATCCATTTCCGTGAATGAAGTGATTAGTTTTGGGTATGTTACATATCCATTCAGCTGAATGAAGTGATAGTTTTTTGGGTATGTACATATCCATTCAGTGAATGAAGTGATAGTTTTGGGGTATGTATACACACCATCTCAGTGAATGAAGTGATAGTTTTTTGGGTATGTCATATCCATCAGTGAATGAAGTGTAGGTTTCGTAGTATATCCTGTAATGCATGTATTGGTATATCCATCAGTGAATGAAGTGTTGGATGTAATTCTCAGGATGAGTATGTTGGGAGTCATATTCCTTCAGTGAATGAAGTGATAGTTTTGGGGTATTTACACCAGAAAGGATAGTTGCTTCATTCAGTGAAATGAAGTTATAGTTTTGGGTATGTACATTCCATTCTAGTGAATGAAGGAATATTTGGGGTATTTAAACAACCACATCCATTCATGAAATGAATGATAGTTTTGGTAGGTACATATCCTCAGCTGAATTGAAGGATAGTTTAGGTATTTTACAATCCATCCAGTGAATGAAGTGATAGTTTTGGGTATGTACATCATACCATTCAGTGAATGAATGTAGTTTGGGGTATGTACATATCCATTCAGTGAATGAAGTGATAGTTAGTTAAATCATCCAGTGATGAGTATGTGGCTACATCCATTCACTGATGATGAAGTGAATGCTTGGGTGTACTGATACTATCCATTCAGTGAAGAAGTGATAGTTTGGGTATGACATATCCATTTCAGTGAATGAAGTGATAGTTTTGGGATTGGTACATATCATTTCAGGTGATGAAGTATATTTTGGGTAGTACAATATCCATTCACTTGAATGAAGTGATAGTTTTGTGGGTATGGTACATATCCATTTCGTGATGAAGTGATAGTTTTGGGTATGTACAATCATCAATTTTTTGATCTATATGATATCCATTCAGTGAATGAGTGATAGTTTGGATTACACATCATTCAGTGAATGAGTGATAGGTTTTGGGTATGTACAAAAAATACCATTCGTCAGTGAATAGAATGAAGTTTTAGGTATATACAAACACGTTCTATTCAGTGAATGAAGTAGAATAAGGTTTTTGTTTGGGTATATCCTGGGGTATGATGAAGGAATGAGTTTTCACATCCATCGTGAATGGAGTGATAGGTTTGGAATGTACAAATATCCATCAGTGAATTAAATGATAGTTTAGGTATTTACATTCCATTCGTGATGAAGTTTGATGTTTTGGGTATGTGTATCCATTCATGATGGAAATGATAGTTTTGGGGTATGTACATATCCATTCATGAATGAAGTGATAGTTTTGGGATTATATATTCAATGATCAAATAGTGTTGTATGTTACCATAGTGAAGAAGTGATAGTTTTTGGGTATGGTACATATCCATTCAGATGGAATGAAGGTGATAGTTTTTGGGGTATGTAATATCATTCAGTGAATGAAGTGATAGTTTGGTATTTACATTGTCCATTCAGTGATGAAGTGATAGTGTGGTGGGATATGTACATAGTCCATCAGTGAATGAAGTGATAGTTTGGGATGTTACACAATATCCAACATATTCAGTGAATGAAGTGTAGGTTTTGTTTAAGTATTGTGATGTGTATTTAGATTTGCACATTATCAGTATGAGATAGTGGACAATCAGTGATGAGTATTTTTGGTATGTAACATGCTCATTCAGCAGTGATGAGTGATAGTTTTTGGTATTACATCCATTCCATTCATGAATGAAGTGATAGTTGGGGTAGTACATTTCCATTCACTTGAATGAAATGATAGTTTTTTGGTCTTACTTACATTTCCCTATTTTCAGTGAATGATATGTAAAATACCCCAAACTTTCAGTGAATGAGTAATCATGTATGACATTTTATTTCCTCGTGTTTGATGTGTGATCCGTTATTGTGGATTTTATTTCCTCTCCTCAACATGTTTGAGATCCCTCCAACTCTATGCAGAAATAAAATCCAGGAAGCACCTTGTGTCGTATCATGGTCTTTTCACCACAATTTCAAGGCCATTGCGTTTGTAATTTAAAAAGACCTGTATTTTGGGTGGCCAAATGAGCGGGAAGTCTTCATTACAGTTGCGTGTACTTGTACAGGAGACGTTGTAAGTGTGGACCCCTTAAGCTGATCTTGTCTGGTTGCAGGTGTTGACCTGGAAGGATCCTGGAAAACCTACTTTCGGAGAAAGATTCTCCATCGAGGTCGAGAAAACCACCACAGGGTGAGAAATACTTGGTGACTGTAGGGAATTTGTTTGCATCGTTCAGGTATGTACATATCCATTCAGTGAATGAAGTGATAGTTTTGGGTATGTACACATCCATTCAGTGAATGAAGGAATAGTTTGGGTATGTACATATCCATTCAGTGAATGAAGGAATAGTTTGGGTATTTACATATCCATTCAGTGAATGTTAACATACCAACAACTATCACTTCAATTCACTGATGGATATGTACATACCCAAAACTAATCACTTCATTCACTGAATGGATATGTAATACCAAAACTATTCACTCATATCACTGAATGGATAGTGTACATACCCAAAACTATCACTTCATTCACTGAATGGATATGTACATACCCAAAACTATCACTTCATTCATGAATGGATATGTAAATACCAAACTATCACTTCATTCACTGAATGGATGTTAGTAAATAACCTACGAAACTATCACTTCATTCCACTGAATGGATATGTACACTACCCAAACTATCACTTCATTCACTGAATGGATGTGTACATACCCAAAACTATCATTCATTCACTGAATGGATATGTAAAATACCCAAACTATCCACTTCATTCACTGATAGGATTGTACATACAAAACTATCACTTCATTCACTGAATGGATAGTAATACCCAAACTATTCGCTTCATTCAGCTGAATGGATTGTACATACCCAAACTATTCACTTCATTCACTGAATGGATGTGTAATACCCAAAACTATCACTTCTTCACTGAATGGATATGTACATCACCCAAAACTATCACTTCATTCACTGAATGGATATGTACATACCACAAAACTATCACTTCATTCACTGAATGGAATATGTAAATTCCCCAAACTATCACTTCATCACTGAATGGATGATGTAATACCCAAAACTATCCACCTCATTCACTGAATGGATATGTATAATACCCAAACTATCACTTCATCCACTGAATGATATGTAAATATCCCAAACTATTCCTTCATTCATGTATGGATGTGTAAATAAACATAACATTCTTCATTCACTGAATGGATGTGTAAATACCCAAAAAACACACTTCATTCACTGAATGGATATGTACAATACCAACTATCACTTCATTCACTGAATGATGTGTAAATACCCGCCAACTATTCAGCTTCATTCACTGAATGGATATGTAAATTCCCCCAAACTATCTTCATTCACTGAATGGAATGGTAAATACCCAAACATTACTTCATTCACTGAATGGATATGTAAATACCAAACTATCACTTCATTCAACTGAAATAGATCGTGTAAGCAATACCCAAACTATTCCTATCATTCATGAATGGATGTGTAATCCCCAACTATCACTCATTCCTGAATAATGTGTAAAATGCGATATTTGGAAAGATATAAGTTTGAAGAAGTCATTCAAATATTAACTGCAAACTTGGGACCTGATGGTTTCACGCTTGTTAACTCCAAGTAACGCACAAAGACACTTCACCTGACAGACTCTTGCCACATGAAGACCAGCCAGCCGATCGACTGAAGCCAATCGGTCCAGCGAGTCATTGGCTAGCATGGGAAACGCCTCAACAGAATCGCACCTGGGCGAATCCACGATCCACCAAAATGGTTTTACTGGGCACGGGAACCGCGTGGACACGAGCTCCACTCTTTTACAAAGCTGACCTCTCATGGAGCGACAGCCCCATAAGATCGGCCGCACTTCCCCTGATCTGAAAGCCAAACGACTTTGCCAAAGACAACCACCGAGCTTCGAGACAAACCGCAAGAATGTTGCCGCTCTGCGACGCCGCACGTGCCACGGACTCATGGTGTGCGGCGGCGGAGCTCGTCCAGTGTGGCCGCGTGCCCCCAGCCAGGTGGGCACGCGTGCCACGGCACCAGCTTACACAGTAACACGGACAAATTAACGACAAGAACCTTCATTCTCAATTGAATTGGATCACGAGCGCCATCGAACTTTGCTGCTATGCAGTACCTTCTGCCGACAACACCTGAGCCAGTCCTGATTTATTTATCATCTGTGCAAGAAGAAGCACAAGAACAGAAAACCAAGCAGACATCACACAAGCACAATTTGAGGGCGATTGCACAAACACTTATTACACAGGTACGTACTTAAAATGACGCATTCGTTGCGAAGGAATATGCTACCTGTGTACCTGCACTCTTATACCTGTGTAATATTGCTCAACAGCAACATACTGAGAGCCAAGGCTGAAAGGGCGGGGAATAGCGATGATAATCTGATCCACATCTCGTCTCCGTTAACATTTCCCTTCAACTGCTATTCCCTCCCCATCTTCACCCCCGCCCTCCACCCAAACCCCACCCCTCCCCAGCCCTTTACATTACTAAACCAAACCTAAAACAATACATTCCACCCCTTATCACACTTGCACAGTTTGCACTGCCCCACTAAGGTCAGCTCGGCTCGTATTGTCCCACAGTCTCCATGGTTTGCATTGTCCCACAGCCCACCTGGTACATTCAACATGGCTGTATGCTTGCTTAAACCCTCCCACTGTCACCTGCCTACCCGTCCCGATGCCCGTTCCACTGTCGTGTTTTTTACGTCCTGGGTGAAATCATACTGCATTTCTCTCCATGCAGACACCAACCACAATGGTTGTCCTTTTGTCCTGATCAACAGACATGGAAAACGTTTGCTGTTGTTATGAGAACTGCTTTATTCCCACAATCTCATCATCACAGCATTTTCATTCCTTCCACGGATGAATGTGCTATAATTGTTGTGGAAATCGGCTTAAGAGTGTCAATCAATGCTTCAGTGGTGAAGTTATATTCCCTTAATCAAGTAAATAGTGACGACGTTCCCCCCTGTTGTGTGTATCGAAATTGTCAACCCTTTCAACGCCATTTTACTGTTCTTACTCTCTGTAATCCGTCCCAAATGTCGTTTTAGATTTCGCTCGTCCAGTGGGCGGGCGGTACAGCAGAGACCAGGCCAATGGAATTGTTGATTGAGAGCGGAGGGCTGACGCGTCATCAGTGGCCATGGGCCCGAGGACATCAAGGGTGGAGTGACGGGCGGAAGCTGGAGCGAAACTTCCTCGAGCTGTGGACAAGGCAAGGCAGACGTGATCAGTCAAGCGCTAGAGTCTGCTCCACCAGAGAGGATTGTCTCTGTTCTGTTCTCCTCACCACACACCGATATTCGTCACAGCCTCCTGCCGGGACCTGCGCAGCGACGCCAGTCCCTGCTAACTCTCTTTGTCTTGTCATTTCACCATTGTCTTACTCACATGATGTGTCTGCTGTGGCCCGAGTAAGATAATTAATGATCTCCGTTCGGTCATTGTATCGTGATGATAAGGGGTTATGTTTTGGTTGCTTCGTACCAGAAAGTAGCTGAATGACAGGGAGACCAACGACCTGTCTGAATGGCAAAATGTCAGTCCATTAGACTCAGCTTTAGCAAGGGAACATTCCAATGATCTTGAAGGCTTTTCATTTCACGGCGCAAGCTGAGAAAGATGGGAGGCTGGGGAACCAGCCCAGTGGGGAGAGCGTACTCCATCAGCTGCAGACGAAGGACCTTGTAGGTGGATAGGAAAACTCATTGTGCCAAGAAGGACTTGTACTATGGAGGATACCCAGTCTGCGGCTGCTTTTGAGACACGTTGAAATGTGGTTTGACCAAGAAACGTGGCTGAGAGTGAGACCAACATTGTTTGAATGAACTGATCTTCTCAAGAGGATGTTAAGAAAGTAGATGGGAGGTTTTGCCAGGAACGTCCTTTCAGTAGAGAGAGAGAGAGGAAGAGAGAGAGAGATAATGGATAGAGATGGCAGGGTTTTTGAAAGAACGTATTCAAGTATTTGACATTTGTGGTTTTTTTTTTTTCAAGGTCTGAAGATAGGGAAGAGGCTGCAGCCTACCTGTCTGAAGGATGAGGGACTGTCAAGCAGAGGTTGGAGTCACAAAAATGAATAAGAGGATTTTCAGGATCAGGGAGATCATTGATGAAGATTAAGGAATGACAGGGCCAGAACACTGGCCTTGGGGGCACTCGGCCTTGAAGGGAGAGAAGATGAAGGATTCGGTTGAGAGCCAACACGTGGTATGAAGTAGATGAAGTCAGTAAGCCATGTGTGGAGTTGGCCTTGGATTCATAGGCAGAGAGTTTGGAGAGAGGGCCGGATGCCAGACTGTATCAAAAAACCGAGATATATCCAGAGAGACGGCCTAATCTTATGTCTAACAAGTTGGCTCTCCATCCATTGTTTGGTGAGTAAGAAGCAGCATGTCCGAAGGTGGAATGACTTGTCTGAAACCAAATTGGTGATCATTAGCTTAGGTTGTTGGGGGAAATGGAAGGATTCATGTCCTCTGTGATGATGGATTGACTTGCTGATGATTGGAAGTAAAGCTCATATCTGTTAAAAGTTCAGGGGATCGATTTTGCAGCACTTTTTTGGAATAACTGTACAGTCCAACCAGATTTTTATCTTTCTTTATCACGCACATTTGATGTAAGTGTTGGTGGAATTCTAAGCAGATGAAGATGATTAGCAACATAACATGGTGAAAAGGTACAAGAGGATGTGCAAGACCAGCAGAGCAGAGTGTTTAGGCGTGTGTAACTGAATGCGTAGGTTCGCGCAGAGAGTCGGGGCGAGGGTTAAGTCGAGCAGGGATGAGATGGGGCCAAAAACAGATATACAGTGCAGCATGAATTTCAAAAAAGTGTGGGAACGATTTGTGACAAAACTCAGTGGACAGAGTTAAGTTCGGCGACATTACAACTAGCCCATTCGATTCGTTCAGGTCTGGATGCAGATTCGCAAATGTAACTGTCGTAAATACAAATGTAAACTGTTCAGCCTGGCACAGGTCTGGCTCTGCCTAGTTACTGAGTGCTATTCTAGTTACTGAAGGATTTTCAGTGATGGAATCCATGAAGTGTGATTTAATGAGTTTTTAATCTTAATTTATTTAATTTTTTTAACTTGCTTTACATTGTTCTGAATAATAGGAACAGGACTGTTGTTTAGAACTGGAAGGGGTGGGGATCATAGAGAAGTTGGGGCATCAGGGAGGGGGGCATGTTTGGAGAGGGAGGTTACATCGTGTTGTGCGTGTGTGCGTGGCGTGCGTGCGTGCGTGCTTTTTCTTTGGATTTCTAACAAAATTCCTACAACCCCTTGACCAATCTCCACCGATTGGCTAATACATGCTGGGTACTGAGATCAGGTCATTGGGCACAAACCCACCCCCCCCCCAACTTGCTGGGCAATTCTCCTGTATGTGTTTGTAGGCTTCTGGAAAATCAAGAAAATGAACCTCAAACAAGGAGACTGAGGCCATTTACTCATCATTACCATGGTGCACTCTCGGTTAATTTTTTTTCTTGCAACCTTAGAAAGACGACAATCAAGAACATTACCATGACAAGGTGCATTGAGATTGTGGGTTGAATCCGATATGATCGAAGGTAGCAAGAGTGGAAGGGAAACACACAACAGCAGAGATGAGGGGAGAATTTAGAGGTATATTAGCTGGCTAACCGTGCGCACTCACTTGAATAATATTGAAGATCCCAATGCTTTTATTTTTTAAAGACATTAATTTCTAACCGCACATTGGCCCAAAGACCGTGCCAGTAATACTTGAGTAAAAGGGAAGTTCAAGTCATAGTAAAATATTCGAGTAAGTGGATTCTGTATTTAACAAAAGCCACAGTGGAATTTCATAACCAGGTAGATATGTTCATGAACGTGCGCCTACACTCGTATTTCATTGACGTTGCAAATTGAAGTTGGAGCTCACCAAAGATGAATTCTAATGGGTTGGACATAGCGTTGGAGAGCAGGAAGTCTGCTCTGCAAGCCTCATGTCATCTATTGACAGGGATACAGATCTTTGCCCAACGAGTCAACACCAACTGCCTTGAACATAAAGGAATGTTTATATGGAAAGCAAGCAGATAACCGGCTTAACATGTTTGTCTTAAAATACAGTTGGCATGCTCTATGATAATTGCCTGTTGACCGCCGAGCATCTACATAAATGCAAGTGAAAAATGGCCAAAGAAGGACTCACCTTGGAACATGTAGAAATGAATCCCGTACTGGGAGATTGCTCCACACAGACATGTATTGCGAAGATAAAATCAAAAACCTTTCTCAAATCGGGCGAAACAGCAACGTCCGAGTGTTTTACTAAAATAAGTGGTGAAAAATACTCGGTTACGAATCTGGAAGCCATGAGCACTCAACTACAGTCCTATAGAACAGTTATATCGGGTAAGATGTGTTTTTAGCCCCGTCGCGTTGCGAACGCTGGCTGAAGAGAGCTCCGGCGTTGTTCTTCGTTTTCTTGTTTCTTCTTCTTCTTCTTCTCTGGAAGCAAAACTTTCTGACGTGGCTCTTGGACGCATTTGTCTGTTTTAGTTAGGTCCTGTCTCGTTTAAAGGGTGAAAATGTACATGCGCTGTGCAGTTATTTTGAGTCAGGGTTTCTTTATTTTACCACATCAACTATGACAACGCAGCATCCCTCACCTTCACTTCGCCTGGTCGACGATGTGGGGCAGAGTTCAAGAGGAGCTCCGCGGAGGCTGGCCCTCGACCAAGTCAAGCGTGCTACGAGTGAGGTGCCGCCGTAGCCATCAGACCCGCAACGTGAGAAAGGCGGTCCGCGTGACGTCACCACGCCCCCGGGCCAATCGACGGACTTGCCGCTCGTTTTGCCAATGAAGGCGACGAGCGATTTCTGCGTGCCAAAACCGTCCAAGTGAGGGAGAGCAGGGAGGGTGGAGGCGTCCTCCCCCTGGAGAAAGGGTGAATGTGGGTTGCGGTGCGATCAGACCGAAGGAGAGTTTTTTTGAGATTAGTTGATGGCCAGTCGAGCGTCAAGGTTGTGGTCAATCTGACGGGCAGTTGAACAGTTGTGGAGTTATCAGCCCTCGTTTGACGTCACCTCATAGACTTGGAGAAGTGGCAGAGAACTCCCTTATCTGGACAGTTTTTGGGATACAGAGGAGAGTTTTTGGTTTGCCGGGACGAGCGCTGAAGGAGCTCGGGATTCTATTTCGCATCTCGACGCTGGCCTGGTCGCCCCGTGTCAGCCGAACCACACGCGTTGGACAGGGTCCATGTCCTTTTGGGTACTGTGTGTGGTGTTTCTGTCGTAGGTCCGTCTGTAAGTAGGATTGTTAAGTGCTCTTTGCTGTACCATACTTGCATCTCAAGATCGGATAAACTCTGCTTCTTGCCATGCTCCCCCTTTCCCCCAATTATAAATAATACATTTGTTAATGTATCAGCTCGTTCTGTGTTCTTCCATTGCTTAGCATGGCGCGTGTTGGTGATTACAAAGCTGTTGCCACTGTTTAAATGTACATTTGGACCGACGGACTTCGGCAACCATCCGCTCGGTTGCGCACGGGTCGGGCACGCTAACGCTCGACTCGTACAAGTGCCGTCGACGGTGTGAACACTCGGTAACTCGCCACGTGATCTCTAGGTTTTTGAAAATTGGCAAATAACGTGTACCACGTGGTGGAATTGACGCTTCACGGTCCGTAAGGGCCCCGTACCCTCGGAGTTCCGAAAGGTACGATATAGATTCCGGGTGTTCGGTAGAGTTCGACCCTACTGTCCCACCTAGCGGTCGTCTCCGCAGCCCGATACCCGGCTCAGCAACAATACTACATGTGTAGGGAACTTTAAGAACGCAAGAGAAGGTCATTTTGCCATTGTGCTGTTCATATCCCACACTCCAGCACTCACCTCTGTAGGTAATCGATAGTGTCCAGCTACTCAGCAGTAATTTTAGTCAGGATACCAGCACGCATGGCCTAACAGCAATTCGAACGATTTGTGCAGCGAGGTTGGCAGGATAGTCGAGTTTGAACGTAACTTTCCTCTGGCTGTCTTGCCGTTTCAAATATTGACGCAGCTATAAACTGCCATCCTGGGCTTCACATGCAAACACGAGGCATCATCTGTGTGCTCCATCGAAGGATGTTAAGTCGAAGGCCCTTGTGCCGGCATTGGCCATTGGGCGGTTAAAGGTCCCAATTGTATCTCGTTGAGTAGACGCAGTTATCGGGAATATGAAAATTTCCTATTTCCTGCCGAAATCCTCCGACTTCACGCTCCAACCACGGCAGGCCTGGTTCTCGCTTTGTGAAAGACTGGCTAATACCTTTCTCTTGACCGAACCCACAAAAAGTTGGAATTAATTGGGGCGCTGTTCAAAGAAGTGGAGAGATTTTAAGATGGCAATGGGGCCTTTAACAATCCCTACAACCTAAATGCAGATGTAGACCGGCTTTAGATCCCATCAAAGGGGCGTGCTTCACGTGCACACCTCAAGTTAGTAGCGGATCAGAATGACAGTTATATCAATTGATCTCATCATGAGATGAGCACATCAAGCAACATGCGAACCACACTAAGCGTACTGAATCTCAGTTACTGTAATTTCCCTCTTCGAGCACTTCTCAATGATTCACGAACCAATAAGACAGGGAACAAACATATATTGTGGGAAAAATTACGGCATCTTCCAGACGGGGATCGAACCCCAGGTCCTCTGGTGAACGTCCATGTGCTTCTGCATCGGGTGTCGTGCTCAGTCTGCGGCTCACCAGATAGATTTCCCACAAACATATAACTATCATGAACTTCATTAAACCATTCCACAAATCCCGTGTAAAACTTATATTCAAAAGTAAACTCCTGATGATCAAGTTTTGCTCAAGGGAAAGATGAGTATACATGAATTAATTAATTGGCAATTCCTTGTAGTGTCGGGCATTCGATGATGGACGACCCATATCATCGACAGCGGAGGGGAGTTCTGGGGGAAAGAGAAGCCAAAATAACTAGAAGAGCTGCATTGAGATCGCTCCACGTACCGCGGTATAGCCAACTCGTATATTAATGCCAAGTGGTAGCATTTTCAAATTCTGCTCGTCCGAAAACAAACGCTATTAATCATTCTCCGCCTACCCGAAGTGGATGGAGGTTAGGTTGTCAAACCCTGTCGTGAACATTATTGTCTCCAAGAGTATGTACGATTTTGGACGAAACTTGGTGGACCGGTTTGTTTGTGACGAGGACGAGTTGATTGGAGTTTCGGTGAAAATTGGAGCCGGATGCTAAAAAATTTGAGGTTCTTCACTATTAGGGATGGAGCTAAAACTATTGGTGTCGCATGACATCTCAAGAATTCATGGACCACACCCAACAAACCAGGACACACACGCGCAAAAAAAAAAAAAAGATCACAAACGAAAAGCAATAACAAGCCCAAATAAACACCAAAACCACCAAAACCCTCCAACCGAACCGAGTTGTGCCAAAACTTGATGAGGACGAGTTGTTTCGGTGGAGAGAACAAGCCGATTCGATTTTGCTTCGGTCCGGATTAGATCCGACCCATGAGTGGGATACAAATGGTAAACTGTTCACCTGGCGAGGAGTATGTTCTACGCGAGTTCATTTCGTTCAGTTTTCCAGATGTGAAAATGAACTTTTTATTCTTTTTCCTGTTCTCAAGAGGGTCCATAAGATCGATTGGAAGGTCATTGTAATAGATCTGCGACAGATTAGAATGTTGGGTGATAAAAAAAGTGAACAATTTGTTCAAACCAAACATTACATGATCGGTACGCTGAACGATATCTTCGTGGTCTGGGGTGCGAGAGGTTCCCGGGTTCGAATCCCAGCCATAACCCAAAGAAAAATGCTTTGGGCTGTACTTCAAAAAGCAGACACAATGGACACCCAAAAAGACGAAACAACTTCAATGCCTCCCTCTGGGAACATAACTATTGATGTGCAAAAAGCCTGTGGCATGCCGACGCACTCACACAAACAGACGAGGGCCTAGAAGGGATGACTTGAGGATGCGAAAGTGAGAGTTTACTGACCCAACAATTGGCTTGGCCTCGTGCAGCCCATTCAGGTCTTGGGTAATGTTTCACGTGACCTCTTGCGAGAAACACATGAACAAATGGTAACACCACCGATCACAAATGAGGATATTCCTTTCTGGTCATAAGTTATGATCAGAAGGGTTTCGTCATTCTGGTATTATTATTGCATTCACACTCTTGGTGACGAGTTACCGTTACCATGATTATCTGTTAACCTAAATAACGACTGGTTAAATCGAGTAATCACCGGGGTGATGAAATAACTTAATACAGCGAGATGTGAAAACAGCCTTGGCAAATCACTACAATTCCCTTTGTTTATGTTATCATCAACAAAGTTAACGACTTTAGTCATCTGACCCAGCGAAAGCCACAGTGAGCACACCTTGCCTCTTAATTCTCTTTCCCCTGCAATTCTGAGTTAACAAATCCATAACTACGGAAATTGTTACTACTACCTCACAGTCTCTGGGTCTCTGAATAATGTTGCAAGTTTCACATTTAACTGCAAAACTATATTATAGAGTTATCCCCCAGCCGCTGCCTTCCCAGATTTATCTCAAAACTGGAACGACGGTCCATTTCTGTGACACCATCAACTGATCAATCGGTGAACTTCCCAACCAGGAATTTCTCCAAACGGACAAATCCTCCTTGGACTTGGGATGACTTCCTATACAATGCTCTGTTTCTTCTCTCTGCTCCAATGGGTTAATCTGATGATATCTTGTGAAAGTCAAATCCTCTGCTCGTTCCAGAGAGCTGCCTCAACGCCCAGCGAGTCTTGCGGTTCACTCAGCAGATGGCAGGGACTGCAAGCAGCCATCCTCTCTTCAGGACTGGTGCTCATATCTACTCATGCGCTGGATGTTACTCGGCCTGGGAATTCTTCCACAGAAAACCTGCTCTCTCTAATGCAACAGATTCTCCCATCTCATCTTCAATTATCCTAACCCTCTTCCCACCCATCGGACACTGATCCTGTGGTGAGCAGGTTGGTCTGAAACAACTTGCTCTCTTACCTTGGAAGGATTATATCTGACTGAAGGCATCTTGGTGCCTTCCACAAAGCCACAACAAGTGTGTCTCCACTCTCATGGATGAGTGAGAAAACAGCATCTGTCCAATCCTCAAGATTGTACTTTCAAACTTGTTTCCTCCTCTCAAAACTGGTGGCAAGACCTTGTTAAACCTGTCTCTGGTGTAGCTCCCCTCCACCTGTCCTCTCTTCAATGGCCACAACACACCGACTGCTCAGAGAAGGTCCCGAATGCTCAATTCTGTGTTTTTGCTTCCATATCTTGTGTCCCAACCACCTCACTTCTGTACTCACCCTTCCTGTCATACCCAACTGCTCCTGGATTCTGTCGTTTGCACCTGAGAAGGTGGAGAGTTCCTTTTCAAACCCTTGATTCTGACTCTGCTATGGAGCGGACGGCATCAGCTCACGTGGTTCCTAAAACCTGCTCTGCTTCCTTTGCACGTCTGCTTGGAAATCCACTACAAACACTACATTAGATAAAAAGTACAAAAACTGATCCCCTTTCAACAGGCCTATAGCTTACTTCCCAATCATCAGCAAGGTATCGATCTCTGTTATAATTGAGACATAATCCTTCCTTCTTTTCCACAACAACTCATTCAGATCACCTGATTTGTTTCAGACAGGTTACTCCACCTGGAATGCTGCTTCTACTCACCCAACAATAATGGAGGGCCACATTGTCAGACATGTAGGATCAGCGGCCCATCTCTTGGATTATCTCATGTTTTTGATAAAGTCTGACATCCTGTCCTCTCTCCAAACTCTCTGCATGGACATCCAAGGCCAATCTCCGAGCAACATGCCTAAGGACTTCCTCTACTCTCCCTAGCCAACATGTGGCCCAATCAGAAATCATTTCACGCTCCTCTTCCCTGTCCAGGCAGGAGTTATGAGTGAAGGCCGAATTTACCCTCATTCTATGTTTGCTATCCATATCTTGTGTCCCCAACCTCACTCTCTGTACTCCCCTTTCCTTGTCTACACAACTGCTCCTGGATTTCTGGGCGTTTGCACATTCTGGCCGTGTGCATAAAGTGTCATCACAAAAAGGAAAAGAAACAAAAACACCCCACGGCAGTGGTTCCTGACCATGTCCTATTCTGATCTTCATCAATGATCTCTCTGATTCTTCTGGAAATCCCTTTATCTATTTGCTGACGACTCCACCCTGTGCCATGGCATCTCCCACCCCTTCAGATTCGGCAGGGCTGCAACCCTTCCTCTCTTTCAGACATTGACAAATATACGGATGGTCAAACACCCTGAATACTGTGGTATAACTTCTATCCACCACACGGGCTTCATCCGCAGCTCATGAGTACTGCTCTCCCTCTGGGCGGCTCCCCATCTCACATTTGCTCATCTTGATGCCCCGTGGAAACCTGAAGGCTTCAAGATGATTGGAATCTCCTGTGATTGAAGCTAGTCTATGGTGTATACTTCGCCATCACAGACAGGTCGGTGGTCCTCTGTCTTTCTACCACCTCTCCGAGCCTAGGTGTTGGTTGTGGTTAGGGTGGTGGCTTGGGATCCAAGGGTCCTGAGTTCAGCCCGGTTGGCCACTGAATTAAAATACAACCCAGGAGTTTGCTCAGCCGTCATCCTTCGAGGTTCGGCAAAAATGGAGCACCAGTGTAACTGGTAAGGGGGACACCTGGCACTTCAGCGGCAAAGCGCGTCCCAACATGGATGCAACCGGGGGGGGGGAGGAGAGACAGACACACAGACAGAGAGAGAGAGAGGAGAGACAGACCACCCCCTCCTGTTCTTGCATCCTCTTGCTATTCGTGCTTTTTTTCCCCCACCCCAGGTTTTTGCAGGGCCACACGGTCACCATGAATTCCTTCTGGTGAAACTATCTTTCAATCTAGGATCACTGCTCACCTCCACTCATTTGTTCTTCCCTTCCCCCCCCACCTGTGGACCAACTTCCCCATTTCTCATCTCATTCTTATCTCCCTCACAGATCGTGAAGCCATCATGTCAGATTCATCCAATCAAAAAAATGTTATGTTTTACCATCATTAACCCCATCACACACTCCTTCCTTTCCTTTCCCCCTGAGAGTTTCCTTCTGTCATCATCTTGTCCCCCCATGCTTCTTCTTTGCGCCCCCCCGGGCCTCCCCATGTTTGTTCACCCCTCTGTCTCGGCCCTTGGCTCCCTGCTGTTGGTGTTTT
>CM068954.1:12114848-12131216 GCA_035128595.1 Eptatretus atami
GTCTTGAAGCCCAACCGATGCCTTTCACTGCACACCGGCTGTGACATTTCGTTTGAGCGAGAAACCAAATCGGCTTTGTGATTCAATTTGCCCAAGCATTCAAACGAAAGAGTCAAGACTGAGCGCAATCCCCAATGTGGTTAACCGTAATGTTGTGTGCCAGATGCAAATCGCTCGTTCAAATATGAAAACTATCGTTAATGAGCGGTGTCACGTTATTCGAGTGAGACTTCAGTGATTAAGTAGGTAGAAAGGCACGATGACTGACGCCGTTCCACAACTCGAGGTATGCACCCGTCACTTTGCTTCTCCCGACGCGGATTGAAATGGGAAAAAACTCCATCTTTTAAGCACTGTATCCGGAACTATTCTTGTGCATAATTGCAGTCTTGTCATATGAAATCACTGCAATAAACTACTCTAATCCTAATAACTTCGACCAGAAAATAAAATATCTGCGTCAAACTTTGCCTGAAGAACAAGTGAACTTTCACAATGCTTCGCTCCGTCGAGTCGATCAATGCGCATGGGATCACTGTCGTGCTGCAGTTTTAGGGAGGAGCGTGTATTCCTATTGACATTCCAGGATCTGAAAAGATTTATTTGTGGGTCGCCCACAAAATCCTCATAAGGTGCTGAAAATAACTGTCTTTTAAGTATTGTATTTGCTAACTCTACTTCTACTTCTAAAAATAGCATATGTCTCCTCCATAACTCAAACCCCAAAACCATGAACCTAGTGCCCAAAACTTCTGCATGCATACTAAGGGAACTCCAAGTAAATGCCTGCATGAAAATTGGGTTTGGGTTAATTTAAACACCCCTTTTTTAAGGTAATTAAACCAGTCTTATTTAATTATCCTTTTATAAAGCATCATCTTGTCACCCGCTCCTTCATCGCTGCGGGTCTGAATTCGCCATTTTTTGGGCCTGCTCAACTAATGCCTTGACTTATACAGGCGCAAACAGTTTCTTAAGTGAGTAAACCGCTCAAAAATGTTTTGCACTTTCCTCACTTATATCTGTCATATTACGAATCGCTTAACATCGCAATCTTACAAAACGCCCGGAGAGCTCTGAGTTCCGTGCTTTATTTGTTTCAGCATACATGCGATTAAAGCTGAGAAACTCTTAACCTGAGTTCAAATTTCAAAATTTAAACTGACCGAGACGTCCCGGAGTCAAACCATGTGCGAATGACAAATGACACGTTCTTTTTTGAAAAAATAAATTTTTCAAATAAATGAAATATAAAATTATAAACTTTGAAATTCGGTCACATCAATAGATTCGGAATCACAGCTTGTCACATTCAGTTTGAAATGCTTATAATGTCCAGCTTGTAATGTCCAGATTGTTATCGCACACATTATCCACACCACCTTGGTGTTTCATCTCCGACGTGTTCGATTTTTTTGGATGGCCACCGTTCATCTCCGGACGTTTTCGATGCCAGCGGTCACTCCGGACTATGTTTATAGTATACCGGAGAAAATGGATTTCAGACTTATTTTGTTTTCCATCCCCCTGTTATTCTACGTAGAATCATTTATGAACAGAATGAATTGATTAATGCTCCACGTAATTAAGCATGTCTGGTTCCCTTCCCTCATGCTCACGCTACCTCCTCCCAAACCAACCCTCCCTCCTCCATCAAAATTTATCTAGCGACGTTCTATTAAGCCATTACAGCTGAAATCGATAAGCATGCCGAATCTCTTAACCTGAACCAAATTTCAAAATTTAAACTGCCAAATTGAACTTGGCAGCAGTTCTGACTGTGAAACAAAGTGTTCAATTTGTCCAATTTTGCACATTGTTTGACACTCCAGACGGTGTTTAGTGCTGACCCAGCCTGTCATTCTTGTAACCGTTCGTTTGAGGCTTAATAGTGTGGTGGAATTGTTTCCATGGACTCTATTTCCAACCATGGAACGAAAGAACGATAATAACTGCGAATATGTTGATCCGATTAATTCCGACTTCAGAGAAAGAAGTGTTGTTGTTTTTTTTTGGTGGGGGGGGGTGGATTTGGAGCATGTTCATGTACGCATGGCCGATAATGTATTAATTGAAAAGGACCTATGCTTCTGGGCATCCCTTTGTAATGTAGCCCAGCAAAATCGATATCACTTGGCATGTAGTTTGCAAGGCGTGATCTTTTTAAATGAATTGCCAAGGCATTTGAATTGGCCAGTAAAGCGTCTGATGCTTGCTGCGTATGGGTAGGCAATAAATGTACTAAGTTTTGACAACATGTTCAATAATGTCCAAAAGTGGTGTGGAACTATTTTGGAAAAATAAGACAGTCCGAAAGTTGGCATGCTCACTTTGTTCAATAGATCTTGTCATCATTGTAAACGTCCAATATGATGAAACATTTTGAAAACCAAACACCAGAGGAGAGTACCTATAGTTAGTGACAGTAGAATCAGATGCAAAGAAATCAAATTCGCAACAGCCAACAAGTCGCTTTCACAATCGACATGAAAGCACTTTCGCCCAGTACGCTTGCCTTCCCCTTCCCAATCTCACACTACCCCTCACCTCCTCGCTATCCCTCCTCTCTGTCCTCCACCCACTCCGTCCTACTTAATCCCCACACCCCCTCCTGTCAGCCAAAGCAATGAGTGGTATTTGAGGGCTAACTAATATCGCCAACTTACTTCTACAGCCGGGTGGGCGAGAGGTCGGCGTGAGTCATGCCAAGAAATATATATCTTTTTTTTCATGTGCAAGAAGCTTATCACTTAAGCTTGTTTTATGTACTTCGTATAAACCGTAGCTGCTAGTTGCAGCATTGCTGAGCATGCTAGCCTCTGATGCCAGTGCCCTGTTTCCAGTAAAAAATGGTACTCATTGCTTACCTCAGAAGGATGACAGGCGAGTCAACCAACCGGGTGTTATTTAAACATGACGGATTAAAACTCAGACCCTCATGTTAAAGCGTTCACCTTAACCATTAAGCCTAATATTCAGCCTTCTCCTTCTTCTTCTCTTCTTCTTGTTATTCCCTTTTTGTCTGTCACTTTCTCCCTCAACCATGCCCTGTTGGTCGTTTCCCCTTTTCTCCTACTATTCCTTTACGTTGTGTCGCTGATCCCGTCTGTGTTCTCGGCTCTTCCACACCTGACTATGTTATACAAAAATAAAAACAGCATACAGTTACTTTAGACAGCATTGGACAAAAAGGTGACCACGTTCTGCCATTTTAGCTTTTAGCACCTGAAGTACATCATCTATCTATTCAGAATATTCTGACTCCTGCAGAAATCCTATCGACTTTATGCCAAACAGGTTCACCTCTGGAAGGCCTGTGTTGAATTAAATGCGTTAGGGTGCTGCTTAAATCCTAATTCAAGCCCCCTCTTGGCCGCTTTGAATTAACACAGGTAGGGCTTGACTCAGGCCAGTCATCCTTCCAAGCGGCAAAAGAGTACCATTTGCAATGGTAACATGGTTCAGCCGTGTCCCCAGCAAAATGATGCTACCCCCACCCTTGTCGCAAACCAAGGTGGAGGAGGAGCTTCTGCTAGCTAGAGTTCTATAGTCTAGAGAATTTGGCCCAGCCTGGTTTTGGACCTTTTCCTTCCTTACAAAGCCAGTGATCACGACTAATTACCTATGCTCTATGCAGCAACCGTTCTGCCAAAAAAGTTTCTGGCCAGCTTACAATCCTGGATAGTGGGCACACCAACATGTCATGTAATATCCAGAAGCATTAGACCAACTGAGTCCAGTGCTTTTTTTTATAACGTGGTCGAGCTCGTGGGAAAAATAATATTAATAACACTGAGACCGATCAAACACAAGACAAAATGAACAGTGAGAGGGAAAAACAACCAAACACACGAGTGAAGCCAAGATAGAGCAGACTTGACAAATAATGGTGTGGGAGGAATGAGGAAGAAAGGAGGCATGGGGTGGACAATGAGGCATACAGAAGAAAGCTCTCAAGGAAAGGAAACTTTGGAAATTTGGAAGGAAGGGATTGACGGGATGGTTAACAGCTTGCGTGAAATGATCATTGTTTGGATTGTGTATCTGAGATGGTTAGTGTAGTAGATAGTAGAAAAATCGTGCAACATTTATGATACTAAGCATCAAATTTGCATTTCTGTTGCTGCAGGCTTTCTGATCAAATCTGCCCTATGCCATTGAAAATCCAAAATTGTGAAAAATTTGAAAAAATAAAAAAATTCAAACAAATTGAAGTCACAGCTGCTGAAATTCTTGAAGCGCAAGTGAACATCCCAGACAGAGCCAAGGGAGATGCAGTTCATCATTGATTGCTCAGCACTTACAATGCCCACCTCCACGGCCACTTCAAAGATATTTGATGACTATGCTAAAGAAACATTCATCCCAAAGGTGAAATCCATGGGTTGCCAGGTACGAAGGGTGACTTAGTGTTTGATGCTGTACAATAAGTATAAAGTCTGAAGTTCCGAGCAACGTCGAAAAAGGGGGCAAGGAATCATAAAGAGTACACGGAAACCAGTAAACCCCAATAAAACTGGAGAAGCCTTTCTCGAGATACAGCGAACAAACTGAGCTGTTTCACTTCCTTCTGAAAAAGATGTGCTGCGAAGCACAGACGACAAGCCACAGTCATTGTCACAAAAGGAGAAGATTGCCATTTAGCAAACACAAGGAAGTCACTGGATTGCTGTGTTCTCCATGTTGTCATGAAGAAGCTGCACACTCGAATATTTGTACACGCCAGGATGCAACGACGGATAGCGTACAAGCTATATCCATTAAGCGCTAATTGACACGGACGTACTAGTCATTTAGCAATAGGCTGTAACTTGCCATCCTTACAGGAACTAGGTCTTTGAGAACATGTGGATTGCCTTGGCCAAGAGCCAAGCACGATTATTCCAGTCCATGAGTCGTTTCTGCAATAGTGCCTGAGAATAGCTAGAGGATTCCCATTACTTCATGCGTTCACTGGATGTGACTCGTGTCTGCCTTCCGCGTAAAGGAAGAAAAACGCATGGCAGACTCTGGAACGTCATTGATGATGTTTCTGAAACATTCACCAATTCTCAGCCAGCATCCAACATTGATTCGTTGATCTTGACTTTTTTGAAGTTTTTTTTTTCAAATTTTAAAAATTTGACTTTCAAATGCCAATCAGCGCAAGATTTGATTTTGAGAACCCCTGGAGAACAAATGTGCCAAATTTGATGCCTTGTATCATCATTTGCACGATTCCTCTCAAAAATTGCTGTTATCTCGCCCACTAGTGTTGAACAGTTAATCTGAAGACCGGAGGAAGAATAGATTGAAGAGTATGTAGAAGTTGCGTTCCACAGCAAGAAAAGGAGAACAAAGTGACGTGGAGGGCACAGTATCCTGGATTTAGTAGTTCACCAAAAGAGGGTTAATGGGACCAATGTACCCTGCAGAAACCTGAAGAGGGTTGGGGGGGTGGACAAAGCATGCAAGAGCAGAGCGTGAAAACCAGAAAGGCAGTTGGCCAGAAATAGAGAGACCACACCTGTCTGCCGAGGTGAAGGTTGGATCCAGATTATGAGGACGTTTCAGGATGTAATTTCTGCAGGCATGCCTCGATTCGCGAGGTAGCATACTCGTTTCTATCTAAGCTGTCTCGTCCTGGTTTGAATCCCGAACCCACTATAAACTGTCATCATGTGTTTAAGCTGGCGTGATTGATCAATGGTCTGCCGTCCCTCAGATGGAGGATGTTTAATGGGCTCTCATCTGCCGCATTTCGCTAGTGGACATAAAAGATCTCACAGTTGCCTTCGTAAAGAGTTAGGCGAAAGCTATCACCGGCACCAGAATAAAAATTTCCGCCCTAACCCACATCACCTCCATTGTAAGGGAACAAATGCAAGAGGTACAACCCCAAGGGGGGCTTAGCCATACCAGCGCATACGCGATTGTAGAAGGTGTAATATCACGATTTTCATGGCTCACATGCTGTAAGAATGGTAACCAACATAGCAGAACTCAATTCATTGAGTATTTGGTTTGTTAGACCATCACAAGAAACTTAAATTCTGCTGGTGACGAAATATGAGATTGTTCATTACCTTTTCACGAATCATTATTTGGCCACTAAAATCGACAATCTCAATTAAAACTGGCGTGTTTGGCTTGCTACCTCTCCTCTCCACATGTTCGCGCAGATTCTCACAGAATTGCTTGTTGTGGCAAATGATTACACCAATTTATAATACAAAACAGGTTCTGTTCTACATATTATTTGTAATATTGCTGATATGTATTTATTTGAAATTTAATTTGTGATATAACAATGGCTAAGCTGTTTTAAGGGTGTAAAGACGACATTGATGTTCATGTCGAATGGTCTAAATCTTTTGGTCCTCGGGGTCTTCGGGATCGTGTTTGGTGTTCTGTGACTTCTGGTGCTCGTTTGGTCTGTTCTTGGGATCGGGGGCCCGTCTTCAGCATCATTGTGGTCTTGGGTTCTTTGAGGGTTTCAGGGTCTTCAAAGGTCAAGGGCTCAGCAGTCTAAAGGCGTCGAAAGTACATTCCAACAGTTACATAAAGACATATAGGCACAGGACGGACGGTCAGAGGGAGGACGGAGGACTTACGCCGAGACGAGCTTCTTTTTAAATATCGATGTATGGAGGGACGTACGCGCAATCGAGCTCTTGTTTAAATATCTATGTATGGAGGGACAGAGGGACTTACCCGAGACCGAAGCTCTTTTATTATACGATGTATGAGGAGGCAAGTGGCAGCGAGATGCAATAATAAATATGATAAAGGTGTCGCTCTTACGCTAGCAGTTGATGAAACGCTGGTGTTGATGTGTACTGTTGTCCTGTCGGCTCCATCTATCAAACTCCTCTTCAGCTTCTGCAAGCAACAGCCTCAGCATTTAACTCGGCTTGTTCGTGTGCGTCGTGGCAGTCCGTGCAAAGGCCTGGTTCTCTGGCTCGCTGACCGGCCGCACGAACATCTGCTCCGCACAGCCAAAGCTTGCTCTAGTCGCCACACTCTGTGCTGCAAGGAAAGTTGTGAAGAATACATCATCTCATTACTTCTTCCTCCATAATCTCTCCTTTTCTGATGATTTGCCCTCATCGTCATTGACTACCCACCGTCCAGCGTCCATGCAGCCGTTCTTGTCAGTGCAAAGTAGCACCACCTGTGGAGAGCTTCGAGCAGCTTGCCTTGAAGTGCCGAGGCCAAACGTGCCCGTAAGTTCCTTGAAACAAGGCATGACAATGACAGTCTCATAAAGCAACAGACTCAATCAAATTGAACATTTATAGTCACCATTCAAGTGCAGCACTGGCTGCAGGTTAGCAATCAGTATTTGCAGGGGCGCAGTGCTGCGTGTAGGCTCGAGCCCAAAATTGATCACGTGCCGGCGAAGACCGCCTTCCTCTTTGCCGAATAGACACCATGTATCTTAACATCCACCAACTAAATGCGTCGAGGAAGACAGCCAGTTAAGTCCCATCTGAGCCGGACGGTACACACATCGAATTGCCTCGCCCTGCCCTCTGAACAACCACCAGGTATGATAGTTTATAGGCCTCAGCCCGAGATCAGACCAAGGCTCGACGGCTCAAAGAGGCCGCGGTGCCATTACCTCCAAAACTAGCCTGCCCAACCAACAGAAATATTAAAGATTGTGTGTGGCAGTAATTAGTCAAACATTTCTTCTTTTGATCAACATGCATAATAAGAATGTCGTAATCTAGATGACTGTTCACCATGTCTAACTATTGATGAAAGTTTCCACACTGGATTTATCTTATTTGACGAAAACGTATCGTGGAACAGTTGAGTGTTGACCCAGCTGTGACCACTCCTCATTTTCATAAATCCCAAGGGACCAAGAAAAAAGCCAAGAATTCCACAAAGGTTTGGAAAACATAACAGAAAACCTATACGCCAGAAAACCTCTATAGAAAAAACCAAGACAGCCAGGGGAACAACGAATACCCAAGGATCTTGTAAAAAAGCCAAGAGTGCGTCACACGTGTGTGACGAGGACAAAGCTACGATTCCATTTAGCTTCAGTCCAGCTATCAGTAGATACAAAATGTAACGTTGACTGCTGAGTGTGCCGCTCTACCATGCCGTTCTAAATTGTACTCCAGTGAGAAAATATGACCAAAACCACAATCGTTTGTAAAAAATAAAACTTCGGCTGAATTATATTAAAACAAATTGTTTGTTCCATCCAGACCCTGATTTGCACAATCGCGTCACTTCTCATGAGAGCGCACGATCCTCCAACATAGCTCTACAAGATGGTTAGTGCACTGTATTACCTGTTCTCCATCACATTCAGTCCAAAGCCCCGCGACTTCATAATTGAACAGTTTGCAGAAGTCTGTAATTCTTGTATGCAAAAATGTCGCTTTGCATGGTTCTCTTTATTTTGACCAGTTGACTGATCCATTATAAAAAGGAAAGTGACTTTCACAACAGAATGAATCCTCCCTGTATGTCAGCAACAGCTTTACTGTTCCAAATCAGAAGAGTGAACTTCCCAGTGAAGACAACTTGCTTCGAGTGAAAAAATACCCTCCAAAGTTTAAACCGAGCCGTTACTGTGCTCCATTTTCGCAACGTCGTGCAGTTTTGTTCCACATTTACATTCTCATTTGTGCACTTTGTTTAATATGGAGAACTTGTGCATGCTCATTCGCTATTGGAGTGGGGGAAAGGTTCGACAAAGAACCATAAAAATTGTCCTCTCGACGAGCCTCTATCAGCCATGCAGTGGCAATGTCACATTTTATCGAAAAAAAAGATCGGTTGTGTGTGGTATGAATCGCCACCACACTTCACGTTGCACATAAACCCGGGGGCTGCAGCTGCCTCCTGCACCTGCGAGCTGTCGCATTAAGCTCATTCTCGTTTAGAGCCACAAGTTCCATGCCTCCTGCTTCACCATTAGGGTCGTCCTCTCCCCCCTAAAATCAGTGATGGAAAGATGCGTTCATAATGACATTCTAATCATATCACGACTTCATTTTAACAATCCATCTCCATCCTTCCGCCACACACACCGTTTCCCTTCCGAGCCATTGTTACCTGAGGAGTTGAGGCGCTAAGCTGTCGCGGCTGCTTAGCCGGCCTTGCTGCCACGCTGCAAGCCGTGAATGTTCAAAGCCGCAGCCTGGCCAGGTCCACAAGCTATTTCTCTGCCTGACCACGGACAGCTTGAATCTTTGCCTGTGGCCCACAGACCGATGTCCAAGCCTCTCCAAATGCATTTGTCAAAAAAGTTCACTGCCAGCAACCCACCCAAAAGTGACACTAAAACGCCATGAAGTTCTGAATGTAAGACCATCGCACTCACCAACTCTGCTTCCGGCCAGGTAATAATTGTGCGAGCTGATGGCCATGCCCAGATGCCTCGATAAGTTGCTGTTTTGCGTACCAGCTATGACACCAAACACCAGAAAGAGCTGAATACGCCGCTGCTCCTGATGTCTGCCATCAATGTTGGAACAAAAGTGCGTTGGTGAATACCATCTTCACTCCAAACACACCCAGTTTTAAGTGTTTGTTTTTTTTTCGTAAATTCTACTTTATAGAAAGCTCGTTCTACTGGAGTCAAAATAGGCAACCCAGAGGAAACGGAAGATACGCGAAGCAACCGTGTCAGATTGTGGTGCCTTGGAAAACAAGCCAGTAGTAGGCGAGCCATTACCGCACACGAGTCAAATTTCAAATTCCTGCACAACGTTACAGGGGAACAGCATCGACGGATTCAGCGCGCATCACACCCCCAGCGATATTATGCTACCCACAACCATGCATTACATATGAAGAAGAAAGTCACAAATGTTGGTACCAACAATGGCATGGAAACGCCATTTGCGTGTTTCATTCATGGTCAAAAAAAAAAAAACAACAGCCAAAATGAATTCACGACCATTTGGTGTCACAAAAATTAAAATTTCAGATTATTTTTTTCTGCAGGAAGATTAAGAATAAAAGAAACAGACAGTAATTCGTAGGTTAAAAAAGGGACAAAGCCATAAGATGATTATGAATGGATGTGACGAAAGTGGTTGAGCCAATGACGCATGCGATGACGCTCCAGTTATTGGTTCACTTCACCATGTTCTGGCCTAGACAATTGTGGATGATCCTGAGCATATTATTTTTGCCAAACTGTATTTGCTAAATCTCATCAGCACAAGCCTCCATGCACAAGACATGTAGGAACATGTTTGCAGCTTCAGATTTAAGTGATGAAAGTTGAGGTTCAAGCTTCAACGCTTGCCTGGAAATGGCATCCATCGAAGCCCATCCTTTCGGAGCAGAATCAAATATTCCACGCCCACAAAGCCCTCGTTCTTTGACAAACAGAAAGCTTCATCCGTCTACAACCTCAAAGCGTTAGATCCTCTCAAGCCATCTTTATTCATACAAGCTGGGACACTCAACACCTGACCAGCTCTTTCCACCTTAACTTCGACCTTGTCGTCAACCTTCAACTGTCCGGAGCCAAAGACGAGGTTTACTCACGGTGAAAGTCTCAGTGAGAAGACCTAGGACGTATTATGCGGAGCTTTTATGTACCGTCCACCCGGTAGTTGAGATAGCAACCTGCTTCAGCCCATTGCTTTTATAATCCCACAACCTCATGCACACCTCCAACAGAAAATTCTTTTACTGGCAAGAGGAAACTGATTGCGGGGGGAAAGAGGAGAAGGCATGTGTCGATTGCTGGAGCTCAACCGTCATTCCCAAGCAATGCCAACTTATAATCATATGCATGTGAGACTACAAACCACTTGTTACAAGCTACTACAAAAAGGTTAGATTAAACTGCAACACCGCATGTGGTTAACTCCTCCCTCCACAGCAGTCCGAATAAAAACTCAGGACATATCCAAGCTATAGCATTTAAACCGAGGCCACCAGCACGGTCATTCGGATGGAATTATTCTAGGAACATTCGAGTAATTCCGCGACAGAACGGTGCAGTTCACGTTGAAATTTGGACCGCATTAGTGCGGCTTTGTTCCGCCACGTCTGATCCAAACCGCTCTTCGGCCAATTTATGTTTGGCTACTTTCTGTCAAAATGGGTCAAAAAAAAATGGGTCAAAATGGCTTATTCTCTTCTTCAAAAAATTCTATGCCGATAACGTCTACATCGACCAGAGGAAAAGTGTTGTGTCCACTCGTGCGGCGTGCCACGCAGGTAGTAGTGCGGGGTACACGATGGCAGATTCAAGGACAACACACTTCAAAACACTGTTCAGCCACTACCTCAGGTCATCCCCCATTGATACTCATATCTCTTCTTACCCCCATAATTGACCCATTCCCAAGCAGTCCCTTTTTCCAGTTATGAGATTTTTTCCCCCTCTCCCCACCCCTCCAATTTGTTATTAATTTGTGGCGTTCTATTGTCCTTTCCCGTTTTAATTTCGATTGAACAGCTTTTGTTCACCCCACGTGTCTTCTTCCCCTCCCTGATATTACTCTTACTTCTACTCTCTGTTGTCGTTTCTCCTTTCCATTTGGTTCCATTTCATTGCTGCTCTATGCTCGGTATCGAGCCCGATAATATCAAAAAGACGTAATCATCACTTCCAAAACGTACTTCATCCACGAAAAGCACGGTATGTCAGACGCACAAACTGAAAACGACCTTTCAGCGAGAGGATCGCAAAGTTGGGAAGCACTAAGTATGGAAACCTGAAATTTTCATGATACGTCACACAAATAACTTGGCCATAAGCTTCAGCTAACATGTCAGTCTCCACCACAATTCAATCAAAGTTTTCAACTTCACTCCGGGGATGGGCTGGTGAGCGCTGGAGGAGTTGCGGACAAAGACATGCTAGGAAAGACAGGAACATCACAGGTGTTTTTATAACACATGGATAAATGACAAAAAGTGATAATATATATATTTATTATTATTATTATTATCTGGTGTTTGGTTTAATGTTGGGTGGGGCTTAGGATCTCAGATCCTGAGTTAAATCATCGGTGTTGAATTAATACCAGTGGCGGTGGACTCCTGCATTGTCATCTTCTGGAAAATGAGTGCACTTCTGGTTATTCTGTGTCAAGAGTGCGACCCTCAGGTTGTGTCCAAAGCCAGGAGAGTTAGGCAGTCCAACGCTCTGCACGAGTATGGTCCTGATGGAGGATGATTATTAATTGGAATTAGAAACCTGTGGTTGGCTTAACGGTTAGGGTGGCTGTGCTTAATCCTAGACTGAGTTCAATCCTGCTCGCGCTGTTGAATGATACCAGTGGGTTGACTCAGCCTTCATACTTCGGGTCGATAAAAAATGAGCCACCATGTGTGGTAAGGGGCATTGCAATCAGCAGCAGCGCTGACCCACCCAGAAAATAATGCAGCCAACAGCAACAGGCTGTGTAGGAGAAAAAAGCGGGAGGTATGGGTGGAGGCGGGTGGGCCACCGTTAGATGGTAAGAATGAACAAACAAAGAAGACATCACCTTTTGGACTAACCCATAACATGATAGCTGACACTATACAATCACTGATCCATATGAGCTACTTCGATTGTGCCAATCCTGATATCCATGTTGCCTTGGCAGCTTCAATTTCATTTAAAACCTATTTATGTTCTACTGCACTAACTCTCCAGGGACCCATTTGGGCATTACGATCTCGGAGTGAAGCTACTCGCTTACACTGGCACTCGCTCTCCTCTAATTGCTTCCCAGGTATAGCCCTGATCTTTACTATCCATTTCCTGAAAAACTACACCCTCAATCATCTTAAATCTTTTATCATATCCGCATTCAACAAGTCAATTGTTTACATTTTGTTCCCACTCTAACATTACACACCAAATCCAGCAACAAGACGTGCGATTGTCTTACCCATCATGACGTTTAAATTATTTAAACTTCATCCTGAAAGCTGACAAATACACGGGGACGTCGGACCTTCTCTGCCCAATGCATGGATCAATCACAAGTCGTCACCCCAACCCTTTTTTTATCCCAAACAGTTCTCTATCCTAGGGGGCTGGAGCGACAAGTGAACGGCCCGGTGACCCGCTGTACGCTACATGAAAACTGTCTGACAATGTGATCAGTGCATTAGGGGGAGCACACGCACGGCCTGGAACTGCATAGTCAAATAATCAGTCAAAAAAAATTTATGCCTCCCCACTTTTATAACCTCTTAAACAAACATCTTCCTAAATTTCACAACCACCCTGTTGTGTACAGGTAGTGTATTAGTGAAACTTTAAAAATGGGATGTGCCGTTCATTGGGCTGACGTAGGCGTCAGCATTGAGAGAGAGAATGGACAAACAACCATGGGTTGGAAACCTTGCACGGCTTGCAGGCCTAATGGCCTCCTGTGTTAATGTCCTTGCGAGGGAAGTCGGATGTAAAGCCAGACGGCCCGTACTTCCACCACGATGGAAGAACCAAATGGATGATGAATCGCACGGCAGAGTTTACGAGCCGTCGTGGTGTGGGAGAACAAAGACATGGAGAGGGGAAGGGTGGAAAGGAAAAAGACGCTATTGACCATCCAATGGCTCGGGAACAAGGTTCTTCTTCGCTGAGCAAAGACGCTGACCGACATGAAAGCTGACACGGGGTTCAGAGAAAAAGAACCTCCGAAGGTTGTTCACTGTGCTCAGGATTTTGAAAATTGGTCTCTCATTCACATTGCAGACAACAGGGATTGTAGTTGGGAGGTTTGGCGGTGAGCCAAACCATTGCTTCGTCTACATTTCCCTGCTGAAGCGATGCAAACAAAATTCCTAAGCTCATCCAAAGGGTTATTTTCTCACCTTGTGGTCTCGCCACCTCGCATTAGGAATTTTTTCTCTCGAAAGTACAGGTTTCCGGTCTTCAGAAAAACCCTGCAAACAGGACAAGATTCAGCTTGGAGGGTCTCAACTTACAACTGTCCTGCTGACAAGTACATCTCACTGTATGAAGACTTTCCCGCTCATTAGGCCAAAACCCAAAAATAAGGTCTTTTTAATTACAAACGCAATGCTTGAAAATTGTGGTGCAAAAAGCATGATACACACAGGTGCTTCCTTGGTTGTGATTTGCTGTGACAGAGTGAGGGATCTCAAACATTGAATGTGAAGGAGAAAATAAAATCCCACAATAGGATAACTTCAACACGAGGGAAATAAAAATGTCATAACAATGATCTCTATCACTGAAAGTTTGGTATTTCATATTCATTCACTAATGAATTATAGTACAAAAATATCAACTTCACTTCCACTGAATGGAATGTACATACCCAAACTATCACTTATCACTGAATGGATATGTAATCCAAACTATCACTCATCACTGAATGAATGAATAATACCATAACTATCACTCATTTCACTGAATGGAAATGTAAATACCAAAAACTATCACTTCATTCACTGAATGGATTGTACATACCCAAAACTATCACTTCATTCACTGATGGATATGTAATATCCACAAACTATCACTTCATTCACTGAATGGAAATGTAAATACCAAACTATCACTTCATTCACTGAATGGATATGTAATACCCAAAACTATCACTTCATTCACTGAATGGATATTGTACATACCCAAACAAATATCACTTCATTCACTGAATGGAATGTAAATACCAAAACTATCACATTCATTCACTGAATGGATATTTACAATACCCAAAACTATCACTTCATTCACTGAATGGATATGTACATACCAAAACTATCATCCATTCATCTGAGATGGATATGTACATATCCAAAACTATCACTTCATTCACTGAATGGATATGTAATACCAAAACATCAGCTTCATTCACTGAATGGATTATGACATACCTAACAAACTATCACTTCATTCACTGAATAGGATGTGTAAATACCATAAACTCACTTATTCACTGAATGGATATGTAAATACCAAAACTATCACTTCATTCACTGGAATGAAATGTTACATACCCAAACTATCACTTCATTCACTGAATGGATATGTACAACCCAAAACTATCACTTCATTCACTGAATGGATGTGTAATCCCAAACTATCACTCATTTCACTGAATGGATATGTACATACCCAAAAACTATCACTTCATCACTGAATGGATATGTACATACCCAAAACTATCACTTCATTCCTGAATGGATATGTACATACCCAAAACTATCACTTCATTCACTAATGGATATGTACATACCCAAAAACTAACACTTCATTCACTGAAGGATATGTACATACCCAAAACCTATCACTTCATTCACTGAAGGATATGTACATACCCCAAACTATACTTCATTCACTGAATGGATATGTACATACCCAAAACTATCACTTCATTCACTGAATGATGGTAAGTACCAAAACTATCACTTACATTCACTGAATGGATATTACATACCAAAAACTACTACTTCATTCACTGAATGGATGAAATACCCAAACTATCACTTCATTCACTATGGATATGTAATACCCAAAAACTATCACTTCATTCACTGAATGGAGTGTAACATACCCAAAATATCACTTCATTCACTGAATGGATATGTACATACCCAAAAAACTATCACTTCATTTCCTGAATGGATGTGAAAATACCTAAAACTATCACTTCATTCACTGAATGGATATGTACATACCCAAACTATCACTTCATTACTGAATGGAGTGTACATACCCAAAACTATCACTTCATTCACTGAATGGATAGTACAACCCAAACTATCACTTCATTCACTAATGGATATGTTACATTACCCAAAACTATCCACTTCATTCAATGATATGAATATCCAAACTATCCTCATTCACTGAATGGATTGTACATACCAAAACTATCACTTCATTCACTGAATGGATATGTAATACCCCAAATCTATATCACTTCATTCAGGCTGAATGATGATGTACATACCCAAAACTATTCCTTCATTCACTGAATGGAATGTTTAAATACCTAAAAACTTCACTTCATTCACTGAATGGATATGTACATACCCCAAACTATCACTTCATTCACTTGAAGGATGTTACATACCATATAAACTATCACTTCATTCACTGAATGGTATGTAAATATCCCAAAACTATTCACTTCATTCACGATTCATATGAATGGATGTAATACCCAAAACTCTCACTTCATTCACTGAATGATGTAAATACCAACCATCACTCACACTGAGTAAATCCATCTCATTCATTCACTGAATGGCATAGTAACATACCAAAACTATCACTTCATCCATTCAGTGAATGAAGTGATAGTTTTGGGTATGTACATATCCATTCAGTGAATGAAGTGATAGTTTTAGGTATTTACACATCCATTCAGTGAATGAAGTGATAGTTTTGGGTATGTACATATCCATTCAGTGAATGAAGTGATA
>CM068954.1:12131232-12145101 GCA_035128595.1 Eptatretus atami
ATTCAGTGAATGAAGTGATAGTTTTGGGTATTTACATATCCATTTAGTGAATGAAGTGATAGTTTGGGGGTATTTACACATCCATTCAGTGAATGAAGTGATAGTTTTGGGTATGTACATATCCATTCAGTGAATTAAGTGATAGTTTTAGGTGTGTACATACCAAACAACTTATCACTTCCAATTCACTGATGGATAGTAAATACCCAAAACTATCACTTCATTCACTGATGGATATGTACATCCCAAAACTATCCTTCATCACTGAATAGATTGTAATACCCCAATATCATTCATTCACTGAATGGAATGTACATACCAAACTATCACTTCATTCACTGAATGATATGTACAACCCAAAACTATCACTTCATTCACTGAATGGATATGTACATACCCAAAACTATCACTTCATTCCATGAAATGGATGATGGTACATACCAAATCTATGCACTTCATTCACTGAATGGATATGTACATACCCAAACTATCACTTCATTCACTGAATGGATATGTAATACCCAAATATCTACCACTTCAATTCATGAATAGATGTGTAATACCTAAAACTATCACTTAATTCACTGAATGGATATGTACATACCCAAATAACTATCACCTTCATTCACTGAATGGATTGTAAATACCCCAACTAGTCACTTCATTTCACTAAATGGATATGTAATACCCAAAACTATCCTTCATTCACTGAATGGATATGTACATACCCAAAACTATCACTTCATTCACTGAATGGATATGTACTACCCAAAACTATCATTCATTCACTGAATGGATTGTAACTACCAAAACTATCACTTCATTCACTGAATGGATATGTACATACCAAAACTATCACTTCATTCACTGAATGGATACGTAACATACCAACAACATCACTTCAATTCACTGATGGATATGTACATACCCAAAACTATCACTTCATTCACTGAATGGATATGTAATACCAAAACTATTCACTGAAGATGTGAAAAAACCCAAATATTACTTTTTCCGACTGGATATGTCATACCCAAAACTATCACTTCATTCACTGAATGGATATGTACATACCCAAAACTACACTTCATTCAGTGAATGGATGTGTAAATACCAAACTATCACTTCATTCACTGAATGGATGTTTAAATACCTAAAACTATCACTTCATTCACTGAATGGATATGTACACTACCCAAACTATCACTTCATTCACTGAATGGATGTGTACATACCCAAACTTCATTCTTCACTGAATGGATATGTAATACAAACTATCACTTCAATTCACTGATGGATATGTACATAACTAAAACTATCACTTCATTCACTGAATGGATATGTACTACAAACTATTCACTTCATTCAGCTGAATGGATATGTACATACCCAAACCTATTCAATTCAATTCACTGAATGGATGTGTAATACCAAAACTATCACTTTCTTCATGAATGGATATGTACATCACCCAAACTATCATTCATTCACTGAATGGATTGTACATACCAAAACTATCACTTCATTCACTGAATGGAATATGTAATTCCCCAAACTATCACTTCATCACTGAATGGATGTGTAATACCCAAAACTATCCTCATTCACTGAATGGATATGTATAATACCACAAACTATCATTCATTCCACTGAATGATTGTAAATCCCAACTATTCCTTCATTCACTTATGGATGTGTAAATAACACAACATGTCATTCATTCACTGAATGGATGTGTACATACCCAAAACATACACACTTCATTCACTGATGGATATGTAAATACCAACTATCACTTCATTCACTGAATGAGATTGTAAATACCCAACTATTCCTTCATTCACTGAATGGATTTAAATTCCCCCAAACTATTCTTCATTCACTGAATGGAATTGAGTAAATACCCAAAACATTACTTCATTCACTGAATGGATATGTAAATACCAAACTATCACTTCATTCACTGAATAGATGCCCAAACTATTCACACTGAATGATAATACCCAAACTATTCATTATCCTGATGTGGTAATCACTATATCTGAATGGATGTGTAATCCCAAAACTATCACCTCATTCCTGAATATGTGTAAAATGCGATATTTGGAAAGATATAAGTTTGAAGAAGTCATTCAAATATTAACTGCAAACTTGGGACCTGATGGTTTCACGCTTGTTAACTCCAAGTAACGCACAAAGACACTTCACCTGACAGACTCTTGCCACATGAAGACCAGCCAGCCGATCGACTGAAGCCAATCGGTCCAGCGAGTCATTGGCTAGCATGGGAAACGCCTCAACAGAATCGCACCTGGGCGAATCCACGATCCACCAAAATGGTTTTACTGGGCACGGGAACCGCGTGGACACGAGCTCCACTCTTTTACAAAGCTGACCTCTCATGGAGCGACAGCCCCATAAGATCGGCCGCACTTCCCCTGATCTGAAAGCCAAACGACTTTGCCAAAGACAACCACCGAGCTTCGAGACAAACCGCAAGAATGTTGCCGCTCTGCGACGCCGCACGTGCCACGGACTCATGGTGTGCGGCGGCGGAGCTCGTCCAGTGTGGCCGCGTGCCCCCAGCCAGGTGGGCACGCGTGCCACGGCACCAGCTTACACAGTAACACGGACAAATTAACGACAAGAACCTTCATTCTCAATTGAATTGGATCACGAGCGCCATCGAACTTTGCTGCTATGCAGTACCTTCTGCCGACAACACCTGAGCCAGTCCTGATTTATTTATCATCTGTGCAAGAAGAAGCACAAGAACAGAAAACCAAGCAGACATCACACAAGCACAATTTGAGGGCGATTGCACAAACACTTATTACACAGGTACGTACTTAAAATGACGCATTCGTTGCGAAGGAATATGCTACCTGTGTACCTGCACTCTTATACCTGTGTAATATTGCTCAACAGCAACATACTGAGAGCCAAGGCTGAAAGGGCGGGGAATAGCGATGATAATCTGATCCACATCTCGTCTCCGTTAACATTTCCCTTCAACTGCTATTCCCTCCCCATCTTCACCCCCGCCCTCCACCCAAACCCCACCCCTCCCCAGCCCTTTACATTACTAAACCAAACCTAAAACAATACATTCCACCCCTTATCACACTTGCACAGTTTGCACTGCCCCACTAAGGTCAGCTCGGCTCGTATTGTCCCACAGTCTCCATGGTTTGCATTGTCCCACAGCCCACCTGGTACATTCAACATGGCTGTATGCTTGCTTAAACCCTCCCACTGTCACCTGCCTACCCGTCCCGATGCCCGTTCCACTGTCGTGTTTTTTACGTCCTGGGTGAAATCATACTGCATTTCTCTCCATGCAGACACCAACCACAATGGTTGTCCTTTTGTCCTGATCAACAGACATGGAAAACGTTTGCTGTTGTTATGAGAACTGCTTTATTCCCACAATCTCATCATCACAGCATTTTCATTCCTTCCACGGATGAATGTGCTATAATTGTTGTGGAAATCGGCTTAAGAGTGTCAATCAATGCTTCAGTGGTGAAGTTATATTCCCTTAATCAAGTAAATAGTGACGACGTTCCCCCCTGTTGTGTGTATCGAAATTGTCAACCCTTTCAACGCCATTTTACTGTTCTTACTCTCTGTAATCCGTCCCAAATGTCGTTTTAGATTTCGCTCGTCCAGTGGGCGGGCGGTACAGCAGAGACCAGGCCAATGGAATTGTTGATTGAGAGCGGAGGGCTGACGCGTCATCAGTGGCCATGGGCCCGAGGACATCAAGGGTGGAGTGACGGGCGGAAGCTGGAGCGAAACTTCCTCGAGCTGTGGACAAGGCAAGGCAGACGTGATCAGTCAAGCGCTAGAGTCTGCTCCACCAGAGAGGATTGTCTCTGTTCTGTTCTCCTCACCACACACCGATATTCGTCACAGCCTCCTGCCGGGACCTGCGCAGCGACGCCAGTCCCTGCTAACTCTCTTTGTCTTGTCATTTCACCATTGTCTTACTCACATGATGTGTCTGCTGTGGCCCGAGTAAGATAATTAATGATCTCCGTTCGGTCATTGTATCGTGATGATAAGGGGTTATGTTTTGGTTGCTTCGTACCAGAAAGTAGCTGAATGACAGGGAGACCAACGACCTGTCTGAATGGCAAAATGTCAGTCCATTAGACTCAGCTTTAGCAAGGGAACATTCCAATGATCTTGAAGGCTTTTCATTTCACGGCGCAAGCTGAGAAAGATGGGAGGCTGGGGAACCAGCCCAGTGGGGAGAGCGTACTCCATCAGCTGCAGACGAAGGACCTTGTAGGTGGATAGGAAAACTCATTGTGCCAAGAAGGACTTGTACTATGGAGGATACCCAGTCTGCGGCTGCTTTTGAGACACGTTGAAATGTGGTTTGACCAAGAAACGTGGCTGAGAGTGAGACCAACATTGTTTGAATGAACTGATCTTCTCAAGAGGATGTTAAGAAAGTAGATGGGAGGTTTTGCCAGGAACGTCCTTTCAGTAGAGAGAGAGAGAGGAAGAGAGAGAGAGATAATGGATAGAGATGGCAGGGTTTTTGAAAGAACGTATTCAAGTATTTGACATTTGTGGTTTTTTTTTTTTCAAGGTCTGAAGATAGGGAAGAGGCTGCAGCCTACCTGTCTGAAGGATGAGGGACTGTCAAGCAGAGGTTGGAGTCACAAAAATGAATAAGAGGATTTTCAGGATCAGGGAGATCATTGATGAAGATTAAGGAATGACAGGGCCAGAACACTGGCCTTGGGGGCACTCGGCCTTGAAGGGAGAGAAGATGAAGGATTCGGTTGAGAGCCAACACGTGGTATGAAGTAGATGAAGTCAGTAAGCCATGTGTGGAGTTGGCCTTGGATTCATAGGCAGAGAGTTTGGAGAGAGGGCCGGATGCCAGACTGTATCAAAAAACCGAGATATATCCAGAGAGACGGCCTAATCTTATGTCTAACAAGTTGGCTCTCCATCCATTGTTTGGTGAGTAAGAAGCAGCATGTCCGAAGGTGGAATGACTTGTCTGAAACCAAATTGGTGATCATTAGCTTAGGTTGTTGGGGGAAATGGAAGGATTCATGTCCTCTGTGATGATGGATTGACTTGCTGATGATTGGAAGTAAAGCTCATATCTGTTAAAAGTTCAGGGGATCGATTTTGCAGCACTTTTTTGGAATAACTGTACAGTCCAACCAGATTTTTATCTTTCTTTATCACGCACATTTGATGTAAGTGTTGGTGGAATTCTAAGCAGATGAAGATGATTAGCAACATAACATGGTGAAAAGGTACAAGAGGATGTGCAAGACCAGCAGAGCAGAGTGTTTAGGCGTGTGTAACTGAATGCGTAGGTTCGCGCAGAGAGTCGGGGCGAGGGTTAAGTCGAGCAGGGATGAGATGGGGCCAAAAACAGATATACAGTGCAGCATGAATTTCAAAAAAGTGTGGGAACGATTTGTGACAAAACTCAGTGGACAGAGTTAAGTTCGGCGACATTACAACTAGCCCATTCGATTCGTTCAGGTCTGGATGCAGATTCGCAAATGTAACTGTCGTAAATACAAATGTAAACTGTTCAGCCTGGCACAGGTCTGGCTCTGCCTAGTTACTGAGTGCTATTCTAGTTACTGAAGGATTTTCAGTGATGGAATCCATGAAGTGTGATTTAATGAGTTTTTAATCTTAATTTATTTAATTTTTTTAACTTGCTTTACATTGTTCTGAATAATAGGAACAGGACTGTTGTTTAGAACTGGAAGGGGTGGGGATCATAGAGAAGTTGGGGCATCAGGGAGGGGGGCATGTTTGGAGAGGGAGGTTACATCGTGTTGTGCGTGTGTGCGTGGCGTGCGTGCGTGCGTGCTTTTTCTTTGGATTTCTAACAAAATTCCTACAACCCCTTGACCAATCTCCACCGATTGGCTAATACATGCTGGGTACTGAGATCAGGTCATTGGGCACAAACCCACCCCCCCCCCAACTTGCTGGGCAATTCTCCTGTATGTGTTTGTAGGCTTCTGGAAAATCAAGAAAATGAACCTCAAACAAGGAGACTGAGGCCATTTACTCATCATTACCATGGTGCACTCTCGGTTAATTTTTTTTCTTGCAACCTTAGAAAGACGACAATCAAGAACATTACCATGACAAGGTGCATTGAGATTGTGGGTTGAATCCGATATGATCGAAGGTAGCAAGAGTGGAAGGGAAACACACAACAGCAGAGATGAGGGGAGAATTTAGAGGTATATTAGCTGGCTAACCGTGCGCACTCACTTGAATAATATTGAAGATCCCAATGCTTTTATTTTTTAAAGACATTAATTTCTAACCGCACATTGGCCCAAAGACCGTGCCAGTAATACTTGAGTAAAAGGGAAGTTCAAGTCATAGTAAAATATTCGAGTAAGTGGATTCTGTATTTAACAAAAGCCACAGTGGAATTTCATAACCAGGTAGATATGTTCATGAACGTGCGCCTACACTCGTATTTCATTGACGTTGCAAATTGAAGTTGGAGCTCACCAAAGATGAATTCTAATGGGTTGGACATAGCGTTGGAGAGCAGGAAGTCTGCTCTGCAAGCCTCATGTCATCTATTGACAGGGATACAGATCTTTGCCCAACGAGTCAACACCAACTGCCTTGAACATAAAGGAATGTTTATATGGAAAGCAAGCAGATAACCGGCTTAACATGTTTGTCTTAAAATACAGTTGGCATGCTCTATGATAATTGCCTGTTGACCGCCGAGCATCTACATAAATGCAAGTGAAAAATGGCCAAAGAAGGACTCACCTTGGAACATGTAGAAATGAATCCCGTACTGGGAGATTGCTCCACACAGACATGTATTGCGAAGATAAAATCAAAAACCTTTCTCAAATCGGGCGAAACAGCAACGTCCGAGTGTTTTACTAAAATAAGTGGTGAAAAATACTCGGTTACGAATCTGGAAGCCATGAGCACTCAACTACAGTCCTATAGAACAGTTATATCGGGTAAGATGTGTTTTTAGCCCCGTCGCGTTGCGAACGCTGGCTGAAGAGAGCTCCGGCGTTGTTCTTCGTTTTCTTGTTTCTTCTTCTTCTTCTTCTCTGGAAGCAAAACTTTCTGACGTGGCTCTTGGACGCATTTGTCTGTTTTAGTTAGGTCCTGTCTCGTTTAAAGGGTGAAAATGTACATGCGCTGTGCAGTTATTTTGAGTCAGGGTTTCTTTATTTTACCACATCAACTATGACAACGCAGCATCCCTCACCTTCACTTCGCCTGGTCGACGATGTGGGGCAGAGTTCAAGAGGAGCTCCGCGGAGGCTGGCCCTCGACCAAGTCAAGCGTGCTACGAGTGAGGTGCCGCCGTAGCCATCAGACCCGCAACGTGAGAAAGGCGGTCCGCGTGACGTCACCACGCCCCCGGGCCAATCGACGGACTTGCCGCTCGTTTTGCCAATGAAGGCGACGAGCGATTTCTGCGTGCCAAAACCGTCCAAGTGAGGGAGAGCAGGGAGGGTGGAGGCGTCCTCCCCCTGGAGAAAGGGTGAATGTGGGTTGCGGTGCGATCAGACCGAAGGAGAGTTTTTTTGAGATTAGTTGATGGCCAGTCGAGCGTCAAGGTTGTGGTCAATCTGACGGGCAGTTGAACAGTTGTGGAGTTATCAGCCCTCGTTTGACGTCACCTCATAGACTTGGAGAAGTGGCAGAGAACTCCCTTATCTGGACAGTTTTTGGGATACAGAGGAGAGTTTTTGGTTTGCCGGGACGAGCGCTGAAGGAGCTCGGGATTCTATTTCGCATCTCGACGCTGGCCTGGTCGCCCCGTGTCAGCCGAACCACACGCGTTGGACAGGGTCCATGTCCTTTTGGGTACTGTGTGTGGTGTTTCTGTCGTAGGTCCGTCTGTAAGTAGGATTGTTAAGTGCTCTTTGCTGTACCATACTTGCATCTCAAGATCGGATAAACTCTGCTTCTTGCCATGCTCCCCCTTTCCCCCAATTATAAATAATACATTTGTTAATGTATCAGCTCGTTCTGTGTTCTTCCATTGCTTAGCATGGCGCGTGTTGGTGATTACAAAGCTGTTGCCACTGTTTAAATGTACATTTGGACCGACGGACTTCGGCAACCATCCGCTCGGTTGCGCACGGGTCGGGCACGCTAACGCTCGACTCGTACAAGTGCCGTCGACGGTGTGAACACTCGGTAACTCGCCACGTGATCTCTAGGTTTTTGAAAATTGGCAAATAACGTGTACCACGTGGTGGAATTGACGCTTCACGGTCCGTAAGGGCCCCGTACCCTCGGAGTTCCGAAAGGTACGATATAGATTCCGGGTGTTCGGTAGAGTTCGACCCTACTGTCCCACCTAGCGGTCGTCTCCGCAGCCCGATACCCGGCTCAGCAACAATACTACATGTGTAGGGAACTTTAAGAACGCAAGAGAAGGTCATTTTGCCATTGTGCTGTTCATATCCCACACTCCAGCACTCACCTCTGTAGGTAATCGATAGTGTCCAGCTACTCAGCAGTAATTTTAGTCAGGATACCAGCACGCATGGCCTAACAGCAATTCGAACGATTTGTGCAGCGAGGTTGGCAGGATAGTCGAGTTTGAACGTAACTTTCCTCTGGCTGTCTTGCCGTTTCAAATATTGACGCAGCTATAAACTGCCATCCTGGGCTTCACATGCAAACACGAGGCATCATCTGTGTGCTCCATCGAAGGATGTTAAGTCGAAGGCCCTTGTGCCGGCATTGGCCATTGGGCGGTTAAAGGTCCCAATTGTATCTCGTTGAGTAGACGCAGTTATCGGGAATATGAAAATTTCCTATTTCCTGCCGAAATCCTCCGACTTCACGCTCCAACCACGGCAGGCCTGGTTCTCGCTTTGTGAAAGACTGGCTAATACCTTTCTCTTGACCGAACCCACAAAAAGTTGGAATTAATTGGGGCGCTGTTCAAAGAAGTGGAGAGATTTTAAGATGGCAATGGGGCCTTTAACAATCCCTACAACCTAAATGCAGATGTAGACCGGCTTTAGATCCCATCAAAGGGGCGTGCTTCACGTGCACACCTCAAGTTAGTAGCGGATCAGAATGACAGTTATATCAATTGATCTCATCATGAGATGAGCACATCAAGCAACATGCGAACCACACTAAGCGTACTGAATCTCAGTTACTGTAATTTCCCTCTTCGAGCACTTCTCAATGATTCACGAACCAATAAGACAGGGAACAAACATATATTGTGGGAAAAATTACGGCATCTTCCAGACGGGGATCGAACCCCAGGTCCTCTGGTGAACGTCCATGTGCTTCTGCATCGGGTGTCGTGCTCAGTCTGCGGCTCACCAGATAGATTTCCCACAAACATATAACTATCATGAACTTCATTAAACCATTCCACAAATCCCGTGTAAAACTTATATTCAAAAGTAAACTCCTGATGATCAAGTTTTGCTCAAGGGAAAGATGAGTATACATGAATTAATTAATTGGCAATTCCTTGTAGTGTCGGGCATTCGATGATGGACGACCCATATCATCGACAGCGGAGGGGAGTTCTGGGGGAAAGAGAAGCCAAAATAACTAGAAGAGCTGCATTGAGATCGCTCCACGTACCGCGGTATAGCCAACTCGTATATTAATGCCAAGTGGTAGCATTTTCAAATTCTGCTCGTCCGAAAACAAACGCTATTAATCATTCTCCGCCTACCCGAAGTGGATGGAGGTTAGGTTGTCAAACCCTGTCGTGAACATTATTGTCTCCAAGAGTATGTACGATTTTGGACGAAACTTGGTGGACCGGTTTGTTTGTGACGAGGACGAGTTGATTGGAGTTTCGGTGAAAATTGGAGCCGGATGCTAAAAAATTTGAGGTTCTTCACTATTAGGGATGGAGCTAAAACTATTGGTGTCGCATGACATCTCAAGAATTCATGGACCACACCCAACAAACCAGGACACACACGCGCAAAAAAAAAAAAAAGATCACAAACGAAAAGCAATAACAAGCCCAAATAAACACCAAAACCACCAAAACCCTCCAACCGAACCGAGTTGTGCCAAAACTTGATGAGGACGAGTTGTTTCGGTGGAGAGAACAAGCCGATTCGATTTTGCTTCGGTCCGGATTAGATCCGACCCATGAGTGGGATACAAATGGTAAACTGTTCACCTGGCGAGGAGTATGTTCTACGCGAGTTCATTTCGTTCAGTTTTCCAGATGTGAAAATGAACTTTTTATTCTTTTTCCTGTTCTCAAGAGGGTCCATAAGATCGATTGGAAGGTCATTGTAATAGATCTGCGACAGATTAGAATGTTGGGTGATAAAAAAAGTGAACAATTTGTTCAAACCAAACATTACATGATCGGTACGCTGAACGATATCTTCGTGGTCTGGGGTGCGAGAGGTTCCCGGGTTCGAATCCCAGCCATAACCCAAAGAAAAATGCTTTGGGCTGTACTTCAAAAAGCAGACACAATGGACACCCAAAAAGACGAAACAACTTCAATGCCTCCCTCTGGGAACATAACTATTGATGTGCAAAAAGCCTGTGGCATGCCGACGCACTCACACAAACAGACGAGGGCCTAGAAGGGATGACTTGAGGATGCGAAAGTGAGAGTTTACTGACCCAACAATTGGCTTGGCCTCGTGCAGCCCATTCAGGTCTTGGGTAATGTTTCACGTGACCTCTTGCGAGAAACACATGAACAAATGGTAACACCACCGATCACAAATGAGGATATTCCTTTCTGGTCATAAGTTATGATCAGAAGGGTTTCGTCATTCTGGTATTATTATTGCATTCACACTCTTGGTGACGAGTTACCGTTACCATGATTATCTGTTAACCTAAATAACGACTGGTTAAATCGAGTAATCACCGGGGTGATGAAATAACTTAATACAGCGAGATGTGAAAACAGCCTTGGCAAATCACTACAATTCCCTTTGTTTATGTTATCATCAACAAAGTTAACGACTTTAGTCATCTGACCCAGCGAAAGCCACAGTGAGCACACCTTGCCTCTTAATTCTCTTTCCCCTGCAATTCTGAGTTAACAAATCCATAACTACGGAAATTGTTACTACTACCTCACAGTCTCTGGGTCTCTGAATAATGTTGCAAGTTTCACATTTAACTGCAAAACTATATTATAGAGTTATCCCCCAGCCGCTGCCTTCCCAGATTTATCTCAAAACTGGAACGACGGTCCATTTCTGTGACACCATCAACTGATCAATCGGTGAACTTCCCAACCAGGAATTTCTCCAAACGGACAAATCCTCCTTGGACTTGGGATGACTTCCTATACAATGCTCTGTTTCTTCTCTCTGCTCCAATGGGTTAATCTGATGATATCTTGTGAAAGTCAAATCCTCTGCTCGTTCCAGAGAGCTGCCTCAACGCCCAGCGAGTCTTGCGGTTCACTCAGCAGATGGCAGGGACTGCAAGCAGCCATCCTCTCTTCAGGACTGGTGCTCATATCTACTCATGCGCTGGATGTTACTCGGCCTGGGAATTCTTCCACAGAAAACCTGCTCTCTCTAATGCAACAGATTCTCCCATCTCATCTTCAATTATCCTAACCCTCTTCCCACCCATCGGACACTGATCCTGTGGTGAGCAGGTTGGTCTGAAACAACTTGCTCTCTTACCTTGGAAGGATTATATCTGACTGAAGGCATCTTGGTGCCTTCCACAAAGCCACAACAAGTGTGTCTCCACTCTCATGGATGAGTGAGAAAACAGCATCTGTCCAATCCTCAAGATTGTACTTTCAAACTTGTTTCCTCCTCTCAAAACTGGTGGCAAGACCTTGTTAAACCTGTCTCTGGTGTAGCTCCCCTCCACCTGTCCTCTCTTCAATGGCCACAACACACCGACTGCTCAGAGAAGGTCCCGAATGCTCAATTCTGTGTTTTTGCTTCCATATCTTGTGTCCCAACCACCTCACTTCTGTACTCACCCTTCCTGTCATACCCAACTGCTCCTGGATTCTGTCGTTTGCACCTGAGAAGGTGGAGAGTTCCTTTTCAAACCCTTGATTCTGACTCTGCTATGGAGCGGACGGCATCAGCTCACGTGGTTCCTAAAACCTGCTCTGCTTCCTTTGCACGTCTGCTTGGAAATCCACTACAAACACTACATTAGATAAAAAGTACAAAAACTGATCCCCTTTCAACAGGCCTATAGCTTACTTCCCAATCATCAGCAAGGTATCGATCTCTGTTATAATTGAGACATAATCCTTCCTTCTTTTCCACAACAACTCATTCAGATCACCTGATTTGTTTCAGACAGGTTACTCCACCTGGAATGCTGCTTCTACTCACCCAACAATAATGGAGGGCCACATTGTCAGACATGTAGGATCAGCGGCCCATCTCTTGGATTATCTCATGTTTTTGATAAAGTCTGACATCCTGTCCTCTCTCCAAACTCTCTGCATGGACATCCAAGGCCAATCTCCGAGCAACATGCCTAAGGACTTCCTCTACTCTCCCTAGCCAACATGTGGCCCAATCAGAAATCATTTCACGCTCCTCTTCCCTGTCCAGGCAGGAGTTATGAGTGAAGGCCGAATTTACCCTCATTCTATGTTTGCTATCCATATCTTGTGTCCCCAACCTCACTCTCTGTACTCCCCTTTCCTTGTCTACACAACTGCTCCTGGATTTCTGGGCGTTTGCACATTCTGGCCGTGTGCATAAAGTGTCATCACAAAAAGGAAAAGAAACAAAAACACCCCACGGCAGTGGTTCCTGACCATGTCCTATTCTGATCTTCATCAATGATCTCTCTGATTCTTCTGGAAATCCCTTTATCTATTTGCTGACGACTCCACCCTGTGCCATGGCATCTCCCACCCCTTCAGATTCGGCAGGGCTGCAACCCTTCCTCTCTTTCAGACATTGACAAATATACGGATGGTCAAACACCCTGAATACTGTGGTATAACTTCTATCCACCACACGGGCTTCATCCGCAGCTCATGAGTACTGCTCTCCCTCTGGGCGGCTCCCCATCTCACATTTGCTCATCTTGATGCCCCGTGGAAACCTGAAGGCTTCAAGATGATTGGAATCTCCTGTGATTGAAGCTAGTCTATGGTGTATACTTCGCCATCACAGACAGGTCGGTGGTCCTCTGTCTTTCTACCACCTCTCCGAGCCTAGGTGTTGGTTGTGGTTAGGGTGGTGGCTTGGGATCCAAGGGTCCTGAGTTCAGCCCGGTTGGCCACTGAATTAAAATACAACCCAGGAGTTTGCTCAGCCGTCATCCTTCGAGGTTCGGCAAAAATGGAGCACCAGTGTAACTGGTAAGGGGGACACCTGGCACTTCAGCGGCAAAGCGCGTCCCAACATGGATGCAACCGGGGGGGGGGAGGAGAGACAGACACACAGACAGAGAGAGAGAGAGGAGAGACAGACCACCCCCTCCTGTTCTTGCATCCTCTTGCTATTCGTGCTTTTTTTCCCCCACCCCAGGTTTTTGCAGGGCCACACGGTCACCATGAATTCCTTCTGGTGAAACTATCTTTCAATCTAGGATCACTGCTCACCTCCACTCATTTGTTCTTCCCTTCCCCCCCCACCTGTGGACCAACTTCCCCATTTCTCATCTCATTCTTATCTCCCTCACAGATCGTGAAGCCATCATGTCAGATTCATCCAATCAAAAAAATGTTATGTTTTACCATCATTAACCCCATCACACACTCCTTCCTTTCCTTTCCCCCTGAGAGTTTCCTTCTGTCATCATCTTGTCCCCCCATGCTTCTTCTTTGCGCCCCCCCGGGCCTCCCCATGTTTGTTCACCCCTCTGTCTCGGCCCTTGGCTCCCTGCTGTTGGTGTTTT
>CM068954.1:12145126-12159725 GCA_035128595.1 Eptatretus atami
GTCTTGAAGCCCAACCGATGCCTTTCACTGCACACCGGCTGTGACATTTCGTTTGAGCGAGAAACCAAATCGGCTTTGTGATTCAATTTGCCCAAGCATTCAAACGAAAGAGTCAAGACTGAGCGCAATCCCCAATGTGGTTAACCGTAATGTTGTGTGCCAGATGCAAATCGCTCGTTCAAATATGAAAACTATCGTTAATGAGCGGTGTCACGTTATTCGAGTGAGACTTCAGTGATTAAGTAGGTAGAAAGGCACGATGACTGACGCCGTTCCACAACTCGAGGTATGCACCCGTCACTTTGCTTCTCCCGACGCGGATTGAAATGGGAAAAAACTCCATCTTTTAAGCACTGTATCCGGAACTATTCTTGTGCATAATTGCAGTCTTGTCATATGAAATCACTGCAATAAACTACTCTAATCCTAATAACTTCGACCAGAAAATAAAATATCTGCGTCAAACTTTGCCTGAAGAACAAGTGAACTTTCACAATGCTTCGCTCCGTCGAGTCGATCAATGCGCATGGGATCACTGTCGTGCTGCAGTTTTAGGGAGGAGCGTGTATTCCTATTGACATTCCAGGATCTGAAAAGATTTATTTGTGGGTCGCCCACAAAATCCTCATAAGGTGCTGAAAATAACTGTCTTTTAAGTATTGTATTTGCTAACTCTACTTCTACTTCTAAAAATAGCATATGTCTCCTCCATAACTCAAACCCCAAAACCATGAACCTAGTGCCCAAAACTTCTGCATGCATACTAAGGGAACTCCAAGTAAATGCCTGCATGAAAATTGGGTTTGGGTTAATTTAAACACCCCTTTTTTAAGGTAATTAAACCAGTCTTATTTAATTATCCTTTTATAAAGCATCATCTTGTCACCCGCTCCTTCATCGCTGCGGGTCTGAATTCGCCATTTTTTGGGCCTGCTCAACTAATGCCTTGACTTATACAGGCGCAAACAGTTTCTTAAGTGAGTAAACCGCTCAAAAATGTTTTGCACTTTCCTCACTTATATCTGTCATATTACGAATCGCTTAACATCGCAATCTTACAAAACGCCCGGAGAGCTCTGAGTTCCGTGCTTTATTTGTTTCAGCATACATGCGATTAAAGCTGAGAAACTCTTAACCTGAGTTCAAATTTCAAAATTTAAACTGACCGAGACGTCCCGGAGTCAAACCATGTGCGAATGACAAATGACACGTTCTTTTTTGAAAAAATAAATTTTTCAAATAAATGAAATATAAAATTATAAACTTTGAAATTCGGTCACATCAATAGATTCGGAATCACAGCTTGTCACATTCAGTTTGAAATGCTTATAATGTCCAGCTTGTAATGTCCAGATTGTTATCGCACACATTATCCACACCACCTTGGTGTTTCATCTCCGACGTGTTCGATTTTTTTGGATGGCCACCGTTCATCTCCGGACGTTTTCGATGCCAGCGGTCACTCCGGACTATGTTTATAGTATACCGGAGAAAATGGATTTCAGACTTATTTTGTTTTCCATCCCCCTGTTATTCTACGTAGAATCATTTATGAACAGAATGAATTGATTAATGCTCCACGTAATTAAGCATGTCTGGTTCCCTTCCCTCATGCTCACGCTACCTCCTCCCAAACCAACCCTCCCTCCTCCATCAAAATTTATCTAGCGACGTTCTATTAAGCCATTACAGCTGAAATCGATAAGCATGCCGAATCTCTTAACCTGAACCAAATTTCAAAATTTAAACTGCCAAATTGAACTTGGCAGCAGTTCTGACTGTGAAACAAAGTGTTCAATTTGTCCAATTTTGCACATTGTTTGACACTCCAGACGGTGTTTAGTGCTGACCCAGCCTGTCATTCTTGTAACCGTTCGTTTGAGGCTTAATAGTGTGGTGGAATTGTTTCCATGGACTCTATTTCCAACCATGGAACGAAAGAACGATAATAACTGCGAATATGTTGATCCGATTAATTCCGACTTCAGAGAAAGAAGTGTTGTTGTTTTTTTTTGGTGGGGGGGGGTGGATTTGGAGCATGTTCATGTACGCATGGCCGATAATGTATTAATTGAAAAGGACCTATGCTTCTGGGCATCCCTTTGTAATGTAGCCCAGCAAAATCGATATCACTTGGCATGTAGTTTGCAAGGCGTGATCTTTTTAAATGAATTGCCAAGGCATTTGAATTGGCCAGTAAAGCGTCTGATGCTTGCTGCGTATGGGTAGGCAATAAATGTACTAAGTTTTGACAACATGTTCAATAATGTCCAAAAGTGGTGTGGAACTATTTTGGAAAAATAAGACAGTCCGAAAGTTGGCATGCTCACTTTGTTCAATAGATCTTGTCATCATTGTAAACGTCCAATATGATGAAACATTTTGAAAACCAAACACCAGAGGAGAGTACCTATAGTTAGTGACAGTAGAATCAGATGCAAAGAAATCAAATTCGCAACAGCCAACAAGTCGCTTTCACAATCGACATGAAAGCACTTTCGCCCAGTACGCTTGCCTTCCCCTTCCCAATCTCACACTACCCCTCACCTCCTCGCTATCCCTCCTCTCTGTCCTCCACCCACTCCGTCCTACTTAATCCCCACACCCCCTCCTGTCAGCCAAAGCAATGAGTGGTATTTGAGGGCTAACTAATATCGCCAACTTACTTCTACAGCCGGGTGGGCGAGAGGTCGGCGTGAGTCATGCCAAGAAATATATATCTTTTTTTTCATGTGCAAGAAGCTTATCACTTAAGCTTGTTTTATGTACTTCGTATAAACCGTAGCTGCTAGTTGCAGCATTGCTGAGCATGCTAGCCTCTGATGCCAGTGCCCTGTTTCCAGTAAAAAATGGTACTCATTGCTTACCTCAGAAGGATGACAGGCGAGTCAACCAACCGGGTGTTATTTAAACATGACGGATTAAAACTCAGACCCTCATGTTAAAGCGTTCACCTTAACCATTAAGCCTAATATTCAGCCTTCTCCTTCTTCTTCTCTTCTTCTTGTTATTCCCTTTTTGTCTGTCACTTTCTCCCTCAACCATGCCCTGTTGGTCGTTTCCCCTTTTCTCCTACTATTCCTTTACGTTGTGTCGCTGATCCCGTCTGTGTTCTCGGCTCTTCCACACCTGACTATGTTATACAAAAATAAAAACAGCATACAGTTACTTTAGACAGCATTGGACAAAAAGGTGACCACGTTCTGCCATTTTAGCTTTTAGCACCTGAAGTACATCATCTATCTATTCAGAATATTCTGACTCCTGCAGAAATCCTATCGACTTTATGCCAAACAGGTTCACCTCTGGAAGGCCTGTGTTGAATTAAATGCGTTAGGGTGCTGCTTAAATCCTAATTCAAGCCCCCTCTTGGCCGCTTTGAATTAACACAGGTAGGGCTTGACTCAGGCCAGTCATCCTTCCAAGCGGCAAAAGAGTACCATTTGCAATGGTAACATGGTTCAGCCGTGTCCCCAGCAAAATGATGCTACCCCCACCCTTGTCGCAAACCAAGGTGGAGGAGGAGCTTCTGCTAGCTAGAGTTCTATAGTCTAGAGAATTTGGCCCAGCCTGGTTTTGGACCTTTTCCTTCCTTACAAAGCCAGTGATCACGACTAATTACCTATGCTCTATGCAGCAACCGTTCTGCCAAAAAAGTTTCTGGCCAGCTTACAATCCTGGATAGTGGGCACACCAACATGTCATGTAATATCCAGAAGCATTAGACCAACTGAGTCCAGTGCTTTTTTTTATAACGTGGTCGAGCTCGTGGGAAAAATAATATTAATAACACTGAGACCGATCAAACACAAGACAAAATGAACAGTGAGAGGGAAAAACAACCAAACACACGAGTGAAGCCAAGATAGAGCAGACTTGACAAATAATGGTGTGGGAGGAATGAGGAAGAAAGGAGGCATGGGGTGGACAATGAGGCATACAGAAGAAAGCTCTCAAGGAAAGGAAACTTTGGAAATTTGGAAGGAAGGGATTGACGGGATGGTTAACAGCTTGCGTGAAATGATCATTGTTTGGATTGTGTATCTGAGATGGTTAGTGTAGTAGATAGTAGAAAAATCGTGCAACATTTATGATACTAAGCATCAAATTTGCATTTCTGTTGCTGCAGGCTTTCTGATCAAATCTGCCCTATGCCATTGAAAATCCAAAATTGTGAAAAATTTGAAAAAATAAAAAAATTCAAACAAATTGAAGTCACAGCTGCTGAAATTCTTGAAGCGCAAGTGAACATCCCAGACAGAGCCAAGGGAGATGCAGTTCATCATTGATTGCTCAGCACTTACAATGCCCACCTCCACGGCCACTTCAAAGATATTTGATGACTATGCTAAAGAAACATTCATCCCAAAGGTGAAATCCATGGGTTGCCAGGTACGAAGGGTGACTTAGTGTTTGATGCTGTACAATAAGTATAAAGTCTGAAGTTCCGAGCAACGTCGAAAAAGGGGGCAAGGAATCATAAAGAGTACACGGAAACCAGTAAACCCCAATAAAACTGGAGAAGCCTTTCTCGAGATACAGCGAACAAACTGAGCTGTTTCACTTCCTTCTGAAAAAGATGTGCTGCGAAGCACAGACGACAAGCCACAGTCATTGTCACAAAAGGAGAAGATTGCCATTTAGCAAACACAAGGAAGTCACTGGATTGCTGTGTTCTCCATGTTGTCATGAAGAAGCTGCACACTCGAATATTTGTACACGCCAGGATGCAACGACGGATAGCGTACAAGCTATATCCATTAAGCGCTAATTGACACGGACGTACTAGTCATTTAGCAATAGGCTGTAACTTGCCATCCTTACAGGAACTAGGTCTTTGAGAACATGTGGATTGCCTTGGCCAAGAGCCAAGCACGATTATTCCAGTCCATGAGTCGTTTCTGCAATAGTGCCTGAGAATAGCTAGAGGATTCCCATTACTTCATGCGTTCACTGGATGTGACTCGTGTCTGCCTTCCGCGTAAAGGAAGAAAAACGCATGGCAGACTCTGGAACGTCATTGATGATGTTTCTGAAACATTCACCAATTCTCAGCCAGCATCCAACATTGATTCGTTGATCTTGACTTTTTTGAAGTTTTTTTTTTCAAATTTTAAAAATTTGACTTTCAAATGCCAATCAGCGCAAGATTTGATTTTGAGAACCCCTGGAGAACAAATGTGCCAAATTTGATGCCTTGTATCATCATTTGCACGATTCCTCTCAAAAATTGCTGTTATCTCGCCCACTAGTGTTGAACAGTTAATCTGAAGACCGGAGGAAGAATAGATTGAAGAGTATGTAGAAGTTGCGTTCCACAGCAAGAAAAGGAGAACAAAGTGACGTGGAGGGCACAGTATCCTGGATTTAGTAGTTCACCAAAAGAGGGTTAATGGGACCAATGTACCCTGCAGAAACCTGAAGAGGGTTGGGGGGGTGGACAAAGCATGCAAGAGCAGAGCGTGAAAACCAGAAAGGCAGTTGGCCAGAAATAGAGAGACCACACCTGTCTGCCGAGGTGAAGGTTGGATCCAGATTATGAGGACGTTTCAGGATGTAATTTCTGCAGGCATGCCTCGATTCGCGAGGTAGCATACTCGTTTCTATCTAAGCTGTCTCGTCCTGGTTTGAATCCCGAACCCACTATAAACTGTCATCATGTGTTTAAGCTGGCGTGATTGATCAATGGTCTGCCGTCCCTCAGATGGAGGATGTTTAATGGGCTCTCATCTGCCGCATTTCGCTAGTGGACATAAAAGATCTCACAGTTGCCTTCGTAAAGAGTTAGGCGAAAGCTATCACCGGCACCAGAATAAAAATTTCCGCCCTAACCCACATCACCTCCATTGTAAGGGAACAAATGCAAGAGGTACAACCCCAAGGGGGGCTTAGCCATACCAGCGCATACGCGATTGTAGAAGGTGTAATATCACGATTTTCATGGCTCACATGCTGTAAGAATGGTAACCAACATAGCAGAACTCAATTCATTGAGTATTTGGTTTGTTAGACCATCACAAGAAACTTAAATTCTGCTGGTGACGAAATATGAGATTGTTCATTACCTTTTCACGAATCATTATTTGGCCACTAAAATCGACAATCTCAATTAAAACTGGCGTGTTTGGCTTGCTACCTCTCCTCTCCACATGTTCGCGCAGATTCTCACAGAATTGCTTGTTGTGGCAAATGATTACACCAATTTATAATACAAAACAGGTTCTGTTCTACATATTATTTGTAATATTGCTGATATGTATTTATTTGAAATTTAATTTGTGATATAACAATGGCTAAGCTGTTTTAAGGGTGTAAAGACGACATTGATGTTCATGTCGAATGGTCTAAATCTTTTGGTCCTCGGGGTCTTCGGGATCGTGTTTGGTGTTCTGTGACTTCTGGTGCTCGTTTGGTCTGTTCTTGGGATCGGGGGCCCGTCTTCAGCATCATTGTGGTCTTGGGTTCTTTGAGGGTTTCAGGGTCTTCAAAGGTCAAGGGCTCAGCAGTCTAAAGGCGTCGAAAGTACATTCCAACAGTTACATAAAGACATATAGGCACAGGACGGACGGTCAGAGGGAGGACGGAGGACTTACGCCGAGACGAGCTTCTTTTTAAATATCGATGTATGGAGGGACGTACGCGCAATCGAGCTCTTGTTTAAATATCTATGTATGGAGGGACAGAGGGACTTACCCGAGACCGAAGCTCTTTTATTATACGATGTATGAGGAGGCAAGTGGCAGCGAGATGCAATAATAAATATGATAAAGGTGTCGCTCTTACGCTAGCAGTTGATGAAACGCTGGTGTTGATGTGTACTGTTGTCCTGTCGGCTCCATCTATCAAACTCCTCTTCAGCTTCTGCAAGCAACAGCCTCAGCATTTAACTCGGCTTGTTCGTGTGCGTCGTGGCAGTCCGTGCAAAGGCCTGGTTCTCTGGCTCGCTGACCGGCCGCACGAACATCTGCTCCGCACAGCCAAAGCTTGCTCTAGTCGCCACACTCTGTGCTGCAAGGAAAGTTGTGAAGAATACATCATCTCATTACTTCTTCCTCCATAATCTCTCCTTTTCTGATGATTTGCCCTCATCGTCATTGACTACCCACCGTCCAGCGTCCATGCAGCCGTTCTTGTCAGTGCAAAGTAGCACCACCTGTGGAGAGCTTCGAGCAGCTTGCCTTGAAGTGCCGAGGCCAAACGTGCCCGTAAGTTCCTTGAAACAAGGCATGACAATGACAGTCTCATAAAGCAACAGACTCAATCAAATTGAACATTTATAGTCACCATTCAAGTGCAGCACTGGCTGCAGGTTAGCAATCAGTATTTGCAGGGGCGCAGTGCTGCGTGTAGGCTCGAGCCCAAAATTGATCACGTGCCGGCGAAGACCGCCTTCCTCTTTGCCGAATAGACACCATGTATCTTAACATCCACCAACTAAATGCGTCGAGGAAGACAGCCAGTTAAGTCCCATCTGAGCCGGACGGTACACACATCGAATTGCCTCGCCCTGCCCTCTGAACAACCACCAGGTATGATAGTTTATAGGCCTCAGCCCGAGATCAGACCAAGGCTCGACGGCTCAAAGAGGCCGCGGTGCCATTACCTCCAAAACTAGCCTGCCCAACCAACAGAAATATTAAAGATTGTGTGTGGCAGTAATTAGTCAAACATTTCTTCTTTTGATCAACATGCATAATAAGAATGTCGTAATCTAGATGACTGTTCACCATGTCTAACTATTGATGAAAGTTTCCACACTGGATTTATCTTATTTGACGAAAACGTATCGTGGAACAGTTGAGTGTTGACCCAGCTGTGACCACTCCTCATTTTCATAAATCCCAAGGGACCAAGAAAAAAGCCAAGAATTCCACAAAGGTTTGGAAAACATAACAGAAAACCTATACGCCAGAAAACCTCTATAGAAAAAACCAAGACAGCCAGGGGAACAACGAATACCCAAGGATCTTGTAAAAAAGCCAAGAGTGCGTCACACGTGTGTGACGAGGACAAAGCTACGATTCCATTTAGCTTCAGTCCAGCTATCAGTAGATACAAAATGTAACGTTGACTGCTGAGTGTGCCGCTCTACCATGCCGTTCTAAATTGTACTCCAGTGAGAAAATATGACCAAAACCACAATCGTTTGTAAAAAATAAAACTTCGGCTGAATTATATTAAAACAAATTGTTTGTTCCATCCAGACCCTGATTTGCACAATCGCGTCACTTCTCATGAGAGCGCACGATCCTCCAACATAGCTCTACAAGATGGTTAGTGCACTGTATTACCTGTTCTCCATCACATTCAGTCCAAAGCCCCGCGACTTCATAATTGAACAGTTTGCAGAAGTCTGTAATTCTTGTATGCAAAAATGTCGCTTTGCATGGTTCTCTTTATTTTGACCAGTTGACTGATCCATTATAAAAAGGAAAGTGACTTTCACAACAGAATGAATCCTCCCTGTATGTCAGCAACAGCTTTACTGTTCCAAATCAGAAGAGTGAACTTCCCAGTGAAGACAACTTGCTTCGAGTGAAAAAATACCCTCCAAAGTTTAAACCGAGCCGTTACTGTGCTCCATTTTCGCAACGTCGTGCAGTTTTGTTCCACATTTACATTCTCATTTGTGCACTTTGTTTAATATGGAGAACTTGTGCATGCTCATTCGCTATTGGAGTGGGGGAAAGGTTCGACAAAGAACCATAAAAATTGTCCTCTCGACGAGCCTCTATCAGCCATGCAGTGGCAATGTCACATTTTATCGAAAAAAAAGATCGGTTGTGTGTGGTATGAATCGCCACCACACTTCACGTTGCACATAAACCCGGGGGCTGCAGCTGCCTCCTGCACCTGCGAGCTGTCGCATTAAGCTCATTCTCGTTTAGAGCCACAAGTTCCATGCCTCCTGCTTCACCATTAGGGTCGTCCTCTCCCCCCTAAAATCAGTGATGGAAAGATGCGTTCATAATGACATTCTAATCATATCACGACTTCATTTTAACAATCCATCTCCATCCTTCCGCCACACACACCGTTTCCCTTCCGAGCCATTGTTACCTGAGGAGTTGAGGCGCTAAGCTGTCGCGGCTGCTTAGCCGGCCTTGCTGCCACGCTGCAAGCCGTGAATGTTCAAAGCCGCAGCCTGGCCAGGTCCACAAGCTATTTCTCTGCCTGACCACGGACAGCTTGAATCTTTGCCTGTGGCCCACAGACCGATGTCCAAGCCTCTCCAAATGCATTTGTCAAAAAAGTTCACTGCCAGCAACCCACCCAAAAGTGACACTAAAACGCCATGAAGTTCTGAATGTAAGACCATCGCACTCACCAACTCTGCTTCCGGCCAGGTAATAATTGTGCGAGCTGATGGCCATGCCCAGATGCCTCGATAAGTTGCTGTTTTGCGTACCAGCTATGACACCAAACACCAGAAAGAGCTGAATACGCCGCTGCTCCTGATGTCTGCCATCAATGTTGGAACAAAAGTGCGTTGGTGAATACCATCTTCACTCCAAACACACCCAGTTTTAAGTGTTTGTTTTTTTTTCGTAAATTCTACTTTATAGAAAGCTCGTTCTACTGGAGTCAAAATAGGCAACCCAGAGGAAACGGAAGATACGCGAAGCAACCGTGTCAGATTGTGGTGCCTTGGAAAACAAGCCAGTAGTAGGCGAGCCATTACCGCACACGAGTCAAATTTCAAATTCCTGCACAACGTTACAGGGGAACAGCATCGACGGATTCAGCGCGCATCACACCCCCAGCGATATTATGCTACCCACAACCATGCATTACATATGAAGAAGAAAGTCACAAATGTTGGTACCAACAATGGCATGGAAACGCCATTTGCGTGTTTCATTCATGGTCAAAAAAAAAAAAACAACAGCCAAAATGAATTCACGACCATTTGGTGTCACAAAAATTAAAATTTCAGATTATTTTTTTCTGCAGGAAGATTAAGAATAAAAGAAACAGACAGTAATTCGTAGGTTAAAAAAGGGACAAAGCCATAAGATGATTATGAATGGATGTGACGAAAGTGGTTGAGCCAATGACGCATGCGATGACGCTCCAGTTATTGGTTCACTTCACCATGTTCTGGCCTAGACAATTGTGGATGATCCTGAGCATATTATTTTTGCCAAACTGTATTTGCTAAATCTCATCAGCACAAGCCTCCATGCACAAGACATGTAGGAACATGTTTGCAGCTTCAGATTTAAGTGATGAAAGTTGAGGTTCAAGCTTCAACGCTTGCCTGGAAATGGCATCCATCGAAGCCCATCCTTTCGGAGCAGAATCAAATATTCCACGCCCACAAAGCCCTCGTTCTTTGACAAACAGAAAGCTTCATCCGTCTACAACCTCAAAGCGTTAGATCCTCTCAAGCCATCTTTATTCATACAAGCTGGGACACTCAACACCTGACCAGCTCTTTCCACCTTAACTTCGACCTTGTCGTCAACCTTCAACTGTCCGGAGCCAAAGACGAGGTTTACTCACGGTGAAAGTCTCAGTGAGAAGACCTAGGACGTATTATGCGGAGCTTTTATGTACCGTCCACCCGGTAGTTGAGATAGCAACCTGCTTCAGCCCATTGCTTTTATAATCCCACAACCTCATGCACACCTCCAACAGAAAATTCTTTTACTGGCAAGAGGAAACTGATTGCGGGGGGAAAGAGGAGAAGGCATGTGTCGATTGCTGGAGCTCAACCGTCATTCCCAAGCAATGCCAACTTATAATCATATGCATGTGAGACTACAAACCACTTGTTACAAGCTACTACAAAAAGGTTAGATTAAACTGCAACACCGCATGTGGTTAACTCCTCCCTCCACAGCAGTCCGAATAAAAACTCAGGACATATCCAAGCTATAGCATTTAAACCGAGGCCACCAGCACGGTCATTCGGATGGAATTATTCTAGGAACATTCGAGTAATTCCGCGACAGAACGGTGCAGTTCACGTTGAAATTTGGACCGCATTAGTGCGGCTTTGTTCCGCCACGTCTGATCCAAACCGCTCTTCGGCCAATTTATGTTTGGCTACTTTCTGTCAAAATGGGTCAAAAAAAAATGGGTCAAAATGGCTTATTCTCTTCTTCAAAAAATTCTATGCCGATAACGTCTACATCGACCAGAGGAAAAGTGTTGTGTCCACTCGTGCGGCGTGCCACGCAGGTAGTAGTGCGGGGTACACGATGGCAGATTCAAGGACAACACACTTCAAAACACTGTTCAGCCACTACCTCAGGTCATCCCCCATTGATACTCATATCTCTTCTTACCCCCATAATTGACCCATTCCCAAGCAGTCCCTTTTTCCAGTTATGAGATTTTTTCCCCCTCTCCCCACCCCTCCAATTTGTTATTAATTTGTGGCGTTCTATTGTCCTTTCCCGTTTTAATTTCGATTGAACAGCTTTTGTTCACCCCACGTGTCTTCTTCCCCTCCCTGATATTACTCTTACTTCTACTCTCTGTTGTCGTTTCTCCTTTCCATTTTGGTTCCATTTCATTGCTGACTCTACTCGGTCATCTGAGCTCGATGATATCAAAAAGTACAAATCATACTTTTAAATCGTACTTCAATCCACGAAAAAGCACGGTAGTCAGACGCACAAATGAAAACGACCTTTCAGCGAGAGGACTCGAAAGTTGGGAAGCCACTAATATGGAAACCTGAAAATTTCACTGGATACGTCACACAAATAAACTTGGCCATCAAAGTTCGCCTACATGTCAGTCTCACCAAATTCAATAAAGTTTTCAACTTCACTCCGGGATGGGCGTCAGCGCTGGGGAGTTGCGGACAAGACATGGTCGGACAAGACAGGAACATCAAGGTGTTTTTTATACACATGATACATGACAAAAATGTAATATATATATTTATTATTATTATTATTATCTGTGTTTGGTTTAATCGGTTGGTGTGGTGGCTTAGGATCTCAATCCTGAGTTAAATCCATCGGTGTTGAATTAATACCAGTGGCTGACTCTGCATTGTCACTTTCTGGCAAAATGAGTGCCACCTTGCTGGTATTCTGTGTAAGAGTGCGACCCATCCAGGATTGTGTCCAAAGCCAGGAGACGTTAGGCAGCATCCAACGCTCTGCACAGAGTATGGTCTGATGGAGGATGATTATTAAATTTGGAATTAGAAACCCTAGTGTGTTGGCTTAACGGTTAGGTGCTTGTTAATCCGTAGAACTTGAGTTCATCCTGCTCGGTGTTGATATACAGGTGGGTTGACTCAGCCTTCATTACTTCGGGTTCGATAAAATGAGCCACCATTGCTGGTACGCAGGCATTGCATATCAGCAGCACAGCTGACCTTACCCAGAAAATATCAGCCAACAGCAACAGGCTGTGTAGGAGAATAAAAGGGGGGTATGGGTGAGGGTGGGCCACCAGTTAGATGGTAAGAAGGAACAAACAAGAAGCACATCACCTTTTTGACTAAACCCGATCAACAGATAGCTACAGTATAAATACTGATCATACCTGAAGCTACTTCGATGTGCCAATTCCGATATCCAGTCTGCTGGCAGTTCATATTTAATTTAAAAACCTATTTATGTATTCTACTGCCATAATCTCCAGGAGACCCATTTGGGCATTAACGCATCTCCAGAGTGAAGCTACCTCTCCCTTACACATGCACTCGCTCTCCTCTAATTTGCTCTCCAGGTATTTAGCCTATCCTTTCATCTATCCATTTTCCTTGAAAACTCACCCTTCAATCATCTTAAACTTTTATCATATCGCATTCAACAAGTCAATTGTTTTACATTTTGTTCCCACCTTCTAACATTACACACCAAATCCGCAACCAAGATCGTGGACTTGTCTTACCCATCAATGACGTTTAATTATTTAAACTTCATCCTGAAAGCCTGACATAATACACGGGGAGTCGGACTTCTCTGCCCAATGCAATGAGATCCAATACAAGTCGTCACCCCAACCCTTTTTGTTATCTCCAAACAGTTCTCTATCCGCTAGGCGGGCTGGAGCCGAAAGGTGATCGGCCAGTAGACACGGCATGTACGCTACTGAAAAACTGTCTGACAATGTCGCTCAGTGATTGGGGGAGCACACGCCACGGGCCTGGAATGCATAGTCAAAAATTCAAAAAAAATTTGCTCCCTCATTTTATAAACCTTCTTAAACAAACATCTTCCTAAATTTCACAACCACGTGTTGTGTACAGGTTAGTGTATTGTGAAAGCTTTAAAAATGGGATGTGCCGCTTCATTGGCTTGACGTGAGGCGTCAGCATGCAGAGACGAGACATGGACAAACAACCATGGGTTGGAAACCATTGCACGGCTTGCAGGCCTAATGCCTCCTTGTTAATTCCTTGGAGGGAACTCGGATGTAAAGGCAGACGCCGCGTACTTCCACCATCGTTGGAAGAACCAAAGTGGATATGAACGCACGGCAGAGTCTACCGAGCCGTCGGTGGATGTGGCGAGCAACAAAGACATGGAGAGGGAAGGGTGGAAAGGAAAAAGACGCTATTGACCACTCCCAATGCTGAACAAGTTCTTTCTTCGCTAAGAAAGACGGACCGACATGAAAGGCTGACACGGGGTTCAGAGGGAAAACAGACCTCCGAAGGTTGTTCATGATTGCTCAGGATTGTTGAGAAATTGGTCTCCTCATTCACATTGCAGACAACAGGGATTGTAGTTGGAGGGTTTGGGGGTGATGCCAACCATATGCCTTCCGTCTACATTTCCCCTGCTGAAGCATGCAAACAAATTCCTACAGCTCATCCAAGCGGTTATTTTCTAACCTGTGTGGTTGCAACCTCGCATTGGAGATTTTCTTCTCTCGAAAGTAAGGTTTTCCAGGTCCTTCAGTAAAACCCTGCAAACAGGACAAGATCAGCTTGGAGGTCGTCAACTTACAAACGTCTCCTGCAAGTACAATCTCAACTGTATGAAGATCTTTCCCGTCCATTTGGTCCAAAACCAAAAATACAGGTCTTTTTCAATTACAAAACGCTAATGCTTGAAAATTGTGGTGCAAAAGCCATGAACGACACAGGTGCGTTCCTTGGTTGTGATTTCGTGCACAGAGTGAGGATCTCTAAACATGAGGATGTGAAGAGAAAATAAATCCACAATACGGATCACACATTCAAACACCGAGGGAAATAAAAATGTCATAACAATGATCCTCTATCACTAAAGTTTGGGTATTTACATATTCATTCATAATGAAATTAATAGTACATAAAATATCACTTCACTTCACTGAATGAATGTACATACCCAAACTATCACTTCAATCACTGAATGATATGTATAATACACATAAAACTATCACTCATTCACTGAATGAATGATACATACCAAAATTATCCATTCAGTGAATGAAGTGATAGTTTTGGGTATTTACACATCCATTCAGTGAATGAAGTGATAGTTTTTGGTATTTACATTTCCATTCAGTGAATGAAGGAATAGTTTGGGTATTTACATATCCATTCAGTGAATGAAGGAATAGTTTGGGTATTTACACATCCATTCAGTGAATGAAGGAATAGTTTGGGTATTTACATATCCATTCAGTGAATGAA
>CM068954.1:12171614-12184501 GCA_035128595.1 Eptatretus atami
GCAGAGTATGGTGAGTGCAGATGGTCTTCACATTCAAACCTTCATCCGTTTTAAGTGTCACTTTTGGGTGGTTGCTGCAGTGAAATTTTTGACAATCATTGAGAGGCTTGGAATCGCTCTGTGGGCCACAGGCAAAGATTCAAGCTGTCCGTGGTCAGGCAGAGATAGCTGTGGACCTGGACCAGGCTGCGGCTTTGAACATCTCACGGCTTGCCAGCGTGGGCAGCAAGGCCCGGCTAAGCAGCCGCGACAGCCTTAGCAGCCTCAACTCCTCAGGTACAACTGGCATCGGAAAGGGAAACCGTGTGTGTGCGGAAGGATGGAGATGGATCTGTTAAAATGAAAGTCGTGATATGTTAGAATGTCATTATCAAACCATCCTTTCATCACAGATTTAGGGGGTGAGGACGACACAATGGTGAAGCAGGAGGCCATGGACACCTTGTGCTCTAAACGAGATGAGCTAATGCGACAGCTCGCAAGGTGCCAGGAGGAGCTGCAGCGGTTATGTGAACGTGAAGCTGTGAGTGCGATTCATACCACACACCACCACTCTTTTTTTCCGATAAACATGTGACATTGCCATCTGCATGGCTTGATAGAGGCCTCGTCGAGATGGCACATTTTTATGGTTCTTTGTACCAACCTTTCCCACTCCAATAGCGAATGAGCATGCACAAGTCTTCCATATTAACAAAGTGCACAAATGAGAATGTAAATGTGGAACCAAACATCCGACGTTGCGAAATGGAGCACAGTAACGGCTCGGTTTAACTTTGAGGGTATTTTCTTCACTCGAAGCAAGTTGTCTTCACTGGGAAGTCACTCTTCTGATTGGACAGTAAAGCTGTTGCTGACATCACAGGGAGGATTCATTCCTGTTGCTGAAAGTCACTTCCTTTTTATATGGATAGTCAACTGGTCCAAACATAAAGGAACCATGCAAACGACATTTTGAATACAAGAATTACGACCTTCTGCAAATGTTCAATATGAAGTCCCGAGGGTTTGGGACTGAATGTGATGGAGAACAGGTAAATACAGTGCCAACTAACCATCTGTAGAGCATCGTTGAGATCGTCGCTCTCCATGAGAAGTGACCCGATGTGCACATCAGGGTCTGGATGGAACAACAAATTTGCTTAATATAACTTACACCACAGTTTATTTTTTACAAACGATTGTGGATTTTGTCATATTTTCTTCACTGGAGTTCACAATTAGAACGGCACATGGTAGAGCGCACACCTCCACCAGTCCAACAGTTTACATTTTGTATCCTACTGATAGGCTGGACCTGAAGCAAAATGGAATCAGCTTGTCCTCGTCACACACAGTGTGACCACTCCTTGGCTTTTTTCACAAGATCTTGGGTATTCGTTGTTCACCTTGGCGTCTTGGTTTTCTATAGGTTTTCTTGGCGTATAGGTTTTCTGTTATCGCTTTTCCAAAACCTTGTGAATTCTTGGCTTTTTTCATTGGCTCACCTTGGCATTTATGAAAATGAGGAGTGGTCACACTGGTCACACACCAAACCTGTCCACATAGTTTCGTCCAAATAAGATAAATCCAAGTGTGGAAACCTTTCATCATGTTAGACTGGTGAACAGTCATCTAGAATTACCGACCATTCCTTATTCAGTGCATGTTGATCAAAAAGAAGAAATGTTTGACCTAATTACTGCCCACCACACACTCTTTAATATCTGTTGGTTGGCAGGCTAGTTTGGAGGTATGCACACCGGCCTCTTGAGCCGTCGAGCCTTGGTCTGAATCTCGGCTGAGCTATAAACTATCATCCTGGTGTTTCAGAGGGCAGGGCGAGGCATCGATGTGTGTACCGTCCCTCAGATGGACATTAAACTGGATGTCTTCTCGACCAGCATTAGTTGGTGGATGTTAAAGATACCATGGTGTCATTCGCAAAGAGGAGGCGGTCTATCGCCGGCACCGTGATCAAATTTTGGCTCGAGCCTACCGCAGCACTGCCGCACCCCTGCAAATACTGATGCTAACCTGCAGCCACGTGCTGCACTTGAATGGTGACTATAAATGTTCAATTTGATTGAGTGCTGTTGCTTTATGACGACTGTCATTGTCATGCCTTGTTTCAGGAACTTACGGGCCGTTTGCCTCGGCACTCCAAGGACAAGCTGCTCGGAAGCTCTCCCCACAGGGTGGGTGCTACCTTTGCACTTGACAAGAACAGGCTGCATGGACCTGGACAGGTGGGTAGTCAATGACGATGAGGCAAAAATCATCAGAAAAAGGAGAGATTATGGAGGAGAAAGTCAAATGAGATGTGTATTCCCTTCACACTTTCTTGCAGACAGAGTGTGAGCGACTAGAGCAAGCTTTGGCTGTGCAGGAGCAGATAGTTCGTGCTGCCCGTCAGCGAGCCAGCGAACCAGGCCTTGCACGGACTCCACGACGCCACAGACAAGCCGAGTTAAATGCTGAGCTTGTTCGCTTGCAGAAGCTGCAAGAGGAGTTTGATAGATGGAGCGAACAGGACAACAGTACACTCAACCACCAGCTTTCATCACCACTGCTACGTAAGAGCCGAAACCACCTTTATCCCATATTTATTATTGCATCTCCTGCCACTTGCCCTCCCTCCATACATCGATATATAAAAAGAGCTCGGTCTCGGCGTACGTCCCTCTGTCCCTCCATACATCGATATTTAAAAAGAGCTCGATCTCGGCGTACGTCCCTCCATACATCGATATTTAAAAAGAGCTCGGTCTCGGCGTAAGTCCCTCCGTCCCTCCCTCCCGTCCGTCCCTGTGCCTATATGTCTTTATGTACTGTTGGAATGTACCTTTCGACCCTTTAGACTGCTGAGACCCCTTAGACCTTTGAAGACCCTGAAAACCCTCAAAGAACCCAAGACCCCAATGATGCTGAAGACCCCCCCAGATCCCCAAAGAACCCAAGACCCCCAAAACCCCGAGCACCCAGAAGTCACCGAACACCCAAAACGATCCCGAAGACCCCGAGGACCCAAAAGACCCTTTAGACCCATTCGACATGAACATCATGTCGATCTCTTACACCCTTCAAACAGCTTAGACATTGTTATATCACAAATTAAATTTCAAATAAATACAATATCAGCAATATTACAAATAAATATGTAGAACAGAACTGTTTGTATTATAATTGGTGTAAATCATGCCAACACAGCAAATCTGTGACGTCAATCTCTGCGACGACATGTGGAGAGGAGAGCGTAGCAAGCCAAACCACGCCAGTTTTAATTGAAGATTGTCGATTTTAAGTGGCCCAAATAATGATTCGTGACAAAGGTAAATGACATCTCATATTTCGTCACCAGCAGAATTTAGTTTCATTGTGATGGTCTAACAAACCCAAATACTCAATGAAATTGAGTTCTGGCTATGTTGGTTACCATTCTTACACCATGTGAGCCATGAAAATCGTGATATTACCACCTACTACAAATCCGTATGCCCTGGTAAGTGGCATAGCAACCCCCTTGGGGGTTGTACCTCTTGCACTTTGTTCCCTTACAATGGAGGGAATGTGGGGTTAGGGCAGGAATTTTTATTCATGGTGCCGGTGATAGCTCGCCTACTCTTTACGAAGGACACTGTGAGATCTTTAATGTCCACTAACAAATGCCGGCAGATGAGACGCCCACTTAAACATCCATCCATCTGAGGGACGGCAGACACATTGATCAATCACCCAGCCTGTGAAACACCATGATGACAGTTTATAGCTGGGTCGGGATTCAAACCCAGGCGAGACAGCTTAGATAGAAACGAGTATGCATACCTCCGAGATCGAGGCCATCCTGCCAGCACATTACCATCCTGAAACGTCTCATAATCTGGATCCACACTTCACCATCGCAGACAGGTCGGTGGTCTCTCTATTTTCTGCCACCTCCTTTCTGGTCTTTCACCCTCTGCTCTTTGCATGCTTTGTCCACACCCCCCCCCCCCAACCCCTCAGGTTTCTGCAGGGTACATTTGGTCCACCATTAACCCTCTTTCTGGTGAAACTACCTAAATCCAGGATCACTGCTCACCTCCACTCATTTGTTCCTCCTTTTCTTGCCTGTGGAACCAACTTCTACATCCTCTTCAATCTCATTATTCCTCCAGGTCTTCAAGATAACTGTTCACCACCTAGTGGGGCAGATAACAGCAATTTTTGAGAGGAATCGTGCAAATGATGATACAAGCATCAAATTTGGCACATTTGTTCTCCAGGGGATTCTAATCAAATCTGCCTGATTGGCCTTTGAAAGTCCAAATTTTTAAAAATTTGAAAAAAAAAAAACTTCAAAAAAGTCAAGATCACGAATCAATGTTGGATGCTGGCTGAGATTGGTGAATGTTTCAGAAACATCATCAATGACGTTCCAAGTCTGCCATGCAGTTTTCTTCCCTTTACCGCGGAAGGCAGACACGACGTCACATCCAGTGAACGCATGGAAGTATGGGATCCCTCTAGCTTTCTCAGGCCCTATTGCAGAAACGACCTCATGGACTGGAATACATCGTGCTTGGCTCCTTGGCCAAAGGCAATCCACATGTTCTCAAGACCTAGTTCCTGTAAGGATGGCAGTACAGCTATTGCTATGACTAGTACGTCCGTGTCATTAGCCTTAATGATAATAGACTTGTACCATCCGTCGTTGCATCCCTGGCGTGTACAAATATTCGAGTGTCAGCTTCTTCATGACAACATGGAGACACAGCATCCAGTGACTTCCTTGTGTTGCTAATGGCATCTTCTCCTTTTGTGACAATGACTGTGCTTGTCGTCTGTGCTGCACACATCTTTTCCGCAAGGAAGTGAAACAGCTCAGTCTTGTTGCTGTCATCTCGAAGAAAGCTTCTCCAGTTACTTGGGGTCTTACTGGTTCCTGTCACTCCTCTTCTGATTCCTTGCCCCCTTTCGACCTTGCCTCGGACTTCAGACTTTACTTCTTGTACACATCAACACTAAGTCCACCCTCTCGTACCTGGCACCATAGGATTCCACCTTTGGGATGATGTCTTCTTTAGCTAGTCATCAAATATCTTTGAAGTGCGTGGAGGTAGGGCATTGATAAGTGCTGAGCAATCAATGATGACTGCATCTCCCTTGGTTCTCTGTCTGGGATGTTCATTGCGCTTCAAGAATTTCAGCCAGCTGTGACTTAAATTTGTTTGAATTTTTTTTATTTTTTCAATTTTTCAAAATTTGGATTTTCAAATGGCCAATCGGGCAGATTTGATCAGAAAGCCCTGCAGAACAGAAATGCCAAATTTGATGCTTGTATCATAATTTGCACGATTTTTCTACTATCTACTACACTAACCATCTCAGATCACCCCAATCCCAAACAATGATCATTCTACCAAGCTGTTAACCATCCCCCCAATCCCTCCTCCTTCCAAATTTCCAGTTTTCCTTCCTGAGAGTTTCCTTCTGTATCCTCTTGTCCACCCCATGCATCCTTTCCTTCCCCTCATTCCTCCCCACACCCATTATTTGTCCAAGTCTGCCTCTATCTTGGCCTTCAACTCTGCTGTTGGTGTTTCTCCCTCTCTCCACTGTTCCTTTTGTCTTGTGTTCTGATCCGTTCAGTGTATTAATACTATCTTTTCCACGAGCCTCGACCACGTATACAAAAAAAGCAACTGGACTCAGTTGGTCTAAATGCTTCCTGGATATTACATGACCATGTCGGTGTGCCCACCTATCCAGGATTGTAACCCTGGCCCAGAAACTTTTTTGGCAGAACGGTTGCCCTGCATAGAGCATGGTACATAGTCGTATCACCTGGCTTTGTAACGGAAGGAAAGGTCCAAAACCAGGCTGGCCAAATTCTCTAGACTATAGAACATCTCCAGCTAGAGAAGCCTCCTCCTCCACCTTGGTTTGCAGCACAAGGCTGGGGGTAGCATCATTTGCTGGGGACACGGCTGAACCCATGTTACCATTGCAATGGTACTCATTTTGCCGACCTTGGAAGGATGACTGGCTGAGTCAACCCTACCTGTGTTAATTCAACGGCCCAGAGGGGGCTTGAACTTAGGATCTTAAGCCAGCCACCCTAACCATTAATTCAACACCAGGCCTTCCAGAAGGCCTGAACTGTTGGCATAAAGTCGATGGATTTCTGCAGAGTCCAGAATATTCTGGAATCGAAAGATTGATGATACTTCCAGGTGCTAAAAGCTAAAATGGCAGGAAACGGTGGTCACCTTTTTGTCCAATGCTGTCTAAAGTACTGTATGCTGTTTTTTTTGTATACATAGTCAAGGCTCGTGGAAGAGCGAGAACACAGAACGGATCAGGACACAACGTAAAGGAATAGTAGGAGAAAGGGGAAACGCCAACAGCATGGTGGAGGGAGAAAGTCGACAGACAAACAAGGGAATAACAAGAAGAAGAAGAAGAAGAAGGAGAAGGCCTGATATTAGCTTAATGGTTAAGGTGACCGCTTTAACATGAGGGTCTTGAGTTTAAATCCGTCATGTCATTAAATAACACCAGGTTGGTTGACTCAGCCTGTCATCCTTCTGAGGTCAGCAAAATGAGTACCATTTTTACTGGAAACAGGGCACTGCATCAGAGGCATAGCCATGCTCCCAGCAATGATGCAACTAGCAGCTACAGGTTTCATACGAAGTAATAAAACAAGCCCTTAAGTGATAAGCTCTTGCACTGAAAAAAAAAAAGATATATATTCTTGGCATGACCTCCCCCACCCCCGCCCACCCGGCATGTAGAAGTACAGTTGGCCGATATTAATTACCATCAAATACCACCCATTGCTTTGCTGACAGGAGGGGGTGTGGGGATAAAGAGGAGGGAGTGGGTGGGAGGAGCAAGAGAGGAGGGAGGGATAGCGAGGAGGTGAGGGGAAGGTAGTGTGAGAATTAGGGGAAGGGAAGGCAGCGTACCGGGCGAAAGTGCTTTCAATCGTCGATTGTGAAAGCGAACTTGTTGCTGTTGCAGACTTTGATTTCTTTGAATCTGCATTCTTAACTGTCACTACTAATAGGTACTCTCTCTGGTGTTTGGTTTTCAAATGTTTCATCATATTGGACGTATTACAATGATGAGCAAGATCTATTGAACAAAGTGAGCATGCAACTTTCGGACTGTCCTTAATTTTTCCAAAATAGTTCCAAACCACTTTTGGACATTTTGAACATGTTGTCAAAACTTTAGTACATTTATTGCCTACCCATACGTCAGCAAAGCAATCAGCACGCTTTACTGGCCAATTCCAAATGCCTTGCAATTCATTTAAAAGATCACGCCCTTGCAAACTAAACATGCCCCAAGTGATTCGATTTTGCTGCTACATTACAAACGGGATGCCCCAGAAGCATGTCCTTTTCAATTAATACATTACTCGGCCATGCGTAACATGAACATGACTAACAATCCACCCTCCCCCCACCCCAAAAAAACAACAACAACACTTCTTTCTCTGAAGTCGGAATTACTCGGAATCAACATCAATTCCAGTTCATTACTCGATTCCTTTCGATTCCATGGTTGGAATAGAGTCCCATGGAAACAATTCCACCCACCACTATTAAGCACTCCAACGAAACGGTTGACAAAGAATGACAGGCTGGGTCACACTAAACACCGTCTGGAGTGTCAAACAATGTGCAAATTGGACAAATGAACACTTTTGTTCACAGTCAGAACTGCTGCCAAGTTCAATTTGGCAGTTTAAATTTTGAAATTTGGTTCAGGTTAAGAGATTCCATAGCTTATCGCATTTCAGCTGTAATGCTTATAAACGTCCAGATAACTTTATGATGGAGGGAGGGAGGGTTGGTTTGGGAGGAGGTAAGCGTGAGATGAGGGGAAGGGAAGCCAGACATGCATTAATTACAGTGGAGCATTAATTACAATTCATTCTGTCTCATCAAAATGATTCTACGTAGAATAACAGGGAGGATGGAAACAAAATAATGTCTGAAATCCATTTTCTACCGGTCATACTATAAACACTGTCCGGAGATGACCGCTGGCCATCCGAACACGTCCGGAGATGACCGCTGGCCATCCGAACACGTCCGGAGATGACCACCACCCGGTGGTGTGGATAATGTGTGGATACAACTCTGGACATTACAGCTGGACATTATAAGCATTTCAACTGAAATGTGACAAGCTGTAGATTCCAGAATCTATTGATGTGAACCGAATTTCAAAGTTTATAATTTTTATTTCATTTATTTCAAAAAATTTATTTTTTCAAAAAGAACGTGTTCATTTGTCCAATTCGCACATGGTTTGACACTCCGGACGTCTCGGCTCAGTTTAAATTTTGAAATTTGACTCAGGTTAAGAGTTTCTCAAGCTTATCGCATGTATGCTGAAACAAAATAAAAGCACGGACACTCAGAGGCTCTCTCCGGGCGTTTGTAAGCATTGCGATGTATCAAGCGATTCGTACATATGAAGATATAAGTGAGGAAAGTGCAAAAACATTTTTGAGCGCTTTATCATTAAGAAACTGTTGCGGCCTGTTCAAAGTCAAGGCATTGTTGAGCAGGCCCCAAAAAATGGCGAATTAAGACCCCAGCGATGAAGAGCGAGGTGACCAAGAATGATGCCTTTATAAAAGGATAATTAAATAAGACTGTTAATTACCTTAAAAAAGGGGTGTTTAAATTAACCCAAACACCCAATTTTCATGCAGGCATTACCTTGGAGTTCCCTTAGTATGCATGCAAAGTTTGGGGCCACTAGGTTTCATGGTTTTGGGGTTTGAGTTATGGAGGAGACATACTGACATTTATTAGAAGTAGCAAGTAGAGTTAGCACATACAATCATTAAAAAAAAGTTATTTTCGCACCTTATGAGGATTTGTGGGCGACACCAAAATAAATCTTCTTCAGTCCCTGGAATGTCATGGAAATACAACGCTCCCTCCCTAAAACTGCAGCACGACAGTGATCCACCATGCGCATTGATCGACTCGACCGGCAGCGAAGCATTGTGAAAGTTCACTTGTTCTTCAGCAAGTTGACCAGATATTTATTTTCTGGCTCGAAGTTTATTAGGATTAGGAGTACGTTTAACTTGCAGTGATTTCATATCGACAAGACTGCAATTATGCCACAAGAATAGTTCAGGATTACAGTGCTTCCAAGATGGAGTTTCTTCCCATTTCAATCCGCGTCGAGAGCAACAAAGTGACGGGTGCATACCCTCGAGTTGTGGGAAGGCCGTCAGTCATCGTGCCTTTCTACCCTACTTATCCACTGAAGCCTCTCACTCGAAATAACGTGACACCGCTCATCTACAGATAGTTCTCATATTTGAACGAGGCCGATTTGCATCTGGCAACACAACAATTACGGTTAACCACATTGGGATTGCCCTCAGTTTGACTCTTTCGTTTGAATGCTGCAAAATGAATCAAAAAGCCGATTTGGTTTCGCTCAAGCGAACACACAGCGTGTGCGTGAAAGGCATCGTTGGGCATTCAAGACATTGAAAATCCTGCATAGGATATTGCTAACACCTTAAGAGGGTAGCACAGAACGAGAATGGGTTCCATTTTGTCCAGAGACTGAATTTTACTTTATTTTTTTGGAGATTTTGCATCAGAGTAATATAGGATGTCTCTTGAGATTTAGGATTTGAGCAAAGAGCCAATAAGGTTGCAAAAAACATGCACTTCACACTCACTGAACAATGGGAACAGGTCAAGCCAGGATAAGTGCAGGTCCTGAAGACAGTGTTTGTTCATTGGGAAAATTATTAGGTACATGTTCCTTCACCGACGCTCTGCAAAATGTGTTTCATAGATGATCGTTTGGCTAAGCGGCGGCCTTCACTTCCTGTGAAGACCTCAGCCACAAGTCTGTCGGGCCTCGGAAGGCAGAACCAAACACCTCACACTTCCTTTTCTCCGCTGTCATTGGGACGTGGAGTCCAACGCCTGTTCTCCACTGTCTCGAGGTGGGTGTCGCTCCAATGGAAGCTGATGGAGACAGTCTTCTCTTATTCGTGTGGGCTGCAATTAAAAAAATATATTAATTTCTTCCACGAGCCTCAATCTGCACAAAATAAGAGATTACTGCCACCACAGCATCTCCTTGGAAATTCATTTAAGTTGCTATGTAGTGTTTCATACACATACACATATAAATATATATACACATACACATATAAATATTGTTACTAATTCTGGCCCGCCTGGCGTACGATCGGCCGCGTACCTGCTAACTGGGCAGCCGCGTCACCCACCGGACGGACAATTCAGTCGTGACCCTCCTGGAACTACCGCCAGGAGCCAGTCACGGGTGGGTCTTTCGACCTCACCACAACCCAGTCCGCATTCTACCCGCGCGAAATAGGGTGAATCGCCTCGATAATAACCTAAATACCCCCCGGTAACCTACCGAGGGGTTCACCACGCCGCAGGTCGGCTTAGGACACGAACCGCTTAAGCGGTTCGTTCCGTGCTACAGGATAACCGAGCGGTGTTATCGCCGACCTCAACGGTTCAGTGATTCTTCTTTACTCGGTGTTCAAAACCCACTACTCATTCCACGATGCAAGATGGCACTTTCCAAGGGGAAGGACGCAACGACGGGAAACAGTTCGACAAGCACATTTATTATTTACACACACGTAAGGCAGTCATGCAATATGTACAGCAAGAAAACAATACAACCGAATAAAGCAGGGAATTCTGTACAACACAGTCACTTAAACAGTTCTACTTACAGACGGCGCCACACCATGCAAGCAAAAGTAAAAGAAAAGAAAGGACCTCCCTTTCGTGGCCGCTCCAGTCCCCCTCCCACGACCGTTAGCGGGTCGCGCCTGGTTCCGACCTCCCACGCGGCCGGCGAACCCTCTCCGGCACCCCTCGTCGGACACGCAGGTCCACCACAGGCCGCACTGCGGCGCCTTCCGTCCGCGTCTCCACCACCCAGGCCGCCCGGGCCACGAGGGCGGGAACGAGCGAGAGAGGGGAGCGCGAGCTAAGAAGAGCGCATGAACCGTGAAGAAGAGGCCCAACGTGAATCACCCAGAGAGACAGGGGCGAGCATGAACCAAGAAGAAGAAAGAGCTCTGCGTGCGGTCCCCCTTTATAGCGCGGGCTCCGCCCTTCGCCCCACCCGTTTTCGGCTCCGCCTCCCTTCGAGAAGCTTCTCGAAAAGGGCGTGCCCTCACTCCGACCGCCTCACGCCCCGTGTCCCACCAATGGGAGCGAGCTGCCCGCCCCCTTCCCTTCACACCAAGCGCGGGAAAACAGGTGGGAAAAACCCACAGCTTCACAAGAGCTTTTGTTCTGCCAATCTTTCTCGGACGGTTTCCGACGCGGAAACCGTCTTACCGTGGTCCGCGGAGGATGGCGTTCGTAAGCGGGCGTAGTGCGAAGATGGTGGTGATTGTTGTGGGGGTGGTGTGAGCGTGTGGGGCTTGTGGCGTAGTGGCGGTTGTTGTTTGCGTGGAGGTTGTTGCAATGGTGCTCAAAATAACGATAGTAAAGAAAAACGCTATCTCAAAGAGTCGCAGCCCGGTGAACACGAAGAATCTTCCTTTAAACAACGGTGGGACCTATCTGAACACTCATCTACCGGCATAGCTAATCGAAGAAACCTTTATGTGTGTATTGCGAATTTCCACAGCCGTTAACATAATATATATATATAAATATACACATACTACATACATTAATATATATATATTATACATACACATATATATTACATACACAGACACAAAATATAATTTATTATATATATACATATACATACACATATAAATATATATACAAATACATACACAAACACATCTTAATATATACATATACATACACATATAAATATATTGTTATGGATCTGGAAACCATTTGCATTCAACATACAGGTCCCAAAAGTCAGTTATCCCGTTAAGTACATGTGTGGTCAGATCCCTTTCCTTTTGTCTACTGGGAGAATCAAAAACGTGCGTTGCGACTTCTTTTTGATAGGTTATTAAATCTTTACCATCAAAGGCCATCCAACAAACAAACCGACAACACCACTGAACAAGCGCTTCACCCGCCCAACCGGCGACTCGCAGTTTCGAGGCAAAATCTTGGTGAAGTACCTTTTGGGCGAGTCCGCACGTGTGGAGTGGGCGGGCTTCCCGGTATGGCCGAAACCCGGCCCAGAAAGGGCGGACCCATGGAAGCCCGGTCCAATCGGGGCGAACGTTGATGTCAGTTTCACCAAGGCCCCTCCCCGCTGAGGGAGGTCCATAAAAGTTACGACACGATCCTCAGTGGAGAGTTCTGTAGAGAGGAGTCTCGAGAGTTCTGAGGGGGTTCGGTCGTGAGTTCTAAAGAGTCGTGGAGAGGTCGTGGAGAGGAGTTTTCATGGTGGTTGGACCAGGAGTTTTCACGGTGGCTGTGAGCAGTCTGGTTCGTTCTTCACGGTGGCTGTTACAGGGAGAGGAGTTCTGTGGACCCCGACTATTCGTCACGCGAGCTCTGTCACGAGCCACAAGTCCCACACGTGCGACTGGGACCAAACCGACGACCTTTGGCAGGTGCCACACTACAGAGCATGCTTTCCCTCCGACAACCAGGTACCCACCGAACTCTGACCTCCAGCTTGTCTCTCCTCACGGCTGCGAGGGTCAAATAAAGACTCTGGGGTTTCTTTTCTTTTTGTGTGTGTCTGCGTGTGGGCCCGTCTATAAGTGAAACTGTATAAGTGTTTTGAGCATTGTAATTCTTGCGTGTAATATTCCACCAATAAAGTCTGGCCTTTGTCTTTATTTTCCTGTTAAAAAATGTATTAGAAATATTTCCAGTCCGTTTCTGTCCGCTCTTGTATTGGTCCAGCATGGTTCGGGTCTGAGTATAAGCGGGGTTTCATCC
>CM068954.1:12195186-12206197 GCA_035128595.1 Eptatretus atami
TTTAACCTCAAACATTCCTGTGGATCATGCTGTAGTAAACACAGTGAAGATACCTGGGCAACATCGGGTGTGATTTGCAAGCTTGGCAGGTAATCTTGTCGAAGGAACAGCAGAAGCTCTGGGCCCTGCATGTGGAGAACATGGCGAGACATCGATTACAAAGCAATGGAATGTCTATTCATTTTGCTCTTCGTCGAGAGCAAAACTGACAATGATGCTCTGTAGCTAAACAATCACTCACCCGTTGTTGAAAAACTGACTTCAGTGTTAGGGCGCACTCGGCCAAGGCCTGAAAGCATACAGAAGAAAATAATCAAATCTGCTGCGAAGGCTGAAAATAATCACGCATCGAATAGGGAAATAAATTGTGGACCTACTACTGTCGTTTGTGCATCCATGAGGTCAAATGAGGGCTTAAGTGGAGCCAGGAAGCAGGCAGGTACAACTCTCTTGTAGACAAAGTCCAGAAACACTGGAAGGGCATCTCCACCACCTACAGGAGGATAAAACAATTTCTCCAAAGCGAACCAACCAGCATTCACTCAGCCACGTACGGTCCTAAACCATGGCACCACCCGTTCCTCCAGAAAGCACGCAGCTGCTCACCCCAAGTTTCAATCATGCGTGAAAGGATGGTGAAGCACATCTTCTGAGCCACGGGGTCAGGAAACTCCATGGCACCCTGGACCACAGAGCCCAGCACCTGTTCGGCATCCATCGCCCCTGTCGAGCCAAACGAAGCACAGATTGCTGCTCGTCTCCATCGGTAATGCATTCTGGTGGAATAAAGTTCAGCTACTTGTTCGGATTAAATTCTTACAGATACTCCTGAGCATACGGAAAAGGAGATAAAAAGATGCCAAAGTTGAGAATCAAAACCAGGCAACTAATGTCAGCAGGTTTCACACTGGATCCTAAAGGGACAAGCGGCAACCATGGTGTTCTTGAAACCCCCAACAACGCTCATTCTCTTGAAGTCCAGAACATCTCAAGCCGCAGAGACCGACGAGTCTCCCCAACCCAAATGAGGCAGAATCAATTTGTGGGGACACCAACCATCCCCCGTTCCTACAAACTCCTTCCATCTGACAACGTTGTTTCCTTAAGGCACCATAAGGCCATTTTCGAAGGCTCAGCTTCTCTTCGACCCTGTGCAGTCCGCACCTCCAGTAGTCTTGCCTGCCTTCACCATTCTCGGTGAACGTGGCCCACTGTCACTGAAACCGCCATTGGCCTATGCTCATTACCCTGAAGAGTCCATTGTCAGGTGCTCCCTACCAGAGATACTAGGACCGAAAGCTCACGTTGTGGGTGTGGCAACCACACCATGAAGTAGTGCAACCAACAACATGACTAACCACTATCCAGAGCACAGACCAAGTTTTATGTAGGTGCAACAGATTAATCCACAATATCAGATATCCCTGAAAATTCTAGCTCATCCACAAGCTTCGACTTCGCATACAAAATAAACTCGAGCGAAATCAATCATGCACCATCACAAATTCCCACACTTACCACCTAAAGCAAAGTTCAAATATGGCAAAAAAGTGGATAGGAGTTCAGGTGTGCCAAGGAAAGACTTTGTACGAAGGACAATGCCCAGTCGCCAGCTGGCTTTGGAGGCCAACTTTGAAACGTAGTTTGACCAAGAAAGATCGTGGTGATAGCGCGACCTAGGAGTTTGAATGACAACTTCAAGAGGATTAAGAAAGTAGATTAGGAGGGTTTGCCAGACGGTCCTTTCAGAGAGAGATCGTGAGAGTGAGAGAGTTGTTGGGAGTGAAAGACATATTCCCAAGTGTTTGAACAGCTTGTGATTTTGTCAAGGTCTGAAGAGAGGGCAGAGATTACAGTCTTCATGTCTGAAGGATGAGGGATGTCACAGCAGAGGGTGGAGTCATCAGCAAATAAAGAGGGTTTTCCAAAGAGTCAGAGATCATTAATGAAGACCGGGAATAGCACTGGGCCGAGAACACTGCCTTGGAGTACTCCAGCCTTGACAGGGAGAGTAGATGAAAGGATTCCGTTGAGTGACACGCTCACTAGCAGAGTAGAGAAAGTCAGAAAGCCATGTGTGGAGTTGACCATGGATGCCATTGGCAGAGAGTTTGGAGAGCAAGGCAGTTAGTACGAAAAGCATGAGATGTGTCCAGAATTTTTTGGTATTTCACATTTTGACCACACCCCAGGGGGCAGAGCCAAAAATGATACTGCCCTTGCACCATGTGATTATCATAATTACCAAGTTTGGTGAATTTCTGCACAACTGTTTAGGAGTATACGACAGCAAGATGGAAGGGCAGACAGACAAACACAAGAGAGAGACAGACAGGCCTCAATTACAATACTTATTTTTTAAAGAGCGTGGGGATAATTATCTCCTTTTACTTCATAGACCACCTTTACACAAGTGCTGGTTATCATTTTAATTTATTCCTCCATTTAAAAAAATAGAGTACCTTGTTTTTTTTTTAAAACGCAAAAAAAAACGAGAGAAGTCGATGGCACGCCATCGCAAATCCCCACGTTTCCCACCTCAAGCAAAGTTGTAAGATGGCACAAAGTTCCACCAGGAATGACCTAATATCAAATTTCAAGTTAAAAAAATTTTTCCCCCATTTTGACCCCTGTGACCTGAAGTACCCATCCCAAAGGAAACGAACCAGGGATTAATTTCTGTCCTACAGTTTTAGGCGATAGCGTGATGGACGGACAAACAGACAGACAGACGGAGCCGATTACAACTTTTTTTAAAGAGCGTGGGGATACTTAAAATGCACTGTTCTTCTCCTGGTATGAAAGATCAGGCAATACCACAGAAGCCTGACGTGTAATGGGAGACTGCAAATGCTCTCCAACAGTAATTAAAGAGTTAAAAGTGTTTCAATACAATTTGAAAGCCTGGTGTTGGCTTAGTGGTTAGGGTGGCGGCTTGGGATCCTAGGGTCCTGAGTTCAAGCCCCGTTGGCCGCTGAATTAATACACCAGGAGGTTGACTCAGCCTGTCATCCTTCCGAGGTCGGCAAAATGAGTACCAGTGTACTGGTAAGGGGGACACTGCATCAGCGGCATTGCTGCGTCCCAACCAATGATGCAACCAGCAGCCACAGGCTGTACTCAATAGAGAGAGAACACAATTCGAGCGACAGGATGAGACATATTTTCGGTATCCTCCCTCTTCGCATTATTCAAATACGCAGGTGTGATCGAAGACAAAGTGGTCCAAGGGATATTGAAGGGTCAACTCACTTGTAGATATTAACATCAATTCCTGATCTCAAGCCTCACTCCTTACCCTGATCAGATATGATGGAACCAAGGCCATTGGTTAGCAGTGCAAGCATGAAGGTGTAATAAGCCCGGCGGATGCTTTGCTTTTCTAGCGCTGCAGATTGGTCATTTTCTTCAACCGGTAGCCGCAAACCTCCCAAAATCCCTGTCAGTACCACGGGAAAGACTTCCCGCACCAGTGGCTGCACCTGAACCTGTCAATGAGACAATACCAACATGACACCCAAAGCAAAAACCTTGGACGCATGCATGACATTGCATGGACAAGCAATTCTTTGTACAATGTGTACTGGAGCACACAGTCATTGAATGTTTCAAATCTGGTGGTACATATTTGATCTATTGTGTGTGTGTGCATATATATATATATATATATATATATATATATATATATTATATATATATATTAATGTCCAGGGGGTTCAACCCCAACCTGGATGAGTGGCCAAGCTTCTCCCTTGAAGGCCTACAGCCGAGACTCGGAGATTAATGCGCGCACGGGAAGGGGCGGAGGGGTGGAGCACAGCACGTGAGGGTGGGGGATAACACTTGAACCCACTACAATACATGGATACAGCTTCTTAAAAGGAATACATTTAATGAAAATAAACAAATATTTACAAAGGACAATAATTCAAAAGGTAATGATAATAATTAAGTAAATGAATTCGTAAAGTCGAAGCGCCTCTTCACACAGACTCAAATACAGACAAAGGGAAAAGAAAAAATAAAGAAAACCCTTCCTTTTCGAGTATTCTTGTACTTAGCTTGGCCCATAGCTTGTTTGTGGAACTTGGGATCGAGGCGCTTCTATTCGCATGTGCAGACGCGCACAACAAAATGGCGCCTCGTTGCTTCTCTCAAAGCGGGACAAATGCATGCTAGGCAATCCGCAAGCAGCACTCCACACCAAGGCTCAGAGATCCAATGCAACGGCTTTGTGCGCCGATCATCCTCACCAACCCAACCAAGAGCCAAAGGCCAGCGTCTTGCTTCACCACACGAGCCAAATCACCTCAACATGAATACAAGGATCGTGCCGTCCTCTTCGGGCGTGCGCTCACCCTCAACTCTCGCCTCTCCAAAATGCGCAACCAACCCTTCCTCTTTGATCACGCCTCTCAATCCTCCGCCTCCGGGGCATGGTCTGCTCGCACGAAACCCGGGAAGGCGGGGCTTCTGCCTGCTCAGCTAGCTTCTGCTGTCACGCCCATCAATCAGCCTATGGGGTGTGACTTTGCTTCTGCCTGCTTGGCACATTTGCTTGTTTCTCCTCATGGTTTTGGTTATGAAGACATACAGAAAAGTCACAGGGGGCAATTACATACTGGGGAACTTATTCTTACTCCCGAGTTAATTAACACCACACAACCCCATGTGGTGACAACACTTAAGCTCACAGGTTCTCGACTTAATTACATCGAGATGCCTCCTACACGTCCACGGACTAAGCAACTCTACACAATGTTATATTCCCCATTAAATTCCTCCATCCACCCCCACAACCGTAACAATAATACATATATATATATATATATATATATATATATATATATATATATATATATATATATGTAGAAACACAAAAGTTGCACACGCATACACACACAGTTATTAAACAAAGGTAATCTAAAATCTACTCATTTGTGGAAATATTGCATGTCTGAAGTTAGAGGGACAACTCCAATAGGAAAGAAGAAAGAAACCCTAGTCCCACCTTGAATTTTCCCACAAGCTGGTTGAGGAGTGGGATGGCATCGAGCACGTCACGGGTATCACCTCGTGAAAGCATTGCCTGCAGTGCGGCAGGCAGGTAAGGCAACAGCTCTACGTCCAGGCAAACAAGCATTCGGTGCAGGAAAGAGCGTAGAGCGGCGCGAATCGAGTCACGCTGCAAGGGGCAAGCGAGCGCCGGCAGGAACGCACTCAAGCAGGCCACGTACACATCTGCACAGCCACATTCACGTACCGTTGCACGGCTGCTGAAGGCCTTACTTGTGCGGCTGGAGCAGGGAAAGGAGTGGCAAAGGTGGATAAGTGGAGAGCCCTGTCTGCATTGACATCAGCACCACCACAAATTTAAATCCTTGCTTTTGGATACAACGTCTAACCTGGCAAAGCTGACAGCATGGGCAAGGCTCTCAGCCAGTGCTGCTTGCCGGTCTTCGTCGGTCTCAGCTGAAAGGCGGGCCAAAAGAGGAGGAAAGGCCGCTGTGAGAGGGCCTAAAAGGCTGCCCAGTAACTCAGCCTTGCGTCCGACAGCCAGCTCACCGCACGCCACCAAATAACCAGCCATTTCATAAAGGAACAGCTGGTCCTCTCCACTAAGTGCTAGCTGGAGACCATTCACCTTGGCATGGGTATAAAAGGGCAGGATCTTTACACAAACTTCACCTTGACGGTATTTACCATTCAAAAGCAACTTCACACTCACATTTGAAGAAATCATCCAAATGAATTTTCCTCAATTCTGGAAACCATCTTGCCTTAACTTGACTTCAGACCAATTCCCTTTTTTTCTATTTTGACTACAACAATATCACAAGAAACAAACAAACAAAAAAAAGTAGTTACCCTAGGAGAGAACACCAGCAGGTCCTGCACCTGACACAAGATCTCCTCCACAAATGGCATGATCTGCTTGCTGATCAACCGTAAAGTACATGGACATCAGAAGAGAAAGTTTTCCCGTCATGACAAAGGATGAACTTCATGAAGTTTCCATTGCACGCAATGCTAGGGTTCTTTTTAACCAAAAAGGAAGCAAAATAAGAGTATGACAGACACAAAAATGATAATAGTGAGAAGATGTGGAGAACCTGAGTGATTTGACAAAGCGGCTGAGCAGGTAAGAACAGCGACTGCGGACTTTTGCGTTTGGGTGTCTTAAGCCTCGGCAGTCCAGGAAACCAACCTGAGAGTTGGGGAAAACAAATTAGGGAGTGGGGGGGGGGGATAACAATGAAAGTAGGATAGCACTGAATGGCCAAAACACAACCACCCCCAGCCCCCACGACTCAAAAAGTAGAGTGAGAACAAATCAAACTTGATCGTCACTCGACTCAAAAAATAGATTTTAGGTGTCTTAGTCACAACAAATCCAACTTGCCAGTACTTCTGGGATGTGTTGTGGTTCGGCAGAGAAGAACTTGTCATAACGCACAACGGTTTCGAAGAACTGCAGGGTTACCGCACAATGCTGGTAGTGACTCACTCCAGAAAGGACCACCTACGAAGAACCACATGGATTATGAGACCAATACAAAGCAAATCGAAAAGGCCTGACAGGAGCATGATCGAAATAGATATTTCGATCACAAAGCAATCGCCAAGGGTAGGCCTCCCTCAGCGTCTGTCAGGCCAAGATTAAGTGTGGGGAAATCCAATGATGGCCATATTCTTTTTGGATTGCCACATGACCTTGACCTTCAACGTTTATGGATAGTGAAAATTAACAAAACGTGTCCCCATCTACAACCCATCAATAAAACGAATCATGAAAATCAGAGGAAAATTATTCAAGTTATGATCAAGGTGATTTTTTTTGTCAATTACCAGTGGATCACAATCCGAAACAAGAAAAAGAGAAATCAGAGATTGCAGACCCTCGCCAGGACTTGTTTTGTGTGGCATTTGTGTACGAGTGCGTTACGTAATTAAAAAGACACATGACTAGAACTGCCACTTCATAACTGCTGGCAGTGATGACTGGGTACCAAGATGTCCCGCTTTGATCGGACACCTGACCCTGACCCATGACGTTTATTATTATTATTATTGCGGAGAGGGTATTGCGTTTGGGTCCGTTTGTTTGATTGTCCGCACAGAACTTTAGGTGGTTTTCTCCGCAATCGCTTGTCGAATTGAAACAAAACTTTCACCATTGGAGCGACTACTCATGTGGATTGTTTTATTGATTATTATGGCGTGGTTGTTTGTTTGTTTGTTTCATGGGATATCGTTGAAGTCAAAATAGGAATTGTCATATAATCACGTGGGTGTGGCAACCATGTTGGAAAAACAGAAAAACTTTGGCTCTCTGCATCTCTGAAACCGCACCAAAGAAAAAAATTGAAACGTGGCACACGGCAAGCACTCCTCATGGGGAATGTGATTTTTTTAAATGACATCACAGGTGCCTTCGTTATGACGTCATAATTGCATATGTAGAACGCTACATCCGATCAGTATGAAACGTTTTGAGGGTCATCTTTGGGATAAAATGATCCACAGAAAAGAATTTTTTTAAATGACGTCATCGGTCACGTGATTCGGCAGCCATATTGTTTAAGTTTAAAAAATAGAATAAAAATAAATTAAAAAAAAACAAAAAACTTTAAAAAGTTTTTTAATGGGGAATATAAATAACATTGTGTAGAGTTGCTTAGTCCGTGGACGTGTAGGAGGCATCTCGATGTAATTATTCTCTGAAGTGGCTGAACAGTTCGATGCGAAACTTTACATGTATGACCACCTATCCATGAGGAACAAAAGGCTCACACTTGTCATAGGTCACATGGTTTGGCAGCCATGTTGGATTTACCCTGAAACCTATTTTAAAATATATATTCTTCTGCAGAATGGCTGCACAGAACGAGGAGAAACTTCACAAAAATGTTCCCCAGGCCATGGGTGTACAAGTTTCAGGAATAATTGATAGGTCACATGGTTTGGCGGCCATATTGGATTTGAAAAATATTCAATGAATCGACGTGAAACTTCACAATTGGGATCTGGTAGACATGTTTTAAATTTCAACTTGATCGGCCACATGGTCTGGCAGCCAGAATTATTTATTTTTTACCTCCACCACCTAAGGTGGAAGGAGGTCATGTTTTCGCCCATTTCCGTCCGTGTACAGGATATCTCAAAAAGTTGTGGACAGATTCAGATGAAATTTGGTGGACAGGTTTGGTGTGTGACAAGGAAGAAGCGATTAGATTTTGGTGAAGATCCAGATCCGGCCACTAGAATTTAAGTAATTCTTCACCATTGAGAGATGGGGCCAAAAAAGGATATATAGCATATTTCAAAAATGTAATGGGCTCTATATGTTCCAATGGATCAGGCATTGTGTGGCAGAGGTATGCGCTCTACCGAGTGCCCTTCTCGTTTGATCTGGGGGTTTTTTCTTTTCATTTTTTGAATAAGGCTCACGTGGCTGTGCCTGGATGGGTGTTAGGGTAGATGAGTAGCAGCTGAAATGTGAATCCTATCCAGGTTCCGCCTGACGATTATCTTTTCTTTTTTCTTATATGGTCTTCCATTTGATTTGAATTGGATTTATTTTAATCCCATTTGAAATTCTGCCGGCATGCAAATATAGATTCAGCTCGGAAATTGGCAGAAAAAAAAAAAAAGAGTAATTAATTTTAAAAACCCCAAATGGAGGTTTGATACTCCTAGGGGTCCAATAAACTTTGGGGTACCATTAAAAATTGTGGGCACTAAATGCACAAACAAACCCAATAACAGGTATAAAAGCTTCCCCTCTACAATAGTGGGAGGTTTACAGAGCAACAGAAATGCACTTCACACACCACGGTCACCCTTATGTAACAAGTTATAGTGTCAAGGAATCTATTACCGAACAGATCCAGCAGAAATGAAAGTAACACCGAGGCATTATTCAGTAAGTACTCGTAACATGTCAGCAACTTACAACCAAGACCATAAAACATTCGATTTTGCCATGCGAACATACAAGACCACCCCTGCAGCCCCAACTACAGAACATTAAATAAAAAAATTAATAAAAGAGGAGGAACATTCCAATTCCATTCCAGAAAATAAACCTTTAAAAGATGTTTCAAGCATCTGCTCTGGTTTCTGTATATCTGGAGTCCAAACGGTACAATCACACACAAACACAATCTAAAGCTTCACCGACACCACCATTATCCCAAGCACATGATCATGTGCTGCACACCCCCACCACTTCCTCCAAACCACGATGCTTGAAGGAGCACAATTTAAATTTTTGGCTTTGTGCAATTGGAGTGTTAGACGTCTTGTTGGAACACTGTACACTTGAAACATAACGGATCGCTCTGCCATTTCCTTTTGATTTGCGGACCAAGTGAGCCACGGAATGTATGGAAGGAGTTCCACTTCACCATCAATCTTCGGCTCTCATCCAAGAATGTGGAACTCTCGATATGCGGCTGTTTTTGTTGTGTGGGATATGTATGTTTGCACAAGTAAAAGCGTGAATATCCTTTGTAGTCACGGGACGATGTGAAGATTCCATGTGAAAAAAGTGGAAAAACCCGAGATCACAGAATAATCCGTAGCAGATCCCCATGCCTATTGGCAAATGACTACAGCTTGTCGATCCCAAACTTGAATGTATACAATGCCTCAGCCATCTCTGTGTTGCCCAAATAATCAAAGTTAAACAACAGCAACAAATAATAATAATAATAGTACAAATAAAAAGTCAGAAACAAGTGGCAGCATCACTGAAGTTGAAGTTTAGACCTCAGCATCTGCTTATAACAGCTCCCAAACCTCCCCACTCCCACTTGGCACCACATAGTCCTGGGTTTGGACCACTCGATCAAAATGTTTGACCCAAAATTTGCCTGCTGAGCAGATATACCAGTTGAAAGTGCCTACATTTTGGAATATAGATCCTTCCGAAAGACAACAAAATATTCAGTCAAAAAAATTTAATAAATAAAACGAACAATTTAAACAAAAACAAAGATTTTATGCAAGAATGGATGCTTTTTCATGTAAATAAAAAGGTGAATGATCTGCACGTGCCGTCGGATACAAACGTGATTGACCAACAGCATTGGCTGCAGGTAACGTACATCCTCAGAACTGTGCATACGAGGGAGATGTTTACAGAGGGACAAGAAACGTACCGTGCGCACCATGTCCTGCAGCACCGACGCTTTGCTTTCATCCCCAGAGAAATGTCCGCAATGACCTGCTGGGAGAGCCTCTCCTAACAGGTATAGCAAACGCAAAGCGAGCTCAACTTCACCAAATGCACAATCCTTCCAGTCCCTGCAGCACATACACCATTAACAATGTCAGGTTGTCAATGTAAATCCCACAGAAAGAATATTTCCTTTTTTTGGGGGGGGGGGAGGGGGGGGGTTAAATGGCAAAAAGAAAGGCAATGGCAATCATTCAATGGCTCAAGCTCGCTGTGGCCTGGTAACAAACCTAAGAGTACCGGTGACCACTCGGTGTACTGAGAGCAGCAGGAGATTTGGCGCAACTTGTGCCACTTTATCCAGCAGAAGCTTCAACTGCTTGCGGTAATCCAGGAACATCACCTCTTCCTCACCCTGCCCGCTCACCGTAAGATCACGACACGGCAAGGAAATGCAAAAGTCATGAAGATTGTGGTCCAATGCGATTTTTAAGTTCATCCTATAAGCCAAACTAATCGAGTCAAAAACATTGAAATGAAACAAGACTGGTTTCAAAAACAGAATTAAAACATCCGATCTGATCATGATGGAATTTGTTATATATTCAGAAAAAAACCCCAATAAATTCATGTAATTTCCATGGAGGCAGCCAAGACCTTCCATTGAGGTCGTCGCAAACGTATGACATACCCAATGCAAATTCTGGACAGCAGCGTTTACGCTTTTCACCCTTCATAACAACCAAATGCAACCACAATTTAAAAATACACCTGAGCGGGTTTGACGGTCAGCTCGGATACAAAACTTGATGCAATCGAGTGTTAATC
>CM068954.1:12219839-12241436 GCA_035128595.1 Eptatretus atami
ACAGATCCCTGCAACTACAGACCAATCAGCCTTCTCCCAATCATCAGCAAGGTTATGGAATCCATCATTGCTTCAGACATTAAAATCCTTCCTCTTCTCCAATGGCTTGATTCCCGATCATCAATTTGGTTTCAGACCAGGTCACTCTACCTGGATATGCTGCTTCTGCTCTCCCAACAATGGATGGAGGTCCTCAATGCCAGACAGGAAATCCGAGCCGTACCCTGGACATATCACGTGCTTTTGACACGGTCTGGCACCCTGCCTCTGCTCACCAAACTCTCTTCTATGGTATCCAAGGCCATCTCCACTCATGGCTCGCAGACTTCCTCTCCTGTCGCAGTCAACGGTGTGGCCCTAATGGAGTTCTTCATCCCCTCTTCCTGTCCAGGCTGGAGTTCCTCAAGGAGCGTTCTGGACCCTGTTCTTTTTCTGGTTTTCATCAATGATCTCTCCGACTCTCTGGAAAATCCTCTATATCTCTTTTGCTGATGACTCCACCCTCTGCCGTACCATCGGTCATCCCTCAGACCGGCAAGCAGCAGCTTCTTCGCTCACTGCAGATCTGGATAAAATCACAAACTGGTCCAACACGTGGAACATGTCTTTCATTCCGGACAAATCTCACACTCTCATTGTCTCTTCGAAAGGACCGTTTAGAAACCCCCCCCCCCCCATCCACTTTCTCAACAATCCTCTGGAATAAGTCCTTTCTTCAAGCTTCTGGGTCTCACTATCTGCCATGACCTTTCCTGGGAAAGCCACATTTCAACCCTACCTCCAAAGCCAGTCGCCGACTGGTAATATCTCCGTCGTGCAAAGTCCTTCCTCGGCCCACCTACAAAGCTTTTGTCCGCAGCTTGATGGAGTACTGCTCTCCCCTCTGGGCTGGTGCTCCTGTCCCCACCTTTCTCGGCTTCACGCTGTGGAAACCAAGGCATTTCGGATCATTGGCATCTCCCGCAATGAGGCTGAGTGTTTGGCCTCTCACTCAATCACCGCAGGTTGGTTGGTGGTCTTTCTGTCTTCTACCGTCTCCTCTCCAGCCTGCCCCCCCCCCTGCTCTCTCTGCGATTTGTCCCCACCACATTTCCACAGGGCGCTCAAGGTCCGTCAACAACCCCTTCTGGTAAAACTACCAAAATCACGAATCACTGCTCACCTTCACTCTTTCATTCCTCTTTTTCCCCGCCTTTGGAATAAACTCCCTACTCTATTCATTCCCATTCTTCCCTCCGAGCCTTCAAAACAGATGTTCACCACCACCTCTTATCATCCCCCATCCAAATCCTCGATCTTTTCTACCCCCGATAATCCACCAAGCCACCTCCTTCAAATTCCCTGCTTTCCTTCCTGAAGTCCTGTAATGTCCATCTTCTATTCCATGTTCCCCGTCCCATCCCTCTCCTTCCACAGATTCCTAATGTCTCTGTTCCCCACTGTTTGTCTTCCCCACTCCTCCCCTCTTGTCTCATGCCCCCCTTGCTGTGCGTTGTGTGTTAGCTCTCACACGAGCCTCGACAAGGTATACAAAAAAAAAAAAATGGGATTATATCCCTTTTACTACATTTCTGACAAACGCTTTCTTCTCCAGAAACACCCCCTTCCTCCTGTAAAAGTATTTACAATCAATTTGAAAACTCATTTCAACCCTTGAATCTCAGAAATGTGACAAGTGTTTTCCTTCTGCACCACCATATATGTTTTCTACTTCACACAGGTATTTTTCAAAGGTGTTTGTCCACTCGGCGCTTGTTACCAATCACACCTCCCCCCCCCCCCAAAGTGCACAATCTTTTCCTAGCTTCGACAATGTGGCAAGAGTTTTTATTGTTCCAGAGAGAACCCTCCTTCAGCTTGTTCATAAGTGGGATAACTGCAGCAATTTTGATCCAATCCAGATAGATTTTCCTGTTGTCACACTGGATACATTACGAATGAAAGTTAAGCCAGCCACAGCCAGTGCAGAGGCTTCTCTTCTATTTTTCAGGAGTGACGATTACAAGCACAATTGCTGCAAATCGCAGTCAAGATGCTGTGACAAAACATGCAGACAATGAAAACCTGTTACCAAGAGAATGAAGGAGTGTGCGCGTATCAGTGTGTCGGCACATCTTTATGAACAAGCATTAGCAGAGATGATGACAAAAGAACCGCTGCCAAATGACTCAATCATTCAACAAGTTTTTGAACATCTCCGACAGATATAACCCGTTAATGGAAACTGTGCACCAACAACACAATCCGTTGCTAAAAGCCATGAAACTGAAGAGGCACAGAACACCAAGAGGGATTTCAGTTCTCAACACACCTCATTCTCAAAGTTGAAGTCTTCATCATAGGTCAGCTTCTTTATTATCGCAAGTAAAATCGCCTAAGGAGAAAGCATGGGGTTAAGATTATAGAAAGCAAACATCACATATTTGCAACTTCATTATATGCACAAAAAATGTACAGAAACTAAGGCAGCAAAATGTGTCTGATTGTGGCAATGGAGGGGAGGTGAGGAGCTTACTTCCACATCAGCTTTCTGCAGATCAGGAACATCAGGAAGCTACAAGGAAAACAAATTAAAAAGGGCCCAGATTGAAGATCAAAAGGTGTAAGAACAATAAAGCGAAATTATTATACTAGCCGAAACCCCGTCACAGACGGATTCCGTTCATTCAACCACCATCACCAGCTCACCCACACTCGAGGAACATGGAATGGACAGGGCGTGCTTGTCCCCGCCTACTCATCCCCGCCCCTGCCCCATTCCCCCCCCCTCCCACCCCGCCTTCAATTTGCTTACCCCGCCCAAAATGTAATACCCCGGCCCCGCCCCCCTCTTCACTCCCCGCCTCTTGATTCCCGCCCCACTTGCCCCGCCCCCTGTCCACCCCTCAACCCCGCCTAATTCACCCCAGCCCCCGCCCACTCATCCCCGCCCCATTTCCCCCGTCTCCCGCTTTCAATTTGCTTACCCCCGTCCAAAAATGCTTACCTTGCCCCCCCCCCCCCTCAACGAAAAGTGTTTATTCTGCTTCAGAGTTGAAGGTTGACTATTCCAGTATGTGCGATGCACTCTTACAGGTACGAAGTTTCTTTCAGTCCAGGTCACAGTACCGAGAAAAACGTGACGCGACCGCTAGGAGGAGCACAAAATTAGTCCTTCAGTATTAATATATAGAAGATACAATGTTTCTTGTTACATTTTTTGTGTCAAATCACATTCTGAGGTAGTCAGCATGTGCAGAAGAGGGTTTTACATTGCAGACGCTATTTTCGAGGAGTGGAATTACACCTCTCAGCGGTAACGGTCTGTCGACGACAGACGTATTGACGTCAGCCGTCCTGACGCCTCTCAGCGGTGACGTCACACGTCGCCATGTAAACGAATGTAAAACGAAGTGTTTATTCTGCTTCAGAGTTGAAAGTTGACTATTGGCACTATGTGCGATGCACTCTTACAGGTATGAAGTTTCTTTCAGTCCAGGTCACAGTACCGAGAAAAACGTGACGCGACCGCTAGAGCAGCACAAAATTGGGCCTTCAGTATTAATATATAGATTATTATTATTACTACAAATAGACGTGCCCCCGTCGCTTTGCTGACTGGTTTAATCAAAAGACAGCATGTTGTACCTCACCCCCCAGCTGTAGGTACACAAGCATATTGCAGGTCTGTCTGTGAATGTCAATTAGAATGTAAAATTAATGCCTGGGAAGGAAAAGGCAAACCACCCAGTATAACCCTCGCAGCACCGACGCTAAGCTTGGTGTGTGGCTTTGTGGTTAAGGTGGTGGCTTGGGATCTTTGGGCCTGAGTTCGAACCCTGTTGGCCGCTGAATTAACACCATGTGGGGTTGACTCAGCCTATCATCCTTCCGAGGTCGGCGAAGTGAGTACCATTGTACTGGTGGAGGGGCACAGCATCAGCGGCACTGTCTCGCCCAACAAAATGATAGCTGCCCGGCAGCCAAGCTGCCATAACGCAAGAATAATAATAATAATCACTGAAGCTTTGTAGATTGGGGTACATCAAAATAATTATTGTTGTCTATGGTTGTTTTTGTGCTCCTTCCATATACATCTTTTTTAATGTTCCATATATATCAGAACATTTAAAATTTTCTGAGAAGTATGCTACTATACTTATTTTTGTGTGCTCCACCGTGTCCTTATGAAGGAAACATGAAAGCTACATTAAAACTTGAGATCCCACTTCTTCCTCAATCCCGGAAACACAGGCTTTTAAACAGACGAGTTTGTGATTAAAGGAATGAATTTTTGTTCCAAGTAAATCGATGATCAAGCTTTCCAACGGTACCATTTATATTATTCTACAACAGCAGAAACTCTTGGAATAAAGCGTTATGGACGGAGAAACTTGGCTGTTTCATATATGGTATATAAAAAGCTCTATAACCACTCACTCACTCACACACAAACACAATTGTTTACTTGGTTGAAGGTGGGTAGAAAATAGAAATTTGGCAAACTGATACAAGGTCACAATTCCAGAGGGAGGAAAAAAATTTTTTTTTCACAAAGCTGTTCCCAAATTAAAACATCAATCAACAAAAAAGTCAGCCACCCCCTCAATTGGGAGAGGAGCGGAGCTTGGGCTGTGCCATGGTGCATCATATCCTCACACAGAAGAGGGGTGGAGCTTGGACTGCGAGTTAAACAAGCAAAAGAACAATCGAAGATTGCAGACCCTCACCAGGACTTGTTTTGTGTGGCGTTTGTGGACTGCTGTGTTACATAATTAATGAGAGACATAACGAGAACTGGCAAATTATAACTGCTGGCAGTGATGACCAGGTACCAAGACGTCCCGCTTTGATCGGACACCTGACCCTGACCCATGACGTTTTAAAATTATTATTCAATTGAATTTAGAATTCGATTAAAATAAATTCTATTTATGATCAAATGGAAGACCAAATAGGCACAGTCCAGCATTGGAGTAATCAGAAGGAACCCGAACAATCAAAAGAAAAGTCATCAGATGAAGTCATTAGGAGGAACCTGGATAGGAATTCCCATTTCAACTACGACTCCTCTACCCTCAAACCCATCAGACGCAGCCAAGGTGAGCCTCATTCAAAAAAAAAAAAAACAACCCACATTAAAAGATTAAATAATTCTGGCTGCCAGACCATGTGTCCGATCAAGTTGAAATTTAAAACCTGTATTCCCCATCACTACTACATCACAATTGTGAAGTTTCACGTAAATTGATAAAGCGGTCCAGAGAAAACATTATTTAAGATTTTTCTTAAATCCAATACGGCTGCCAAACCATGTGACTTTCAATTATTCTTTACAACCCTGTACACGCATGCCTTGGGGAACATTTACGTGAAGTTTCTCTCGATCTGTCCAGCCGTTCTGGTGAAGAAGATTTTTATATGTTTTCAGGTAAATCCAATATGGCTGCCAATCCGTGAGACCGATGACATCGTGTGTGACTTTTGTTCCTCATGGATAGGCCATTATAAGTGTAAAGTTTCTCTCTCAATCTGTTCCAGCTATTTCAGAGATTATTTTTGAAAAAAAATAAAATAAACTATACAGTAGCTGCCGAATCATGTGACCGATGACGTTAACAATATTTTTTTTTTGTGGACATTTTATCCCGAGATGACCTCAACATTTCATACTGATCTGATGTAGTGTTCTACATATGCAATTATGACGTCAGAACGAAGGCACCCATCAGATCAGGTCAGGTATGGGAGCATGCGCCGGAGCAGTGCGTCGCTGCGTCCACTTTCCACCGGTACTCCAGGGGCCTCCATCTGGCCATCCCCAGGCAGATGCTTGGCCCATCTCCATCTCCTTGATATGCTAATCACCCTGCTGCAACCATGAGGTACGTGGTCGGGCCATTGGCACCCTCCACTCAAGAGGCTCACTCACTGAGAGAATATTGTGAGCAGGATCAGCATCAGAAAACGAGCCACATGTCCATACAGCCACAGCTGACGCTCACGGACTATGCAGCTAACAAATCTCATTTGAGTCTCTCTCAGCAACCGTTCATTGGACACAAAGTCCAACCAGCGATAGCCAAGGATTCTCTGAAGAGACGTGGAACCAAAAGAATCGAGTCTCCATCTCAGATCCCGGTCAGAGTCCAAGTCTCACACCCATAGAGCAAGACTGGAAGCAGCAAGGACCTGAAGACTCGGACTTTCGTCATCCTGCACAGGTAGCAGCAGCGATACCCCATGATCCAGTGAATCCATGACTCCCCCAGGCCCGACCCAGACGTATTTTGACCACTGGCTCATAGCCAGCAGAGACATGAATATCGCTGCTAAAGAAAGTTAATCTCTCCGTGACCTCAACATCCTCACCACAAACAGGTACAGACAAATAGCAGTATCCAAAATGAATTGAAAGCCTGGATCTCAGTTTTGATCCTGGAAACCCGTAATCCCAGCGGCTCAGACTCCCTCATTCAGTACCGAGGGCCCCCAAAAGGATATCCCGTCTCTGGAAGGATAACTGCATCATCTGCAAAATCAAGGCCAGAGATCTTGACATCCAAACGACACACTGCAGCTTGCTCTCGCAGACATCCTCCCCAGAATCCAGTCCATAAAAGTGCTGAAAAGTGTGGAGGCTAGTACACACCCCTGACGAACTCCAGTAACAACTGAAAATAAGTCAGAGATGGTACCACCACATCTCACAGCACTCTCAGTGCAGAGTATAATTCAGACATCAGAGTGATCAGTTTTGGTGGCACCACACGAATACAAAGAATCCTCCAGAGGGCATCCCGATTCACTGAATCAAACACTTTACAGAGATCAACGTAGGCTGCAAGCAGCCCCTGCCGAAAATCTTGTCGACATTCGGTGAGGACCCGAAAAAGCAAGGATACGGTCAATCGTTGACCTCTTTGGTGTAAAGCCTGACTGCTCTGGGTGTTGGTGCTCAAGCAGATGGTGGCAAATCCATCAAGAATTACGAGCAAAGAACTTGCCCGCACTGACAGCAGAAGTCACCCCTCGGTAGTTGTTGCAGTCCTGACGATCACCCTTCCCTTTTGCAGAGAGGGACAACAAGACCCCTCTTCCAGTCAGTTGGGATGATGCCTGTGTTCCAAGCAGAGAACAGAACTGCGTGCAACGACATGAGTGCAGAATCCACTAGCCTTGAGAAGTTCAGCATGGATGCCACAGATCCAGGAGCTTTACCCCATTTCAACCGGTTCACCTCATCCTGTTTTTCAACAAACTTATGTGGATCACAGTTGATTGGCGAGTCAGCAATAGGGATAGTAACACCCCTGACATCAAACTCAAAGCTGGTGGATCAGCCTGGTACAGCTGAAAAAGTAACCGGCCCCAGCAGGCCTTCATTTTGAACTCTTCTGTCAAGAGCCCACCACCCTCCGCTCTAACTGCATTACACTGAGGGATGGCTTCGAGGAACTCAACGCGCGATTCCCCTGGAAGCAGGATGAGAATCACTTGACCACAAGTGATGCTCGACCCCTCTCACAGATTCCCTGCACATAGGCCTCCTTGTCCACCCTCAACGCAGTGTTACGCCTCAACTCCCTGAAACAGCTCAGCTCTGCCATTAAACCTGGCCCTGCGACTCTCATCAATGGTATCCAGCTTCCCTTGAGACAAATTTCTTCTTCGTCCTACAATGAGTTCCAAGACATCCACCGGCAACATCAAAGATGGTGGTCTTGAAACACTCCACAACTCTTCAGGATTCCCCAAAGCAATCAGACCCCCAAATCCCCACTCAGCCTGTTCGCAAACTCCTCAGCTACTTCTCATCCTTGAGCTTGCCAACATCCAGCCTCGGTTGGGATGGTATCATTCTCCCAGATTTAAGCTGCAACTTCAGAGTTGCGACCACAAGCCTGTGGTCGGTATTGAGGAAGTGAGCACTCCGGTAGATCCTGCAGTTTTGGATCCTCCTCCAGCGACAATCAACAAGCATGTGGTCAATCTTCTTTGCCACATCACCAGCGATGGAATTCCAATCCAGCGATGAGCCTGTGGGCACCGAACCATGAACCAGCCACCCTAAGTCCATGACTTATTGCAAAGTCAAGAAACTTAGTGCTATTCTGGTTCATCAACCACAACTCGAGCATGGCATAGAATCGTCCTTCACGGTGAGATCATCGCCTCAGTCGGAGCATACACAGAGATCAGTGAAACGACACCCAAGGAGTGACGATTCCCGAGTCCCATAATACGCTTGTTGACCGGTGTTACCTCAATGATCATTGGAATCAGCCTGTTGGACACAGCTAAAGCAACTCCTTGGGCATAGTAACCATCAGAGCGACTAGACAACAACTAGGTGTAACCACCCACCATGATCTCGCCACTATCTGGTCTCCGGACCTCAGAGAATGCTGCAATCCCGATGTTCAAACGTTTGAGCTCAGATGATAACAGAGACAGGTGATCATCTTCTTTTAGGGATAGGACAATCCAGGTACCCACCCAAAGGGACTGCCTCAGGTCCAAGGAGACTGCTGTCGTGTGATGACACCTCAGCACCACCCCGACAGACACGACACAATCTCACCCAGAAGGCACCATGACGTCATTAAAAAAAATAATAATATAATGATAATAAAAGTAAAAAAACCACTCATTCCCCATGAGGAATCCTTGCCAAGTTTAATTTTGGCCTTGTGCAGTTTCAGAGATACAGAGGTCCAAAGTTTTTCCAACAGGACTGCACACCACATGACCTATGACATCATAATTATCATTAAAACATTCTTCATGAGTCGTTGCACCAATGGTGAAAATTTTCTCAATCGGACAAGCGGTTGCGGAGAAAACACGAAAGTTTTGTGGCAGACAGACAAACAAACGTACCCAAATACAATACCCCCTCCTTCGGTGAGAGTAAAAATTTAAAAAAAACATATATATATATAGCCGTGAAGCCGTCCGTATACATCTCTTAATAACGTACTGTTTGAATGTCATTGCACCCTGACGACAAGTAGCCATTAATTACGTACTCTTGGAACGTACGGTTGGGACCTTCGACCCTTTGGACTGCTGAGACCCCGTAGACGTTTGAAGACAGGACCCTTTAGATACCGTTAGACATTCCATCATTTAGACCCTCTATACCTTGAGACCCTATAGACCCTCAAGACCCCCCCCCTCTAAGATCCTCAAGAATCCTTTGGTATTTAAGACCCCTAAGACTTGTAGACCATATTAGATCCTTTAGAATCCTTAAGACACTAAACTAAGACCCTTGAAAACCACCTTAGACATCTTAGACCTCTCAAACCTTGAGACCCCACAGACCCTCGACACATTTACACCCCTTAAGTTCCTTGACTCCCTTTATACCCTTCAGAACATGCAAGACAGCTTGAACCCTTAGCCATTTAGAGATTTAGACCACTTATACATTTTTACACATTTCTAGACACTTTGGATCCCTTAGACATTTACATGCTTTAGATTAGATCCTCGAAATCCCTTAGACCCCAACTACTATGTAGCGTACCCTTTATACATTTAGAACTTTTGGACCAACTAAAACTTTTACGCTCACAACAAAACAAACATCTATAGTCTTCTTGCAAACACAAACCACACTTTTTTCAACAAATAATGTGTAAACTTATACCCACCCAGAAGGTAGGTAGTCTGCTAGTAATAAATAAAAAACGAACTCGTACTGCTCACTCATTCTTAATTTAACCGATTTATTCATCTGTTTGCAGAATATCAGCACAATCCACAAGTATGAAGCAAAATTCCGAGGATCACGAGAAATGCGTGTACCAAAATGTTCGACTGCACAAAGCCATACAATAAAACAGACAGGTGTACATGCAGATGCGCACCTGCTTGAGTGTGTGGAGATATCATAGCAAAAGCCGCAGCAGTTGAATGAGAGTTCATCGTCAGAGTGGCCAAGCAGTCCAAGCATAACAGGTAGCTTAGCACGAGCAGCATCAAATGCTTGAGCCGCCTCTGGCGCAGCCCCAGCTTTGCCAAAGCGGGCCCAGCTCTGCAGGCAGAGCCTGGCCCATGGCACATAGCAGCTTGGAAAAGTGAGCAAGGAAGTCTCCATCTTCATTCAAGAGAAAGCAGTTATGCAAAAAAAACACGGTCAAAGAAGCATCACCAGAACGTGAAAATAACTGGAAAAAGAAGAGAAAATGTTGGGACAGAAGCAAAACAGCTGCTGCTTAGTTTTAAAGAATGTACCTGCTGCAGGTTGTAGAAGCCAGCAGCCTCAAGCACCTGGCTGAGGAATTCTACAAGCTCCATCTTGTCCCTTGGCTCCATACCCTTGCTCACGATCTCCAGAAGGCAATCGCATGCAGATTCTGCGGAGAACGTCCACAGAACATATGTCTGAGCAGGAGCGAAATAAATCTGATGAAAGAAAAAGTCATTTTGTTGTTCTCGTCAACTATTCATCTCATCCACAAAGTTTCATCCAAAATCGGTCCAGAACTTTTTTGCTACATAATGCTACATACGTATCGTTTTTGGCCCATCACACAATGGTGAAGAATCATTAAAAAAATCTCGAAACAGATCCCAATCTTCAGCAAAATCAAATCAATTCGTCACACACTCGACTTGTCCACCAAATTTTGTCCGAATCCGTCCATAACTTTTGAGATATCCTGCACAGACAAGAGACGTGAAAACATAATCTCCGTCAACCTTTGTTGGTGGAGGTAAATAGCCCGTGGGAGACTGAGTTATTTACTCAACAGGTGGAGTGAAAATGAGAGATTAGGTGGAAGGGGCACGATCATGGGGAGCACAACGCAAGTTAACGGTATGGGCTTTATTTCATAAGAGTTTGGTCTGCATCTAGCTGTCAGTTTCTGAGAAGATTAAAAAAAAATTACCTGAATTTGAGGTAAACCCCCTTTTCACCTATTATAAGGGGAGAATCCAGGTGGAGAGCACAACTCATGATATGGTGGGCCGGGTCTCGGTGCGAGCACACCAACTAGGGGAGCAGTAGAGTCGACTCGCACCGAACACACGAATTTGGTCGTGACCCTCGGATAAGTCCCGAAGGTACGGGTCCTACAGGCCATGAATGCCAATAATCGAACGCGCGTGAGAGGGTTAATTGCAACTTCAATATACCTAAGTATCCACTGCGGCAAAGCTACCGGGAATTCGAGACTAGCTCGACAGGGCCGCGGCCGACACCCTACCGTGCTCGTTGATACCCGAGCGGATGGTTACCGAGGCCCATCGGTCCAATAGTACAACTACGGCAACGGCCGCCTAATCCAATACGCACCGTGGCAGAACAAATGGCCAGAATGACAAAAGAACGAGTGTACATTCAACAAGAGGGAATTTATTAACAACAATATTGGGAGGGAACACAGAGCAGAGTTACTCACGAATATGCAGTCAATGTACAAGGGCGAGATACTAATCAATGTCTACTTATCGACGGCGCCACACATCACACCAGCACACAGGCACACATAAAAGATGGGTCCGTTGCCCTTATATTGTGTCCCCCAGCTCGGGAGGGAAAGAGGTACTGAAGGGAAGAGCCTGTCTCTTGGCACCTCCCACGCTCGTGCGGCAACGTTGACTTGTGGTGGTGGGACTCGAGACCAGCGCAGATATACGGCACCGAGGGACCAAGGATTCAGCCACGGAACGCCAGCACGCTCGAATAATGACGAGATGAGGGATCACTGCGACGAGACCAACCACGACAAGGACGTCAGAAGAAAAGCATAGAGAGACGGAACTGAACCAGCCAGAGTATACGCAGCGCGGGAACACAGAATTCAAAAAATAATAAATCTAAAAAAGAACCCAAAAAAAAAAAAGAAAAAAAAACAGAAAAGAAAAAAAAAAAAAAAAAACCCAAAGAAAAAAAATGAAACACTAAAGACCGACAAGAGGGAACAGCCCTTGCACGAAAAAAATCGCTAAGTGGCAACTGAAAGACTATGCTCTCGTGATGACAACCGGGCTTGATGAAAGAACAGGTGTTAGTAAGGATGATGGCGCCGCGTGGATATAATATACGAACAGAGAACATCCACGAACCCAGTGCAAGACAAACCAGCCACGAGATGACCGCGCTGGCCCGTCTTTTCTTCTTCTCCCAGTCGGGGGGGGGGGTGAACGTTCTCACATCACCGCACCCTATTCGCCGGAGAAAATCGGGTCTCGCCGTGATTGTCGGGGCGTCTCGACCCCCCCGGAGAGACTCTGCTCTCTGAGCTCGCCTCGCCTGCGCCCATTGCTGAAAGGCGACAAACGCGCTGCACCCTTCGATTGGCCGCAGCGTGAGTCAGAACTTCGGTGACCGAGGGAATCTCCGCCCACATGCGTGTTCGACAGGCCATGTGCGGGGAATGGTCCATAGTGTTGTTGTGGGGAGTAAAATCCTAACTTATAAAATAATCCACAGCGCACGTACAATTAATCACCCATTAAACATGGACGGGACCCGACCTAGAAACACGTACTTACCGATATAACTGATCTATAGGACTTGGCTGTTGTGTGCAGTAGGCTTCCAAATTCGTAACAATGACACCTTATAGTTCTGATGATCTATCGTACCAAACTTGTCATAAACGGTCATGTAGGTTGTGAAAAAAATACGTTTCAGTGAATATGAGGGATGAGGGAGAGGGAGGCCAATGGCCCCATTTCCAGGGGATATATGGTCATGGGGAGCACAACTTCAGGTTAGGGCATGGTCACATGCACATCGTCAGTTTCTGAGATGATTTTTGAAAGAATACAAATATTTGGGCAAAACCCTCTTTTCACTCCCATTAACTGGGTGGATCAGGATGGAGAGCACAACCCGATGAGATCTTACTGTCCTGGTGCATTGTACCAAATTTGGTCCAATAATCACTCAGGTAGTTTGTGAGAAAATGTTTTAGTGAAAATGCGGGATTTCGAGAGGGGGCCCGTGGCCCCTTTCCAGGGGAGATACGGCCATTAAGAGCCAATCTTAAGGTTAGGGCACGGTCCCGATGCCTCGTGGCGAGTCTGGTCTTGATCTGTCTGCAGTGACAAGATGTTTGAATAATCCCAAATATTTGGGGTAATACCCCTCTAAAGGGGCGCATCCAGGTAGGAGTAACACCCCGGAGACCTTGCTGTCTGATAAATCCAAATTTGTCCATAATAGGTCGGGTAGTTTGTGGGGAGATGATTGTTTCATCAAATGTTAACAGACATACATACGGATGCTGGACACCAGGACCCGCTTTAATGGCTTATTTCGGAGAAATAAACCAACAATAGAAGTGTTGGAAATTATTCCGACGGCGACAGAAAGGAAAAACACTTCAGTCCTACCGCTCATTAGCATAAAGGTTTATGTCGATCCAGGATATCAGAGCTCCAACCACTTCCAAGCAAAGGCAAGCAAGCTCCTGCATTGGAAGCTTGGAAGGTGTACAAGATTTGCAGCCACGACTCAACCAGGCGAGGGACGCTCCTCTCGCCATGCCATCTTTGACTGTAGTGTTCCTCCTCATTTCCTGCATGCCAGATCACACTGCATGGCAAATCAGGATGCACTACCTCAAGTCTATCCAGTTAAACAATCCACAGACGGAACTTTCGTACCTGTGCAGTGTGCAAGACGTCCCGGTCCACCAACTCGCCATCGATAGCAAGCAGCAAGCGCAAGTATAGGTCGACCCCAGCAGGAAATAATCCAACAATACGCACACTTCATCAAGGAGGCTGGGCCCAGCCTCTAGGGAACTCCGCAATGAACAACAATGCCATAATCTGAGTTGCCGCTTTTCGTACCAAATTAGGCTCAGCCTCAGGACGAGATGTCTGCACAGCGGACGAGGAAATTCCAGGAAATAACCAAAGGAGGGGTTAGGACAAGGTAGGGCGGATGCAGAAGGAAAAATTGGGAAGAGGGGGGGGGTAGATGGTAAGATCACAAATGTAAAATCTAAATCGATCCAAAGAAATGCAGTGTGTAACCCATACTGAGGTATATCTGGGGCCAACCATTGTGTTGCAACCACACCAGAAGCACCATCAAAGGCCTCAAATATAGTCTTCTGTTTTTTGCTTTTACTGGCCCTTGTTGTCCCCAGCCATGCCATATTAGTACGGCGAGCTGTGGACTGATGGCCAGTAGGCCACCGACCAGCAACTGGTTCACTGTGTGCCACGACAGTTCACAAGCCCAGGTATAACAAGCTGGCTTGCTGGTTCAACGGGCAAAACACAAAAGAAATAACCACAAGCAACTCAAGGGGTGCATGACAACGGAGGATATAGATTGGAGTTGTAAATATTTTCCAAGTTGACAAACGAGTTTGCAAAACTTTCTTTTTATTTTAAACAGCACGATACTCTTCAAGGTTAACTATATACCCTTATCCAACAACTCACTGGGCAATAAATCCACGTACACGAACGTAAATGTCGACGAAAAGTGCACATTTGACAAATATAATTTGTTTGGACAAAATTTCACTTTCTCGAAGGCCAAGTAACGCGCACAAACATGAACCGATGTTTAACAATGTCAGTGTTGGCATCCTTAACCGTACTGCCAGAATACTTGACACTGTGGGTCGTCAAAAATGTACCCACCGTGCCTGCAAACCATGACAAGCAGCTTCTGCCTTCAGACATGACTGACATTCTCTCCCAAGCTGCATACCTTCAACGAAACACCAACAAAAGCCCCCGTTTAAGACGACGGCACCGTTGCGCCAAACTAGGCTTTAATGAACGAAACGCAAGATCGTCGATATTATTCGCTTGTAATCATGAGAGTTTGATTCTCAATTGCGTGATGAAAGACAGTAGCCCAAGTAGATAAGACAGAGCACCAAGATTATATGCTTTGAAGTTGAGCTAGGCCTGCAAAATGGTCAAAGATCACATAACCTTTGACCTCAAGTGGATCTTTGACGCCATTGACCCTCTGTCAGCACTTCTCTGAATGTGAAGAATCAATTTTAAAATCTAGTATTGGATCCCGGATCCAGATCCAAGATCTACACCAAATCTACTCATTCGTCTTGTCACACACCCAAACCTATCCCAAAATCAACAGATTGTCAACATACTTTTAGATATCCTGAGCACAGACAGACAGACAAAGAAGAAAGGGTGAAAAATAACTCCTTAACCTCATTGGTGGAGTAAAAACAAAGAAACCACCATTGCCAGCTGTACGAGTTCGCTCTCTATATAGGCATGCAAAACACTCAATGGTGATCAACCAAATCTCACTAGCTCCACAAGCAAGTTCCTCTTGCCGACATTAGTCCAATTCCGAATTTTGCTCTCACAAACTCGAATGGGATCTGAAAAATCTGTCAGACGCAATGTTGTCCCGCAGTCGCAAATTGCGTGAGCAACTATGTCGATACCAGTGTCATGTTGCAAGCTCAGGCCGTTCAACAAGAATACCCCCATGTGCTCGCTTAAGGTTGGGTGGATTAGTCAAATGTTCAAAGCAATGGTCATCTTGTCCACCATGAAGTCGTCCGCTGCGGGCGTAATCAAATCGCGATGACGATCAACAACAAACCCGAATCGGGAACCGTGTCGCCACCTCCACCTGCTAATGGAGTGGCTTCCCTTTCTTTCACACGTGTGCTACTCAAAAGTAAATAAATAAAAAAGAAAATATCATCAACAAATTAATATCTCCCAAAATAACATCGGTATGAGACCCAGTGGATTGTGGTTCGATTGTGCTTCCCGACACCGCAGGTTGCGGTTGAAATTCTGACGCACGGAAACCATGCTGTAGCAAGTCATACCAAAGACTTTAAAAAAATTCAGCACTTATGAGCTGAAACATCGACAAATCCAATGGTAGCACCATAAAATGGGAGGGAGGAGGGGGGGGTGTAACCACTCACCCATGCCTGATTTGTGTTCCAACACTTGAAACAGAAACTGACGTTGTTTGCACTGTTAATGAGAAGAGAGAGAGAGAGAGGTAGAGAGAGAGAGAGATAATGAGAGAGAGAGAGAGAGAGACAGAGAGAAGAGAACATGAGAGAGAAGAGACACAGACAGAGGAAGAAGAGAGAGAGAAGAGAGAGAGAGAGAGAGAGAGAGAGAGAGAGAGAGAGAGAGGAGAGAGATGAGAGAGAAGAATGCATTATAATCCAAGATCACAAATGGCAGCATAAGCAAAAGGCTAAAAGGGCGACCGTCGCTACCTGTATAGCCGTGCCGCCATATTCGCGTACACACTTGCCAGCCATCTGGGGAAATTTTCAGCTGCTCAAAGTACGTGATGCCCTGAACAAGGACAAACAACATCTTCAAACAAAATCACCTTTGGGTCAGATTCTCTGATGTACAAATCGAGGCTCATAGAAGAGTGAGGTGACAGAGAGAGCAACTGAGAGGAGTAAATGCTCGAACAGCTGGACACACAATAAGCAAGGGAGGAACAACACAGACACACACCAACCACACACAACACACACACACACACACGTGGGTAATGGGGTAATAAAGATTCCTGAGAAGGGAAGATTTAGAAACAACAAAGACAACACAACTCCATCAACAGGTACAGGCCGAGCTTTCAAACAACCACAAAAACCCGAAGACCCACACTCACATGGAACCACCACCACCCTTCACTCATTCCTGCCTCTTGCCGTCAGAACCATTCCTCGCCCCATTCGCGTCTGTTATACTGCACAATCTTTTCCTAGCTTCGACAATGTGGCAAGAGTTTTTATTGTTCCAGAGAGAACCCTCCTTCAGCTTGTTCACTTAAGTGGGATAACTGCAGCAATTTTGATCCAATCCAGATAGATTTTCCTGTTGTCACACTGGATAACATTACCGAATGAAAGTTAAGCCAGCCACAGCCAGTGCAGAGGCTTCTCTTCTAGTTTCAGAGGTGACGATTACAAGCACAATTGCTGCAAATCGCAGTCAAGATGCTGTGACAAAACATGCAGACAATGAAAACCTGTTACCAAGAGAATGAAGGAGTGTGCGCGTATCAGTGTGTCGGCAACATCCTTTATGAACAAGCATTAGCAGAGATGATGACAAAGAACCGCTGCCAAATGACTCAATCATTCAACAAGTTTTTGAACATCTCCGACAGATATAAACCCGTTAATGGAAACTGTGCACCACAACACAATCCGTTGCTAAAAGCCATGAAACTGAAGAGGCACAGAACACCAAGAGGGATTTCAGTTCTCAACACACCTCATTCTCAAAGTTGAAGTCTTCATCATAGGTCAGCTTCTTTATTATCGCAAGTAAAATCGCCTAAGGAGAAAGCATGGGGTTAAGATTATAGAAAGCAAACATCACATATTTGCAACTCTCATTATGCACAAAAAATGTACAGAAACTAAGGAGCAGCAAAATGTGTCTGATTGTGGCAATGGAGGGGAGGTGAGGAGCTTACTTCCACATCAGCTTTCTGCAGATCAGGAACATCAGGAAGCTACAAGGAAAACAAATTAAAAAGGGCCCAGATTGAAGATCAAAAGGTGTAAAGAACAATAAAGCGAAATTATTATTACTAGCCGAAACCCCGTCACAGACGGATTCCGTTCATTCAACCACCATCACCAGCTCACCCACACTCGAGAACATGGAATGGACAGGGCGTGCTTGTCCCCGCCTACTCATCCCCCGCCCCGCCCCATTCCCCCCGCCCTCCCACCCCTCGCCTTCAATTTGCTTACCCCCGCCCAAAATGTAATTACCCCGGCCCGCCCCCCTCTTCACTCCCCGCCTCTTGATTCCCCGCCCCACTTGCCCCCCCCCTGTCCACCCCTCAACCCGCCTAATTCACCCCAGCCCCGCCCACTCATCCCCGCCCCATTTCCCCGTCTCCCGCTTTCAATTTGCTTACCCCCGTCCAAAAATTTGCTTACCTTGCCCCCCCCCCCCCTCAACGAAAAGTGTTTATTCTGCTTCAGAGTTGAAGGTTGACTATTGCCAGTATGTGCGATGCACTCTTACAGGTACGAAGTTTCTTTCAGTCCAGGTCACAGTACCGAGAAAAACGTGACGCGACCGCTAGGAGGAGCACAAAATTAGTCCTTCAGTATTAATATATAGAAGATACAATGTTTCTTGTTACATTTTTTGTGTCAAATTCACATTCTGAGGTAGTCAGCATGTGCAGAAGAGGGTTTTACATTGCAGACGCTATTTTCGAGGATGGAATTACACCTCTCAGCGGTAACGGTCTGTCGACGACAGACGTATTGACGTCAGCCGTCCTGACGCCTCTCAGCGGTGACGTCACACGTCGCCATGTAAACGAATGTAAAACGAAGTGTTTATTCTGCTTCAGAGTTGAAAGTTGACTATTGGCACTATGTGCGATGCACTCTTACAGGTATGAGTTTCTTTCAGTCCAGGTCACAGTACCGAGAAAAACGTGACGCGACCGCTAGGAGCAGCACAAAATTGGGCCTTCAGTATTAATATATAGATTATTATTATTACTACAAATAGACGTGCCCCCGTCGCTTTGCTGACTGGTTTAATCAAAAGACAGCATGTTGTACCTCCACCCAGCTGTAGGTACACAAGCATATTGCAGGTCTGTCTGTGAATGTCAATTAGAATGTAAAATTAATGCCTGGGAAGGAAAAGGCAAACCACCCAGTATAACCCTCGGCAGCACCGACGCTAAGCTTGGTGTTGGCTTTGTGGTTAAGGTGGTGGCTTGGGATCTTTGGGTCCTGAGTTCGAACCCTGTTGGCCGCTGAATTAACACCATGTGGGGTTGACTCAGCCTATCATCCTTCCGAGGTCGGCGAAGTGAGTACCATTGTACTGGTGGAGGGGCACAGCATCAGCGGCACTGTCTCGCCCCAACAAAATGATAGCTGCCCGGCAGCCAAGCTGCCATACGCAAGAATAATAATAATAATCACTGAAGCTTTGTAGATTGGGGTACATCAAAATAATTATTGTTGTCTATGGTTGTTTTGTGCTCCTTCCATATACATCTTTTTATAATGTTCCATATATATCAGAACATTTTAAAATTTTCTGAGAAGTATTGCTACTATACTTATTTTTGTGTGCTCCACCGTGTCCTTATGAAGGAAACATGAAAGCTACATTAAAACTTGAGATCCCACTTCTTCCTCAATCCCGGAAACACAGGCTTTTAAAACAGACGAGTTTGTGATTAAAGGAATGAATTTTTGTTCCAAGTAAATCGATGATCAAGCTTTCCAACGGTACCATTTATATTATTCTACAACAGCAGAAACTCTTTGGAATAAAGCGTTATGGACGGAGAAACTTGGCTGTTTCATATATGGTATATAAAAAGCTCTATTACCACTCACTCACTCACACACAAACACAATTGTTTACTTGGTTGAAGGTGGGTAGAAAATAGAAATTTGGCAAACTGATACAAGGTCACAATTCCAGAGGGAGGAAAAAAAATTTTTTTTCACAAAGCTGTTCCCAAATTAAAACATCAATCAACAAAAAAGTCAGCCACCCCCTCAATTGGGAGAGGAGCGGAGCTTGGGCTGTGCCATGGTGCATCATATCCTCACACAGAAGAGGGGTGGAGCTTGGACTGCGAGTTAAACAAGCAAAAGAACAATCGAAGATTGCAGACCCTCACCAGGACTTGTTTTGTGTGGCGTTTGTGGACTGCTGTGTTACATAATTAATGAGAGACATAACGAGAACTGGCAAATTATAACTGCTGGCAGTGATGACCAGGTACCAAGACGTCCCGCTTTGATCGGACACCTGACCCTGACCCATGACGTTTTTAAAATTATTATTCAATTGAATTTAGAATTCGATTAAAATAAATTCTATTTATGATCAAATGGAAGACCAAATAGGCACAGTCCAGCATTGGAGTAATCAGAAGGAACCCGAACAATCAAAAAGAAAAGTCATCAGATGAAGTCATTAGGAGGAACCTGGATAGGAATTCCCATTTCAACTACGACTCCTCTACCCTCAAACCCATTCAGACGCAGCCAAGGTGAGCCTCATTCAAAAAAAAAAAAAACAACCCACATTAAAAGATTAAATAATTCTGGCTGCCAGACCATGTGTCCGATCAAGTTGAAATTTAAAACCTGTATTCCCCATCACTACTACATCACAATTGTGAAGTTTCACGTAAATTGATAAAGCGGTTCCAGAGAAAACATTATTTAAGATTTTTCTTAAATCCAATACGGCTGCCAAACCATGTGACTTTTCAATTATTCCTTAACAACCCTGTACACGCATGCCTTGGGGAACATTTACGTGAAGTTTCTCCTCGATCTGTCCAGCCGTTCTGGTGAAGAAGATTTTTATATGTTTTCAGGTAAATCCAATATGGCTGCCAATCCGTGAGACCGATGACATCGTGTGTGACCTTTTGTTCCTCATGGATAGGCCATTATAAGTGTAAAGTTTCTCCTCAATCTGTTCAGCTATTTCAGAGATTATTTTTGAAAAAAAAATAAAATAAACTATACAGTAGCTGCCGAATCATGTGACCGATGACGTTAACAATATTTTTTTTTTGTGGAGCATTTTATCCCGAGATGACCCTCAACATTTTTCATACTGATCTGATGTAGTGTTCTACATATGCAATTATGACGTCAGAACGAAGGCACCCATCAGATCAGGTCAGGTATGGGAGCATGCGCCGGAGCAGTGCGTCGCTGCGTCCACTTTCCACCGGTACTCCAGGGGCCTCCATCTGGCCATCCCCCAGGCAGATGCTTGGCCCATCTCCATCTCCTTGATATGCTAATCAACCTGCTGCAACCATGAGGTACGTGGTCGGGCCATTGGCCACCTCCACTCAAGAGGCTCACTCACTGAGAGAATATTGTGAGCAGGATCAGCATCAGGAAAACGAGCCACATGTCCATACAGCCACAGCTGACGCTCACGGACTATGCAGCTAACAAATCTCATTTGAGTCTCTCTCAGCAACCGCTCATTGGACACAAAGTCCAACCAGCGATAGCCAAGGATTCTCTGAAGAGACGTGGAACCAAAAGAATCGAGTCTCCATCTCAGATCCCTGGTCAGAGTCCAAGTCTCACACCCATAGAGCAAGACTGGAAGCAGCAAGGACCTGAAGACTCGGACTTTCGTCATCCTGCACAGGTAGCAGCAGCGCCATACCCCATGATCCAGTGAATCCATGACTCCCCCAGGCCCGACCCAGACGTATTTTGACCACTGGCTCATAGCCAGCAGAGACATGAATATCGCTGCTAAAGAAAGTTAATCTCTCCGTGACCTCAACATCCTCACCACAAACAGGTACAGACAAAATAGCAGTATCCAAAATGTAATTGAAAGCCTGGATCTCAGTTTTGATCCTGGAAACCCGTAATCCCAGCGGCTCAGACTCCTCATTCAGTACCGAGGGCCCCCAAAAGGATATCCCGTCTCTGGAAGGATAACTGCATCATCTGCAAAATCAAGGCCAGAGATCTTGACATTCCCAAACGACACACTGCAGCTTGCTCTCGCAGACATCCTCCCCAGAATCCAGTCCATAAAAGTGCTGAAAAGTGTGGAGGCTAGTACACACCCCTGACGAACTCCAGTAACAACTGAAAATAA
>CM068954.1:12250021-12260148 GCA_035128595.1 Eptatretus atami
CATGTGCTCTCTTGATGTTTTGGTGTGGTAATTAGCAAATGTCAAAAGCAATGTGTCCATCTTGTCCACCATGAAGTCGCCGCTGCTGGGGCGTATCAATCGAGATGACGATCACAACAAACCCGGAATGCTGGAACCGGTGTGCGCCACCCCAACCTGCTAATGGAGATGGCTTCCCGTTTCTTTCAACGTGGTGCACTCACAAGTTAAATAAATAAATAAATGAAATATTCCATCAACAAAGTAAATATCCCCAAAAATAACATCGTTATGAAGACCCAGTGGGATTGTGGTTCGATTGTGCGTTCCGAGCCCGCGAGGTTGGCGGTTAAATTCTGACGCACGGAACCATGGCTGAGCAAGTCATACCAAAGACTTTTAAAATATTCAGCACTTAGAGGATGAAACATCGACAAATCCCAATGGTTAGCACCCATTAAAATGGGGAGGGAGGGGGGGGGGTTGTACCACTCACCCATGCCTGATCTTGTGTTCCAACACTTGGAAACAGAAAAACTTGACGTTGTTGTCACTGTTAATGAGAGAGAGAGAGAGAGAGAGAGAGAGAGAGAGAGAGAGAGAGAGAGAGAGAGAGAGAGAGAGAGAGAGAGAGAGAGAGAGAGAGAAGAGAGAGAGAGAAGACAGAGAGAGAGAGAGAGAGAAGAGAGAGAGAGAGAGACAGAGAGAGAGAGAGAGAGAGAGAGAGAGAGAGAGAGAGAGAAGAATGGCATTATAATCCAAGTGGTAACAATGGGCAGCATAACAAAAGGCGTAAAAGGTGCGACCGTCGCTACCTGTATGAGCCGTGCGCCAATGTCTGCGTACACAGCTGCCAGCCATCTGGGGAAGATTTCAGCTGCTCAAAGTACGTGATTGCCTGAACAAGGACAAACACACATCTTCAAACAAAATCACCTTTGGTACAGATTCTATGTACAAGATCGAGGCTCATAGAAGAGTGAGGTGACAGAGAGAGCAAACTGAGAGGAGTGAAATGGCTCAACAGCTGGACACACAATAAGCAAGGGAGGAACGAACACAGACACCACACACACACACACACACACACACACACACACACACACACACACACGGTTGGGGTTAATGGGGGTAATAAAGATCCTGAGAAGGGAAGATGTAGAAACAGACAAAGAAACACAACTTCCATCAACAGGTCACAGGCTCAGCTTTCACAACAACCACCAAAACCCGAAGGACACACACTCAAGACCCTGGAACCACCACCACCCTTCACGTCATTCCTCCTCTTGCCGTCAGACCATTTCCCCTTCGCCCCATTCGCGTCTGTTATTACCATGTGCTCCTCCATGAGCCTCGACACAGCCGTCACAATGTAACATGTTCGTGTGCAAAGTTAAACGGTCACAGGAGACGAGCGACGCCTCATTAAGTGCGTTGACGTTCCTCACCCGTTGGTGCGACCTTGAATCGGCAAGAGGAGCGAGACCACGCAGGGCCTGCTCGTCCATGACCGGACTGCACGATCACGACGACCCGCTGAACCAGAGACGCCAAGAATTCATCAAGAAAGGAAGGAAAATCCGAGAGCAGACGGATCGCCAGGGGGCGAGACTTGTCGGACGGACGCTCACGTGCACCGCCTCGAGACGCACGTGGTGGGCGAGCTATCTCTCTCTCCCTCTCTCTCTCTCTCTCCCTCTCTCCCTCTCTCTCTCCAACACGAGCCAAGCTCGCTGCATCCACGACCAGGCTCCCACAACGTGCCGTGCGTCACGGATATACCAGCGAGACCACCCACGAAGGTGGAGAGACCCCAACACCGCCGGGATTACTCAACGAGGCCTACAGCCTCGAATAGTCCGAACGCGACACCAGGACTGGCGAAGCGGACGCCAATAACGCAATGGTTCCGCTCAGCAAGAGAAGAAGAAGGAGGAGGAGGAGGAGGAGGAGGAGGAGGAGGAGGAGGAGAAGGAGAAGGAGAGCGCGGAAAGGCGAAGCGAAAAATCCCAGTGAAGAAGAACGGAACACGCAGCGTCGCTCCTCTCATCGCGGCCAGTGAGGCAGAGCGCCTCGCAAGCTGCTCTCTCATTGGCTATTCAAATCTGGGTACTACGTTCCGTCGTTCCCATTGGTTCACTGACCGAAGGTCCGGTGATCTCATTGGTGAGTGGAACGCAGCTGATTGGTCGAAAGATAATTTCTGCACGCTCATTCCATTGCCCACGGTGTGATTGGCTGAAGCGATTGAGGAACATTTAAAAAAACCGTATTATATAAATAAATAATGAACCGAGACGAGTCGGCTCTGGAAAAACGAGGAAATCTGACGCAAGATGAAGTCATTCGGCCCGTCGTGTGCGCGCTACACCAACACCCGGGGGTGTGTTCCGTTGGCAAGCAGCTTGCCAAGCACTTTTTGGACTCAAACGGCTCAAGCAAGCATTCCAACGGAACGGGGTGCTCGGCGCCTCAGATTAACATGGCGTCCCCATGCAAACAATGTGATCGTGGGACTCCAAAGGGACACTGTGTGTGCGTCGTTGTTTTCACCTTTACTCGATCATCTCGTGTAAACGGGGGGGGGGAGTTGGTGGCAAGCAGGTACCGGAACACATCCCTGTTGTGGCTCCCCACCACGCACTCCCCACAACACTCCCCACCACCGCACTCCCCACCACCACCACACCTCCCACCACAACACTCCCCACCACCGCACTCCCACCACCACAACACTCCCCACCACCGCACTCCCCACCACCGCACTCCCCACCACCACACTCCCCACCACCACACTCCCCACCACCGCACATCCCCACCACCACACTCCCCACCCGCACTCCACACCACCGCACTCCCCACCATAACACTCCCACCACCGCACTCCCCACCACACCGCACTCCCACCACACACTCCCCACCACCGACCACCCACCACCGCAACACTCCCACCACAACACTCCCCCACCACCACACTCCCCACCACCGCACTCCCCACCACCACACTCCCCACCACCGCACTCCCACCACCCACACCCCACCACAACACTCCCCACCACAACACTCCCCCACCACCACACTCCCCACCACAACACTCCCCACCACACACCCCCCACCATAACACTCCCACCACAACACTCCCACCACCGCACTCCCCACCACAACACTCCCACCACACACTCCCACCACCACACTCCCCACCACCGCACTCCCCACCACACACTCCCCACCACCGCACTCCCACCACACCGCACTCCCCACCACCACACTCCCACCACCGCACTCCACCACCACACTCCCCACCACAACACTCCCCACCACAACACTCCCCACACACCCAGCAACTCCCCACCGCAACACTCCCCACCACACCTCCCCACCACCACACTCCCCACCACCGCACTCCCCACCACCACCACTCCCACCACCGCACCCCCACCACAACTCCCCCCACACACTCCCCACCACAACACTCCCCACCACCACACTCCCCACAACAACACTCCCACACCACAAACACCCCCCCATAACACTCCCCACACAACACTCCCCACCACCGCACTCCCCACCACAACTCCCCACCACACACTCCCACACCGCCCCCCACCACCACATCCCCACCACCGCACTCCCCACCACCCACACTCCCCACCACAACACTCCCCACCACAACACCCACCACCACACCCCCCACCACAACACTCCACCACAACACCCCACCATAACACTCCCCACCACACACTGCCCACCACCGCACTCCCACCACCACACTCCCCACCACCACACTCCCCACACCCACACTCCCCACCACCGCACTCCCACCACCACACTCCCCACACACCACCCACCCACCACCCACAACAACTCCCCCACCACCGCACTCCCACCACAACACTCCCCACCACCCACTCCCACACCCCTCCCCACCCCACCACACTCCCACCCCACACTCCCCACCACCGCACCACTCCCCACCACACTCCCCACCACACTCCCCACCCACAACACTCCCCACCACAACACTTCTGTTAACTAGTAAGAATGGACATGATTCGAAGATTTTCTTCAGTTTCCATGAACACGATTTCATTTCCACATTTCAACAAAGATTCCAGAATAAAAAGTTGAATCGATAGTAAGTTACAGATTAAAAATCGGACACGCTCTGCTGGTCGTTAGGACGCGCGGACTGCCTAGAAACGGATAGGCCAGCCCCCTGTACACTTGTGTTTATTTATCCATCTATAATTACAACAATGTGTGTGTGTGTGTGTGTGTGTGTGTGTGTGTGTGTGTGTGTGTGTGTGGTGGTGTGTGTGTGTGTGTGTGTGTGTGTGTGTGTGTGTGTGTGTGTGTGTGTGTGAGTCTGCGACCGCTGTTTCTCGACAACCACTGGTCCGATAATTGAAACTTGCCCGGGCCCAGGTATATTGCTGGGGACCTGAGTATGTGCCTTTTCAAGGTTTGATATAATCGGACAAGTGGTTTCCCAAGTTATGGCCATTTATTTACCAAACCAATGACAGGACACGTTGCTGCGTAGGCGTGGCCAATGGGGAAAGGCGGCCTTAGTTACCAATGACAGGACACGTTGCTTGGCGTTTTGCACCCACAGTATCTATCTTCTATCTATCTATAATTCCAGCAATCTCTGTTGTTTGCCTTTCAAAAGGTTTTGAAATTAATCGGACAATTGGTTCCCAAGTTATGGCCAAGTTAGAGAGCGTTCCCCATTACGGGTTACAACGTACGGACTTCCGGATAGTGATGACTTACTGTTTATAATAATTTCTCGATTTCTTATGTGCATTTATAGCGAGCGCAGTGAGCTTCATACTTAACGCGTGCACATGAGAGAATAGGAAACAACAACAACAACAACAACACAATACCCGGGCAATTTGGAATCTGTCGTTGGCTATGACCCTTTTGCTTCCGTTTTGTTTCCGGTTTTTGTCATGGGGAATGAGGCATGCCGGGAGATAAAGGCATCGTCGGAGACAGAAAGACCCAAATAATATCAGACATGGTGTATATTTCTCCACTGATTTTAATAAAGATATCTCCCGCATCATCAAAAATAATTTTAATCGTGATTACATTATTGATCGCTGATCCCGAATCCAGGCCGAAGTAACCGGAAATTGCGTATACAGTTGTGAACAAGTTATTGGTAAAGTCAGAAGTGAATGTAAGAGAATTCTACGTTCGCTTCTAGTATTTATTTTTTTAGATGAGATCCTGTTCTAGGCGGTGTAGTTGTTGTTGTGAAGGTAATGTTGAGGTAATATTTTTTTTTTCAGATGAGATCCTGTTCTAGGCGTGTAGTTGTTGTTGTGAAGTATGTTGAGGTAATATTTATTTTTTCAGATGAGATCCTGTTTAGGTGGTTAGTTGTTGTGAAGGTAATGTTGAGGTAATATTTATTTTTTAGATGAGATCCTGTTCTAGGTGGTGTAGTTGTTGTTGTGAAGGTAATGTTGAGGAATTTTTTTTTTTCAGATGAGATCCTGTTCTTGCGGTGTAGTTGTTGTTGTGAAGGTAATGTTGAGGTAATATTTATTTTTTTTTCAGATGAGACCTCTGTTCTGCGGTGTAGTTGTTGTTGTGAAGGTAATGTTGAGGTAATATTTATTTTTCAGATGAGATCCTGTTCTAGGTGGTGTAGTTGTTGTGAAGGTAATGTTGAGGTAATATTTATTTTTTAGATGAGATCGTTCTAGGTGGTGTAGTTGTCGTTGTGAAGGTAATGTTGAGGAATTTTTTTTTTTTCAGATGAGATCCTGTTCTTGGCGGTGTAGTTGTTGTTGTGGAAGGTAATGTGAGGTAATATTTATTTTTTTTCAAATGAGATCCTATTCTGGCGTGTAGTTGTTGTTGTGAAGGTAATGTTGAGGCAATATTATTTTTTTAGATGAGATCCTTTCTAGGCGGTGTAGTTGTCGTTGTGAAGGTAATGTTGAGGATTTTTTTTTTTTCAGATGAGATCCTGTTCTAGGCGGTGTAGTTGTTGTTGTGAAGGTAATGTTGAGGTAATATTATTTTTGCAGATGAGATCCTGTTCTAGGCGGTGTAGTTGTTGTTGTGAAGGTAATGTTAAGGTAATATTTATTTTTCAGATGAGATCCTGTTCTAGGCGGTGTAGTTGTTGTTGTGAAGGTAATGTTGAGGTAATATTTATTTTTTCAGATGAGATCGTGTTCTAGGCGGTGTAGTTGTTGTTGTGAAGGTAATGTTGAGGTAATATTTATTTTTTCAGATGAGATCCTGTTCTAGGGCGGTGTAGTTGTTGTTGTGAAGGTAATGTTAAGGTAATATTTATTTTTGCAGATGAGATCCTGTTCTAGGCGGTGTAGTTGTTGTTGTGAAGGTAATGTTAAGGTAATATTTATTTTTCAGATGAGATCCTGTTCTAGGCGGTGTAGTTGTTGTTGTGAAGGTAATGTTGAGTAATATTTATTTTTTCAGATGAGATCCTGTTCTAGGCGGTGTAGTGTTGTTGTGAAGGTAATGTTGAGGTAATATTTTTTTTCAGATGAGATCCTGTTCTAGGCGGTGTAGTTGTTGTTGTGATAGGTAATGTTAAGGTAATATTTATTTTTTCATAGCAAAAAGACTGTTTAATTTGATATATTTAAGAAGCGAATGTAAGAAGAATTCTACGTTCGCTTCTAGGCTTTGCCTATTCCATATTAGATAACACAAATGCCCCATCCAGTCATTGTTTACGAGAGGCGAAGGAACGGCCTGTGTGGTTGTTGTTTCTGGCACGCGGTTTGAATTTTATTTTTTTTGCTCATACGGCCACACACGTACAGGAACACGAGAGCGAAGGAACGGCCTGTGTGGTTGTTTGTGGCACGCGGTTTGAAATGTTTTTTTTTTTTTGCACGTACGGCCACGCACGTAGGGCACACACCAGTCTATCTATAATTCCAGCAATCTGTGTGTGTGTGTGTGTGTGTGTCTGTCTGGAACTGCTGTTTCTCGACAACACTGGTCCGATCTCATTGAAACTTGCCAGATATATTGCTGGGGACCTGAGTATGTGCCTTTTCAAGGTTTGATATTAATCGACAAGTGGTTCCCATGTTATGGCCATTATTTACCAAACCAATGACAGGACACGGTGCTATGACGTCACAATCCTTCTTCTTCTTCACATACGGCCACGCAGTACAGGCCCGCACTTACGGGCACGCGAGAGCGAAGGAACGGCCTGTGGTGTTTGTTTCTGGCACGCGTTTTGAAAGTTTATTTTATTTTATTTTTTGCACGTATGGGCACGCGAGAGCGAAGGAACGGCCTGTGTAGTTGTTTCTGGCACGCGGTTTGAAAGTTTTTTTTTATTAGTTTTTTTTTTTTTTGCACATACGGGCACGCCGCGAGAGTGAAGGAACGGCCTGTGTGGTTGTTGTTTCTGGCACGCGGTTGAAAGTTTTTTTTTTTTTGGACGTACGGCCACGCACGTACAGGCACGCAAGAGCGAAGGAATGGCCTGTGTGTGTTGTTGTTTCTGACACGTGGTTTGAAAGTTTTTTTTCTTTTTGCACATACGGCTACGCACGTACGGCACGCAAGAGAGGAGGAACGGCCTGTGTAGTTGTTGATTCTGGCACACGGTTTGAAAGTTATATTTTTTTTATTGCACGTACGGCACGCACATACGGGCACGCACGTATGGGCCACGAGAGCGAAGGAACAGCCTGTGTGGTTGTTTCTGGCACACGGTTTGAAAGTTTTTTTTTTTTTGCACATACGGCCACGCACTAGTGACTCGAAATCATGAACTCATGTAACTTATAAACGTCTGAATGCTTAACTCTGAACTGTGTCGTCATTTAGAATGACCAAATAACATTTGTTAGATCGGGAGGAGAAAATGAGCTTGGAATACCTCGAGGTAGAAACGGCTTATGAGTCCATGACCAGTTTCACCAGAGACGACCGTCGGTACCTGTTGGTTTTCAGTCTTGTTTTTTTTTTCTTCCACCCCTTTAACTAAAACTTGGTACAGTGGTTTATTATGATGAGGTAAACAACAAGTTCGAGTTTCATCAAATTAGCCTGCATTAAGATGGACCTCGGCACCACGAGGCCCACGTGGACGGAGATGAACCTCGGCACCACAAGGCCCGCGTTGCCGTGGAGATGGACTCGTGTTGTGGGCCGGGTTCGACGGCGATAAACGACCACTAGGTGGAGCAGTTTAGTCGTTCTCCACCGAAACCGGAATTTAGGTCGTGACTCTCGGATAAGTCTGAAAGGTCACGGGTCCCTTTGCGGACCGTGGTCGCCAATATTTGACGGCGTGGGGAAGGGTTAATTGCCTAATTTCAATATAGCTAAATACCCACGTCGTCCAACTACCAGGGAAAACCACACCCTCGACGGACCTCGGGCGGAACAGACTGTTTAGCCCGATCCGGGTGTAAAGGAGCGGGATTACAAGATCCGTCGGACGAAATGAACAATTTACCGGCCCAACGGCCTTACTAATTCTCAAACCCAACCATACTGGCTCAATCAAAGAAACAGAAACGAACTGAACATTGAAACAATTATTTTATTTTCCAGGAATAAAAGAAAGGGACGAAGTGTAGACTTATTCACGACTATATGCAAGCAAATACTTACAATGACATAAACACTTAAAAAGTTTTACTTATAGGACGGCGCCACATACACACACACACCCAAAAGAAAAAGGACCCAATTGTCTTTATTCGACCTCGCAGCCAAGAGGGATCAGAGTTCTGTTGGGGTACCTGACCCCGTTTGTGCGGCTTGGCCTGCGACTGCACATGTGGGACCCGTGGGAGCTTGGCTGGTGGATAGCGGATCAGGGTCGCTCCTTGGAGAAGGCCAGCGGAGACTCCAGGCTTGAGAGCTCCAGCAGCAAGCGAACGCATCAAAGAACTTCAAAGAACTCCCAGGACACGCAATAACTTTCTGAACTCTCCGAACTCGAACGAGCACACAAACTCTCCACACACGCACACACTGAGGGTCGCGTCGTCCTTTATCGACCGCTCTGAGCGGGGCGGGGCCTTGGTGGAGCTGACGTGCTGATCGCCCTGATTGGACAGGGACCTCCATGGATCTGCTCTTTCTGGGCAGGGTTATGGCCGAGCCGGGAAAATCCCGCCCCCTCTACGCGTGTCTGTACCCTCTTGCTGGAGAAATAACGATTTTGCCTCATGGTGTTGGAATGCACACCAATTCGAGGAAGTGGAATCAAGCATGCGAGGCCTCCGCCTCGTATGCTACGGCCGCGAGGCCGAGGGCGCAAACGCTGAAAGAGACTGTGGCTGCAAGTGGAGGGGATCTGGAGATTTAAATACCTAACTATAAAATAACTCACAGCACACAACGAAATTCCCATTAGACATAGGGGATGGATTCCAACTGTACACATACTTATCAAAATAACTGAACTACGGGGACTCTGGCTGTTTGTGTGCACAAGGTTTCCAAATCCGTAACACTCGGCACCACGAGGCCGCGTGGACGTGGAGATGGACCTCGGCACCACTAGGCCCGTGCGGACGTGGAGATGGACCCTGCGCACCACGCCGGCCCGCGCGGACGTGGAGATGGACCTCGCACCACGAGGCCGCGCGTGGACGTGGAGATGGACCTCGGCACCACGAGGCCCGCGTGGACGTGGAGATGGACCTCGGCACCACGAGGCCACACGGACGTGGAGATGGACCTCGGCACCACGGGCCACACGGACGTGGAGATGGATCTCGGCATGAGGCCCGCGTGGACGTGGATGAAGGACCTCGGCACCACGAGACGTGTAGATGGACCCCGCACGAGGCCGCATGGACGTGTAGATGGACCTCGGCACCACGAGCCCCGTGTGGACGTGGAGATGGACCTCGGCACCATGAGCCCTGCATTGCCTCGTTTTCCTGTAAGCAGTACATTTGCCCTGCTTCTTGTAAGCTGGTACTCATTTTGCTGACCTTGGAAAGATGACAGGCTGAGTCAACCCACTTGGTGGTATTTGAAGCCACATGGGCTCAAACTCAAGACTCTAAGTCCTAAGATCTTAAGCTAGCCATCCTAACCGTTAAGCCAACACCAGCCTTCACTTAATGGCTTGTGAAGGTTCCTTTTTAGCTCACCTGCACTTT
>CM068954.1:12268095-12280613 GCA_035128595.1 Eptatretus atami
TGGACTCCCCCCAAACTACACACAAATTCCATGAACCTTGACCACAACCATCATCCACAATGTACCAAAGTGTATTAACCGCATCAAAATCTGCACTCAAGGGGTCTTGTTTGACCCCCCAAAATAGGTATTTATTGTCTTCCAAAACTAAACAATTTCAATGAAACTTGATGACAACCGTCAACCATGATATACCTAAGTTTGTTCATGGCATCAAAAAATTCAGGGTCTAACAAGGTCTGCAGAGGGGTTGAGTGACTGGCTCCTGATTGAGGTGTGGATCAGGACAGGCGGTCCCATTTCTTACCCATCCGCAGCACCTTACACTTGTTTACACTACTCTAACCAGCAGAGGGCATTGCTTCAGTGGCACAGCCATGCCCTCGGCCACTGATGCTACCGCACATATTTGTGGTGCATATGGACGAAGAAGAACCCATTGCAAGGCGAGATCTGTCCAGCAACTACTGAAGCATCAATCATTCTGCTTGCATATCTAAACAGATGTGACAATTACAATACTGTTTCAGAAAGGAACATATATATATATATATATATATATATATATATATATATTTTCAAAGTGATAGTCATATTCAAGCAAAATAAAGAAATTTTTTTTTTGAAAAAATAAATAAATAATAAATGGTGTCTCATAGAGAAGTTCATTTGTCACTAATCCCTTGTAAATGCATGCATGAACTACAATGGCATCAAATGGATTTTGTCTGTACATTGTGTGCACATTTGCTCCACCACAAGCCAGACAAACGAGATTTGGGGGGGGGACAAACAAAATAAAATAAATAAACGCAGAACGGCACTCGGTAGAACACGTACCTCCGCAAGGTTCAATGGTTTGTGTTGTATCTCAGTGAGAGGCTGGATCTGGACCAGAACCAAAACAATTGGCTTGTTCTCTTCACCGACTTAACTCATGTCAACTCGTCCACAACCTTTTGAAATATCGCACGACATGTCGTTTTTGGTCCCATCTCAAAAGGGTGAAAAATCACTGAAACATAGCATCTGGTTCTTCACCAAAATCGAATCGATTTGTCATCACACAACCAACCTATCCACAAAATTTCATCAAAATCCATCTACAACTTTGAGATATCCTGCTCAATGACAGGAAAACAACCTCCATCTACCTTCAGTGACAAAGGTAACAACCATTTGCAAAATGTTCATGTGGACACCACTTGGAATGATTACTGGCAGAACTTGCAAGAATCAATTTTATTGAACACTTGTGAATTGCTTCAAACCACCTTGGAAAAAAGAAAAAAGAAAAAGTGAACTATTCCAACACAAGTGGCATTTTTAGCCTCAGAACTCAAGGCCAGAAATGATAGAAAGCAATGAACAGAGAGATCTCCCAAAATCAACTACTTGTTTTGGTTAAACCTTCTCCCGTTTGATTTAACCTTCAAACAAAATATTGTCAACCCACTCCGTGAAAATTATATGCATTTGGCTTGGTTAGCCTTCTTATTTCTTGTCGGTCTATTGTCCAAAATCAGGTGTTGATAATAAACTTGGTCAAATCCATGGGACTACTCAGCGAGTGCACCGTTGGGGTGGTGGTCCATTGAAACATTCCATGGCAATCTCAATGGGCAAATCAAACCTCTGCTGTGCTGACTTCAATCCAACCGGCATCCCCAGGGTTGTATTCTCACCCCGACAATCAGAAGTAGTATTATACAATCAGCAGCACCAAAAACACAAAAAAAAAATTATTAACAAACTCACAAAATCAAAAATGTGCAGAATTTGAAATCTGTGTACACTCTGGAAACGAACGCGTCTGGGTTTGAAAGGCCAAAGTCATTGTGCGAGTAATAATATCCGTGATGACGAGTTATTTCTGTTGGTCACGAAAATGGGACCTTTCATCGCAAAACGAGCGAAGATGATCATCTTTGGGAACGTCAGGGAAAATAAATGTTGTCCACTGGACAAGCACAGTCAGGAGGAAAGCAAAGGCCTTTCAATTTTAGCACAGGACCTGCAGTTGAAATCTTGAAAAGTAATCAAAGCAATTCTGACAATAAGACTGATAATCATAATAATAATAATAATAATAAAAAATAATAAAGCAGATCACGAAATTAAAGTTCACCAAGCAAAGTCCTGAAGTTCAGCAGAAACACAAGGCAGCTCCAAACAACTCGGTACACAGTCAGATGTGACGGCTTAACGAGCACCAAAGGAAAAAAAAAACACAACAATCAAATTAAAAAGGGAACGATGAATGGTTAAACCAATTAAAATAAAAAAACAACAACAAAAAAAAGTATATTGAGGAATATAAGGCTTTAACAAAATACTAAGTGATGGAGTAGAAAGGTTACAGAGGCCAGGGCCAGGTTGGACCTTCAGTAATTTTTCTTAGCATCTTCACGTGGTGTGGGTGGACCTGCAGGCCTGTACCAATAGCAAAACCAGAGGGGCAGAAGAGCCAGGGAAATGAGGAGAACTGTGATCAGTGGATGAAACACCAGCCAAGCGAGGGCCACGACCAGAAGAGAGATGGAGAGCGAGAGTGTGCCACAAAACAGCGACAACCCGACGCTCATACACTCTCGCACGAAAGGTACCCAGGACACTAGGGTTGGGTGGTAGGGATGCAAAGAAAGCAAGTTTGGGTTTAACGACAACAGCACATGGCAGAGCAGATACCTGTCAGGCTGAACAGTTCACGTTTTCTATCCCACTGATAGGCAGGATCTGCATCCGGACCTGAACGAAAATCTAATCGGCTTGTTCTAGTCACCTACCCAAATCTTCCACGACATTGTCCGAATCCGTCCATAGCCTAGCATGATGTCTCAAACAGTTATGCATCTTTTTTTTTTGACCCCATCTTTCAATGGTGAAGAATCACTTGATTACCAAACATAACCTTCGACCTCTTAATGAAATCTAATCAGTTCATCTTTGCATCATTGTATACAGTACCTTCAGAAAGTATTCACACCTTTCAACTTTTGTCACATTTTGTTGTTGCAGCCTGAATTTAAAATGGATCAAATTTAAATTTGGTCACCAACCTGCACAAAATACCCCATAATGACAAAGTGAAAACATGTTTTTAGAAACTTTTACAAATTCATTGAAAATGAAATACAGAAATATTTAATTTACAAAAGCAATCAGCCTCCCGAGTCAATACTTTGTAGAAGCACCTTTGGCAGTGATTATGGCTTCAAGTCTTCTCGGGTATGTCTATCTTTGCACATCTGGATTTTGGGATCTTCTGCCATTCTTCCTTGCAGATTTGTTCAAGCTCTGTTAAGTTGGACAGGGAGCGTCGGTGAACAGGAATCTTCAAGTCTTTCCACAGATTCTCAACGGGATTCAAGTTGGGGCTTTGTTGGGTCACTCAAGGACTTTCACGTTCTTATTCTGAAGCCATTCGTGTTGCTTTGTCTGTATGCTTGGGGACATTGTCCTGTTGGAATGTAAATCTTCACTGCAATCTAAGGTCTTTTGCACTAAAGCAGGTTCTGAAGAATTTGCCTTTATTTGGCTCCATTCATTGTTCCCTCTATCCTTGCACGTCAGTCCCTGCCATTGAAAAGCATCCCCATAGCATGATGATCCCACCACCATGCTTCACAGTAAGGGATAGTTAGTGTTAGATGGCTGGTGAGCTGCGTTTCGTTCCCAACAGACGCAGTGCTTTGCATTCAGGCCAAAGAGTTCAATTTTCATCTCATCAGACCAAAGAATCCTTTGCCCTGTGCTCTGAGTCTTTCACGTGCCTTTTTGCAAACTCCAGGCATGCTGTCATGTGCCATTTTCTCAGGAGTGGCGTCCGTCTGGCCACTCTCCCATAAAGCCAAGATTTGTGAAGGGCTGTAGAGATGGTTGTCCTTCCATCTCAGCCAAGGAACTCTGTAGTTCTGAGTTGTCATTGGGTTCTTGGTCACCTTCCTGACGAGGATCTTTCTTACGTGGTTGCTCAGTTTGGTTGGACAGCCAGCTCTAGGAAGAGTCTGGGTAGTTCCATATAATTTCCCTTTCCTAATGATAGAGCTCACTGTGCTCTTGAAAACTTTCAAGACTCAAGAGTTTTATACCCTTCCCCAGATCTATGCCTCCACAATTCTATATCGAGTTCTACAGACAGTTCCTTGGACTTCATGGTAGAGCTTCTCCTAACATGCACTGTCAACTGTGGGACCGAATAAAGAAAGGTGTGTTTTTTTTATAAACTAGAAGGGCACTCGGTAGAGCGCATACCTCCACCATTCAATGCCTGATTCATGAGAACATATCTGGCCCAATACATTTTTGAAATATCAGGCTATGTATCCTTTTTTGGACCTATCTCTCAATGGTGAAGAATCAATTTAAAAATTCTAGTAGTTGGATCCGGATCTTCACCAAAATCTAATCAGTTCGTCCTTGTCACACACCGAACCAGTCCACAAAATTTCATCCGGATCAGTGCACAACTTTTTGAGATATCCTGTACACAGACAAACAGACAGAAAGGGGTGAAAACAACCTCCTTCACCTTCGGTGGCGGAGGTAATAATGTCCAATCAACGGAATTGGCCACAGGTGGACTCCAATCAAGTTGTAGACACATCTGAAGGATGATCAAAGGAAATTGGATGCACTTCAGCTCAATGTCGTGTGTCATAGCAAAGGGGTTGAATTCTTTTTGATGCAAGACGTTCCAGTTTTTCATTTTTAATAAAAATAAAAATTCTAAAAAAGTGAAAATCCACTTTGACATTGTGTGTAGATCAATGACCAAAATAAAAAATAAAAAAATCTCCATTTAATCCATTTTAAATTCAAGTTTTACAACAAAATGTGAAAAAGTCAAGGAGTTTGAATACTTCCTGAAGGCACTGGATACTTGTACCAGGTTTGGTCAAAATCCCATCACTGGTTCACAGGTTCGGTCATAATTCTGTTACCGTACTAACAGGGCGTTTGACGTCTTGATTCCATAATATAATCAGTTTATCTTTACATCATTATACACACGGGAACCAAGTTTGATTTGGATCCCTTCAGCCGGTCTCAAGTTATCGTGGTAACAAAAACCTATCACAGACGGGCGGCATCGGATAGACAACTCCGACAACCTCCCAATAGCTTAGATGGCGGAGGTTTAAAAAAGAAACAAAGAAAAGAAACAAGTCATAAGCTGCAGGAACGAAACTTGCAAATGCAAGTGTACCAGTTCTCAACTACATCGACATGTTGATGGATTTGGGCCTGGAGACAAAGGATCAAGAGGACTGGAAGCTAAGGATCAATGCCATCAGCCTGGATAGTCCACGGGCCCAGGCAGAAATTCCACTTGTCGGTACCATCTAAGGAAACCAATCTAGTTATGATTTTTGAATTGGTGTTATATATAATATATAGATCATATTTTGATGTGATAACCATTGCAGACTGGCAGCTTATTGGTAGTTATCATCTCTGGAATGTACCCACCCTCCGCATAATGAAAGCGAAAAGGCAAACTCAGAAACATTCACTAATGATGCAATTGCTGTTTCCACATGGGGCTAGAATGAACTGCAAACCACAAATACATGTCTGAAATGCTTTATTATACCATCCGAATAATCCTGTCATTCCTGAAGGCAGAATTTGTTTTATGGCAGAAAGGGGCGAACAATAGGGCCTATCAAAATGTTGCTGATTCGTGATTTTCAGTACATTTTAATTAATAATATTGTCATACAAGTTCCCTGGGTAGTGCTACTGACCCGCAGTAGCCTACAACATGCACATGTTGTATGAGGAAAACATTTATGAACATTTTACAAGTTTTTACCACAGTTAAAGGAATTGCCCTTCCCCTACCCTAGTTCCAACAAGCGTCCAAAATGTGAAATTTACGGATAACCCAAATTTCACCACGCTACTGTGGCATGTTTATGTACTATGTTTTACTCATGCATATTTGTAGCCATGAATGTCCTTGTGATTGTGCCAAAACATTCACACCATGGATCAGTAGTCTCGTCTTCATCACTGTTATCAGCATCAGAGTCCTCGAGGTCTACAACCTCTTCCTCGACATCAGCGGGCTGGTTGCTGCAGGTTCGCAACTTGCACATGTCAGTGCACTTCAGGCTATTGGCAAGGCACGTGCAGTCTGGGAGTTTGCACGACCGTCCACACTTGCAGGAAAGCAGTTGCAACACTGCATCCGGTGCTGGAGAACCCTGCATCCACTCGATGGCCAGCATCCCGTCATCATCAGTGGTCCATCCACAACCCTTGGGACTTGGAACATAGGGTTGGCATTGCAGACAGCGCCTCCAAATAGCAGCCTGGTAGTTTGCACGGAGGACGTGCATGAAGAGGCAGTCTTCACATGGTGGAAGCTGACTGGACTCTATCTCTCCCCGTCTGGCACAGAAGAGTTGATGTCGGAGTTCATTGACTTTCGTGGTGTTGGTAGACGGCACGTACATGTGGCAGGTGACCTCTTGCAGCTTCTGAAAGAGCTCGGTGGATACTTCCCATGAATGACCGAGCTGACTGAAGGCCTCTTGGTAGGTCTTATCCGACTTCATTTGCTTCAAGGCGCCCATCTTTCCCCGGCCTGCAAAGGCACTGACTGTATCACAACTGGAGAACACGTGCAGTCCAACCAGGGCATCACAGACACTGTCTCCCATCGATCTAGCAAGCTTGTCAATGTCTAGGAACCGTGTGCGGGTTTGCGTACCACACTTCTGATACACGGGCCATGGGATGTCCTTATTGAAGGCAAGACACAGCACGAGGACATCTGTATCTTCGGCAGTGATCACCACAGCCTTGTACTCAGCCTCTGCTGCATGCAGAGCATGCAGAAGCATTCGGGTGTCTGTTTCTCTGCGTGGACTTCAGCTCTGCCACTTCCTCCCAGTAGTCCTTGGTTTTTTTTTTTTTTTGATTTTCCCCCAAAACGTCAATATCTCAGAATGGTAAAATGGTAAAAATGCAAAATACATACACTAAGCTGCTCTTCTGGAATGGTTATCACATATGAAATAATCATATAGTCCCTACCAATAACTTAGTAGCCCTAAAGTTTGGTTTCCTCAGATGGTACCGACATATGCCTGGGCCCATGGACTAAGAATAGAAGAAATGCAAGCAAAACTGGAAACTCAGCCATGTTCCTTCTGGACAGGACAGAATGGGATTTGACATGTGCGACCAATTAACTCTCCAAGGGATCAATCTTGCAGGGTTAAGATGGGCCAATGGATCTCATTCCTCACATGGCATTTCCTTGAGAATTGAGGGATGTGACCAACAACCTCCCACCCTCACAAATCAAGGCTGTCCATTAAAAATAAATAAACAACTTGGCCATTTTTTTTTTGTACAAGATGAACTAAACCAAATAATTTGTGCAATATGAAGGTTTGGAGCAAGCATACCTAATGATTGCAGAGGACGTGTCATTAAGCTGAGGCCCAGGTACATAAGGAGCCATCCAATGACTCGCATTGCCCAAGCATACATCACCACGTTCTTCTGTTCCTTCTCCAGCATCACCTGTCCAGTCAAGGCAGTTGCTCATGCAAAGAAAAGTCGTCCATGTGCTTCAATAACTCAAGCCAACATTCAACCATCATGGCATTTCTGGTGTTATTCTCAATCAAGTACTTTTGTTGACATTAAGCGTGTACTCCAAATGAGGTGCAATAAAATGCCGAGCGGCAATCAAGCATTCAACAACCAATCGTCAAATTCCATTGTGGTAAAGTGGCTCGTTTCCAATCACAGACAACCCCAAGAGCGAACCTGTGCTGAGACCATTCCACGAGACAGCAGAGCGAGCATGTGTCCAGACTTTGTGCGGTAAGGCTGCAGCTCTGACTCGGCCTGCCTTGCAACCACCGACACCTAAACACAAATATGTTGACATTCATGAAAAGGTTTTGATGATGTGCCATTCAACTTTGAGTAAAGAAATCTCAAAATAACCCCCTTATCCTCACAACACAATCGATCTCCCACCCCATGCACAATTTGCTCGGAAATCTTTTGCAACGCAACTCCAGTCGCAGTTGAGAGAATCCCACACATTGCTATGTCCAAAAAGGAAGAAGCTTTGAACAATTTCAATATAATGTCAATTGCGAAGAGAGGTGTGCGAGTGCACAACAAAGTCAACCATGGGACACCTGCTCAGCAGAGTTTCCACTTTTCCCAGCAAACAAGAAGGAAACACGCAAGTCCCCGACCTGGAAGTACAACAGTTTGCTTTCATGAACATCGGTGAGAAACGAGCCCCTTGGGGTGCAAAGAAACAGTGCAGCTAGCAACTTTGAGTCAGGATTAGTGAGCTGGCAGAAAGCAAAAAAAAATTCAAAAAATAAAAAATGCAAAAACCAGTGGATTGTGAGGATTGCTGCTGTGGTAGTGATACGCATCGGTCACAATGATGCCATCGGTGGCTGGCGGGACGCCATCAAATGTGAGCGGTTCGAACCAATCGATCTTCTCCAGCAGAACTGCGTGCAACAACCACCCAATCAACTGTAAAATCCCCGATAAATCTCAAAATAACAGACAAGAGCGAAGTCGAGTGGCGGCACCAACGCAAATCACCACGCTTCCCAAGGACAAAGTTGAAAGATGGCAAAAAGTCCACCAGGAAATGGCCCATCAAATGTTGAGCAAAACATACCCCCCCCCAACCCCGTTTTGAGCACTGTGAGCCCACCCCCAAAAGGCATGAACCAGGGTCAAATCGAGAAAATATATAATAATCGAATATTTCTTGCATCCCCCAATGTTGATTTAATATCGACTCCATTTTAAAATGTTTGAAAATGTGCTTTGACCACCCATAATTGCATTTTTCAGGATTTGACCTTTTGACCCCACCCCAGGAGGCAGGACCAAAAGTGACCAACACCTGACAAGAAGTTGCAAGAGCAATCACAACTACAATGTTCAGTGAATTTCTGCACAACCGTTTAGGAGAATAGTTTCAGAGAGACAGACAGACAGACAAGACTTTCAAAGAAACTTGCTCTCCATCATGCACAGATTTATCCCATCTCATCTTCAGTTGTACTACCCTTCCTCCCACCCATGGTTCACTGAAGCTTGTGGCGAGGCATTTGTCCTGAAATAACTTGCCTTTGTCTCATGGAAAGCAAACCCAACTGAGGGTAATCCCAGTTCCTTCCATAAAGCGCCGGAACAAGTGTGCATCTACCCTCAGGAGAGCCAGAAAACAACATCTTTCGAAGCTCAAAAGTTCGTGAACTCTCAAAACCTCTCTCCCTCCTCCAAATCCTGGTGGTGTCCAATCAAATCTGTTTCTGGTGAATGTTCCCCCCCCTCCCCCCTCCATCCCCTCCCTTACCACAAATGGCTGCACTGCTGATACCACACGTGAAAAGGCTGAATGCCAAAACTCGGTGTTTGCATCGAAATCTTGTGTCCAAAACCCATTGCTTTCTGCACCCACCTCACCCAGTCGCACCCAACTGTCCCTGGACTCTGTGTCCTTTTCTCCTGACAAGGTGGAGAGCTTGCTGTCAAACCTCGACTCAGATTCTGCAACCGGTCCGACGGCATCAGCAAACGTGTCCTAAAAACCTGCTCCTCTGCTCTTGCTCACCCTCTCTCTGGTCTATTCACCCACTCACTTGCTTAAGGTCATCTGCCATCTGCTTGGAAATCAGTAAACATTACTGCACTGCACAAAAAAGGTGCAAAAACAGATCCCTGCAATGACAGACCAATCAGCCTTTCCCAATCATCAGCAAGGTTATGGAATCCATCATCGCTTCAGACATTAAATCCTTCCTCTACTCCAATAATGCCTCGTGCTGGCTTAATGGTTAGGGTGGTGGCTTGGGATTCTTGGGCCAGAGTTCAAATTCCGCTCCGCTGTGAATTAATACCAGGTGGGGTTAACTTGGCCTGTCATCCTTCCGAGGTCGGCAAAATGAGTGCCAGCTTGCTGGTATCCTGTTTCGGAGTGGCGAGCCGTCCAGGATTGTGCCTAATGGCCAAGGAGACTGCTGAAGCAGCACCAACGCTCTGCACAGAGTATGGTCCCAATCTCCTCCTGTTCTCCAATGGTTTGATTTCAGATCAATTTGGTTTCAGACCAGGTCATCCTGGATATGCTGCTTCTGCTCTCCCAACAATGTATCGAGGTCCTCAATGCTGGACCTGAAATCAGAGCCATATCCCGAGACATATCGCGTGCTTTTGATATGGTCTGGCACCCTGCCCTGCTCACCAAACTCTTTCTATGGTATCCAAGGACATCTCCACTCATGGCTCACAGACTTCCTCTCCTGTCACAGTCAACGTGTGGCCCTAAATTAAGTTCTTTCATCCCCTCTTCCTGTCCAGGCTGGAGTTCCTGAAGGCAGCGTTCTGGGCCCTATTCTTTCTGGTTTTCATCAATGATCTCTCCGACTCTCTGGAAATCCTCTATCTCTTGCTGAAGACTCCACCCTCTGCTGTACAATCTGTCATCCCTCAGACCGGCAAGCAGCAGCTTCTTCGCTCAGTGCAGATCTGGATAATCACAAACTGGTCCAACAAGTGGAACATGTCTTTCAATCCGCAAATCGCACACTCACTATGTCTCTCCGAAAGGACCATTTAGAACCCCCACCCCCTAATCTACTTTCTCAACAATCCTCTGGAGGAAGTTCGTTCTTTCAAGCTTCTGGGTCTCACTATCTGCCATGATCTTTCCTGGGAAAGCCACATTTCCAACCTGGCCTCCAAAGCCAGTCGCGACTGGGAATCCTCCGTCGTGCAAAGTCTTTCATCGGCCCACCTGAGCTCCTGACCACATACAAAGCTTTTCGCGCAGCCTGATGGAGTACTGCTCTCCCCTCTGGGCTGGTGCTCCTGCCTCGCACCTTCCTCGGCTTCACGCTGTGGAAACCAAGGCATTTCGGATAGTTAGAATCTCCCACGATGAGGCTGAGTCTTTGGGCCTCTCACTCTCTCACCGCAGGCAGGTCGGTGGTCTTTGTCTTCTACCATTTCCTCTCGGTCTCGCCCCCACCCCCCACCCCCCGCCCCCCGCTCTGTCTGCGATTTGTCCCACATATTTCCTCAGGGTTCAAGGTCTGCCAACAACCCCTTCTGGTAAAACTACCAAAATCACGAATCACTGCTCCACCTTCACTCTTTTTCCCCACCTATGGAATAAATTCCCACACTCTGTTCAATCCCAGTCTTCCCTCCAGGCCTTCAAACAGTTGTTCACCACCACCTCTTATTTCCCCCATGCAAATCCTCGATCTTTCTCCCCCGTTAATCCACCCCAAACCCACCTCCTTCAAATTCCCTGCTTTCCTTCCTGAAAGTCCTGTAATCTCCACCTTGTATACCCAGTGTTCCCCACCACATCCCTCTCCCTTCCACAGATCTAATGTCTGTTCCCCACAGTTTTGTCCTTCGCACTCCCGCCCCTCTCGTCTCATGCCCCCCTCGCTGTGCATTGTGTTAGTTTTCATACAAGCCTCAACAAGGTACTGTATACAAAAAAAAAAAAAGGACAAGACAAGACAGACAACAATTCCCCCCCCACCCACACACACAATCTTATTACTGCACGCACAGGAAGCAAAAAAGCAGGGTGAAGCAATTGGTTCACTTTGTCTGTCGATCTGCAAAAGTCAGTTTATAATCGAGGAACAACTTCATTTCAATTGAATGTTGCATTGTGAACATGAATCGGAAAATGAACCACTAATTTATCAGTACTTTGGCTCCGAATTAATCATGACCGTACATGGGGAGAGCAGCGAGAATATTCTTACTCTGCCTGCCTGGCAGTGAATCAAAATTTAAAATCAGTCCCAATACAACCCTGCCAAGAGACTTACCGTTTTTAGGACGTTACAAAGGACACAAACAACAGGTAGGAAGAACTAATGCAAAGTGTTAAGTAAGGTGGTGTAAAAAGATGGTGCATCAATGGTGGTAAACTTCAAAAAAATAAAAACTCCACAACCTTTAAAATTATTTCCAGCTATATTATATACTTGAACACTGCAGAACACAAATCGTCTTGGCACTTTCAAAATCCTTCTGTTTAGCAGTATTTGGACAAAATATTACAGCATTTTACATAATTTTGACCAATCAAACTTGCAGCTTGCTCGAAGACAAAGTGACGGCTTGTAGGAAATGCAATAAGGAAGAGTTGAAAAGACCCATCCCATGTCTTTTCTTCTCAAGACTGGGTGTGGCAAAGTGTTCTATGAACTCTAGTTTTCTGTCGTAGGATGATTCGCGCAACAAAATCATGAGTTATTCAACCTTTGCTCACCCTTTCAGCAGTGTATCAGCCTCACCTTCCAATACAAAGTGAGCGGACAATTAATGTTTGCTTTTGTATTTTGTTGATGGGTAGGAGTAGCAATCAGACAGGTAACCAGAATGTGGAGGAAGATGTACCGGGTGAGAGGACGAAGCTTCCCACACGAGCTGCAGGTGATGTAGCCACCTTGCTTTCCACAGCCATGATGCTTGGT
>CM068954.1:12280628-12298193 GCA_035128595.1 Eptatretus atami
GGAGTAGGTGTGGAGGGGCAGTAGATACAGTGCAGGAGCATAATTATACATAACAAGTGGTAAAGAAGTGTTTGTATTCTCCATACCACAGATTGGAATTAAAAATGCAATTGAGATTGCCCACACGTGCTTCAAATAAATATTAGGCAGCACTTGTGGCACAAGAGTTGCAAACAACGTAACCATTTTCTGTACACGTTTAACTGGTGCTAAATGGGAAAAAACAACAAGAGACAACTGGATCACTGCATGGCAGGTTAGTAGTGTGCTCAAGACATTGCAATCATGCATCGGTACATTGTTGTTGGCTTAATGGTTAGGTTGGTGGGCTTGGGATCCTCGGGTCCAGAGTTCAAATCCCCTTCGGCTGTTAAATTTCCAGGTGGGGTTAACTCAGCCTGTCATCCTTCTGAGGTTGGTGAAATGAGTACCAGCTTGCTGGTGTCCTGCGTCGGAGTGTCGACCTGTCCAGAATTGTTCCCAATAGCCTAGGAAACTGCTTCAGCAGCACCAATGCTCTGCACCGAGCATAGTCCCAATGGATGGATGTACGGATGTATGGGTACATTCGTCATTTTGTCTGAGTTTAGTGAGTAGAGAAATGCTGTGGCATGTCCTCAGCCCTTTGTGGCAACCTGCAGGGCTTACCACCCCAAACAGGTTCGATGCGGTTCCAACCATCTCAACATGCCGTCTTAGTATTCCAACAACTGATTGGGAAACAATTCCAAACGGTACGATTTGAAGCTGGGAATGGTGGCTGCAGTGCAGTCCAAAGTGGCAGGGCCCAACCCCATCCTGACGGACAATTCCTCTAGCCTGCGCCATGGTGGCGGCAGAGTGTCCACATTATGGAATCGGAGCTGAAGTCCTGCCATAAGAGGAATGCAAATGTCCCAATTAGTAATGGCTGGTGATGGGGTGGAGGGTGGGGATGGGATGGTGGTAAGGAGAGGTTCTGCAAGCTTGCCTCTTGCAAAAAGCAGTAATGCATGCTATGGAGTGTAGAGGATGAGTTTTGTTTGCAAGCAGACACTAAATCAGCAACTCAATTTTTCTGAAACAGATGAGCAGCAAACTTTATATTTTCCTTTTCGCAGAAAAATTTTACTGACAGCATCAAATTAGGATATCTCAGCATACTCTGTTCCAATACAAAACAGCCGGTAAGCAAAGGAAAGATGGGTTGGTACGGCGGGAAATGTGTCGTGTTCGAGCAAAGCATGAGGCACCTGGGATTCTCGTGTCCAATCTCTCGGTCAAAGTTACGGCTGTTCACGACATCTGGACGCCATTCTGTGGCTGTTCAGAACAGGGAGAGAAAAGTAAAAGTAAAAGTAAAATAAAACCCATTTATTGACATGCTATGGATGAGAGCATTGGCATTCTAATCTCATGCCACAAGTACAGGGTACAAAGAATGGTTGTCATTCCATTTCTCAACATCCAGCACTTCAACTGCTCCCACCATATACGTTTCACATTTGTCTTTTTTTTATACATCACCTTCAGATCCTGTCGATTACAGCAAACAAGAAGCAAATGACATCTCAGGACTCACTCCACACAATTAATTAACAATCAAGTTCACACAATGGTTATTATTTAATTTCGTTGTGCGACAAAATATTATTAGCTTAATGCAACACGGCAGGATTTCATTTTTCAGCCAAGAGAAGTTACTCGGATATGCCATTTGTTGACCGACAGACGGAGCACCAGGGGCTGCTATCCTGTAGTAGATTGAGAATTAGGATGGCAGTGAAGCAGTGGTCTTTGATACAGTGGTTCACCACCGAAGGTGGATGAGGTTACATTTTCACCCTTGGCCGTTTTCCTGTGAGCAGGAAATCTCAAACAGTTGAAGATGGATTTGGATGAAACTTGGACAAGTTGGGTGTGAAACAAGGACGCATCAATTCAATTTTGTTAAAAATCCAGATAAGAGAACTTTAACTGATTCTTCACCACTGAAAGATGGGGTCAAAAACAAATATATATATATATATATATATACATACATACATACACATATATATATATATATATATATATATGTACATACACATATATATATATACATACATATATATATACATACATATACATACATATATATACATATATATACATACATACACATATATACATACATACATACACATACACATATATATATATATATATATATATATACATTTACATATTGTTGCGGTTCTAGGAACCGCATGCCTCCAAGGCAATGGCATCCAACAGTGGTCCCAAGACAGTTATTCCATTAATATACGTTCAGATAGTCCCTTTCCTTTTGTCTAGCGGGACAACGGGACATGCGTTGCGGGGAGTCATAGCTAGGTCTGTTTACACCACAAACTTCATTTCACATCTTCTTTTCTGCTTATTCTGAGGTAAATCCGAATTTGCATCCTCACAGAGGCCAACACGTGCAGCACGTGCCGCGGCCGAGGAGGGAGATAGAAAGCCGCAACAACACGAGCATAGACAGCGCAGCTGCGAGGAAACGGCGATATCCTCGAACGAACCTCTGCCGCAAGCTCGAGATGATCGTCTGACGTTTCCAAATGATCTGGGATGAGATTGCCGGTTGCATTGAAAAGGCATACGAATGAATATCTCTTAAAGAGGCTGCACAGATGTTGTTTTTCACAACACAGAAGCAAATGACCCAATATCGGCAAGAGCGTGGCATCAAAATATTACATCCGATCGTTCCCCTCAATGCCTGATACAGACCAGAGTTGGCCCCCGCGCACTACGATAACAGAATTGGGCGAACGCGTGCGCTGGCCACGTGCTTAATGGCAGATCCACGCGCACTGTGCGGAACGTGCTTGAAGGCAGCCTCGTGCGCCACCCGCGAAACTTTATCATCGTACAGAGCAGGGCACGAATGGACACATCTTACCGTCTGTGCATGGGTTTGCCATTACATCTTACCTTCGGTCTCACTGGCGGCCACGGGTGTTCTCCATGGACGGTGGCAGTCTCCTCACCCCTCAGGCCGGCGTGGCCGCGATCAGGCAGGGGCATGCTGTACAGCTAGGGCCGCGTGGCACATCATGGAGCAGGCACATTGACCAGCGCTAGCCGGGGGTGCCGGGCAAGCATGTGGGGCCGACACGACCCTCGGCCGGTCGTCAGGTTACGATCCGCGAGTTCGTGCAAGGCAATTCATGTCACGAGGTCGGAGTGAGACGATTTCACAGCGTGGGGCCATCTTGCTGGAAGTGGAGTGGAGCCGCTTCTGGCCATCGCGGCCGGGCCGCACGGGGGCCGGGGCCAATCACAGCGCCCGATTCAGGTGACGACGCATCGCTTCGGGGTGACCAGGGGGTTTATAAAAGGCGGATGGCAAAGCCATTCTGTCTCGCTGACACGCTGGATCTCCAACTCGCCTTCTCCTCCCATTTGCCTGCGACTCCGCCTTCTTCACCCGCCACCACTGTGACTCTGCCTCCACATCGCTGACTCCACCCACCCACCTGGTCCCGCCTACCACTCCGCCCACTCGCTCTCAACTCAGCCTTCTCCACACAAGTCCCTCCCTTCACGCCCGACGGTCACGTCTCATTCTCTGGACGCGCGCTGCATGAAGTGCCACGAAGCAAGAACGCCGTGCCAGCTATCAGGGAGATATTGTTGTGGAGCCGGGCATCGGTTGCGAGCATGACCGCTAGGTGGAGCAGTAGGGTCGACTCTACCGAACACCCGGAATCTAGATCGTACCTTTCGGAAAACTTTGAGGGTACGGGTCTCTTACAGGACCGTGAATCGTCAATAAATAAACCACGTGGTGCAGGGTTATTTGCCAAACTTCAAAATACCTAGATGCCCATGTGGCGAACTAACGAGTATTCACACCCTCGACGGAACGAGTCGTTTCCGTGCTCGACCCGTGCGTAACCCGAGCGGATGGTTACCGAGGTCCCGTCGGTCCAAATACACACCACTACGGCAACAACGGCCTTCTTTAATTTCTCAACACGCACCGTGTTAAACCAATGAAGAAAACACAGAAACGAGCTGATACATTTAACTGGGGATTTATTTACAACAGGGAAAGGGAAGACACAGTGCAGAATTAACCCCGAATATAGTCATGCAATGTACAAAGAGCAAGCACTTAACAATTTCTACTTACGGACGGGCCCACAAATGCACGCACCGCACGCACACAAAATGTGGCCATGGCCTTTATTGAGGCTCCAGCTCAGAGGAAAGGCGAGCTGAAGACCAGAGCCTGCACTCGGACCTGTCCGCTCGAGCGGGTACGTCGAGCTGGCGGGTGGCGTGACTCGGACCTGTAGCAGCCCAGGCGTCCACACGACCGGGCTCCCAGCAAACGGAGGCCGGCAGGGCGAAGACTGGCTTTCCAAAAGAAGAACCACCACTTCAAAAGGAAAACACCACTTCAAAAGAGAAAACCACCACACGCGAAAAACGGAGCATGACCTTTTATCCTCCCCCTCCCTCAGCCGAACCTCGGTGTCGTGGTGTATGTCTTTCCTCATTGGCTGGTTTTGGCGCGCAGAATCGCTCTTCGCCTTCCCCAATGTCCAAAACGAGCGGCAAGTCCGTCGATTGGCCCGGAGGCGTGGTGACGTCACGCGGACCGCCTTTCTCACCATGGCGGGGTCCGATTGGCCGAGCGGCGGCCACCTCACTCATAGCACGCTGATTGGTCGAGGGCCGCCACGAGGCTCCTTCTTGAACTCCGCCCACCACTGGCACCATGGCGTCGGCCAGAGCGAGGTGAAGGTGAGGGTGATGCTGTTGTCGAAGAAGATTTATGGATGTAATTCAAATCCTATCAAAATAACACTGCAGCGCGCGAACATTTAATTACCCATTAAACAAGGGACGGGACCCTAACTAAAAACACACACTTACCGATATAACTGTTCTACAAGGACCGCTGTCTGTCTGTGTGCACAAGGCTTCCAAATTCGTAACAATATCGCCCAGCGGAGAATCCCCCCAAAACGTATTGGTGGCACGATTGGGCAATCGTGAAAAGTATTCAGAGACCGTTAGCCTCATCTCCTCTCTTCCTTTTTCTCTTCATCAGGGTGTGTGTGTGTGTGTGTGTGTGTGTGTGTGTCCTGGCACCTGTCCTCGTAAGTTAAGATTGCAGAAGATTATTATTATTATTTCGGGTTAAGTCTGCTTTCGTAAGTTGCTTGTACATCGTCGCACCTCTCACGCCTCTTTCCATCTCTGCAACACACAATAAAACTACTATTCACTGTACCAGATAACTTTCCTTGCCTGCTTGTAAATAAATTATTAGAAATCTTCCCAGCTCGTTTTCGTCTTTTCTTTCATTGATCCAGCATGGTCCGAATCCTAGCTCAGCCGGGGCTTTATTCCCAACGATCCATTCCTTTTAGCCAGTACTTCCTTGGCAGTGTCGCTCAGCTGCATCCGGTCTGGACAAGGCTTACAGAGGGCATGTTTCCCGGTAATTAAATCACGTGATTAATTAGGTAACCCGGTTAACCCATAGACGGGAGGATCCTGGGTCACGCGGTTGAGTTATTGGCGTCCACGGTCGATTAGCGACCCGCCGCGTCACGGAATTATCCGTGTGCGACGGCCTACAATTCCTGGGAGTCTGGTGGGAGCAGAGAAAGCTCCCCTCCCCACCCCCACTCGTGGCCCTCTCACCCCACCCCTGGCCCGCAACAATATATATATACACATAGTCATTGGGCTGGAGGCCAAGGTTAAGCCCCCTGATCCAAATTGTGGTGACGGGCAGTTAACACCACCAGCCCAGATAGCCGAGCGGTCTTTTCCTTATTAGGAGGCGGACACGTTGATCCTCGGAGATTATCACACGCGTAGGAAAAGGGCACAATGATGGAGGGATGGAGGAGCACAGCACAGAAATGGATGCACAGGGGGGTTTATACTCGAACCCCACTACAAATACATGGATACAGTTACTAAAAATGAACACATTTAATGAAAATAGACCAATATTTAGAAAGTACAATCACCAAAAGGTCATGATAATAACGTGAAGTAAATAAAAGTCCAAGTCAAGGCGCCTCGTCACATGGAAATAAATATAAAGAGAAACAGAAGAAAAGGAAATCCCTTTTATTCTTGCACCGAGCTTGGCCCAGAGCTGGTCTTTGTGGAACTTGGAATCAAGGCACTACTATTTGCACGTACAGACACACGCAAAATGGCACCAAGTTGCTTCTCTCGTAGTGGGACAAACTTACGCCAGGCAATTCGCAAGGCTGAGACCCTTGCAGCTGCTTCGTGCGTCAATTGTGCTCACCAACCCACTATTTTACATACACAAGGTTCGGGGTCCGTTCCTCATGACCCAACCAAGAGCCAAATGCCAGCATCTTGCTTCACCACGTGAGCCAATCACCTCAACACGAATACAAGAATCGTGTCGGCCTCTTCGTGCGTCGAAGGAAAGCCAGCCCTGTTCTTACAGGGCATCTCCTAACTACGTTCTTTCTCGACCATGTGCATTCCCTCAACTCAACTCTGCCAAGTGCGTGTGCGCACCCTGAACTCCACTCCTGTCACACCGAACCAGTTTTCTCCTCTGTGGTGTGGCTTGCTTGCCCGAAACCCGGGAAAGCAGGGCCTCTGCCCGCTTGGCATGCCTGACTAGCCTCTAACGTCACGCCCATCAATCCTCCGCCTCCGGGGCTTGTCCTCCACCCTTGGAGGCGGGGCTTCTTCCTGCTCGGCATGTTTGCTTGTTTCTCATCATGGTTTTGGTTATAAAGACGTAGGGAAAAGTCACATGGGGGCAATTACATACTTACATTACATACTTGGCAATTCAATCCTAAAAATTCCTATATATATATATATTATATATATATATATACAGTGGGGAGAACAAGTATTTGATACACTGCCGATTTTGCAGGTTTTCCCACTTACAAAGCACGTAGAGGTCTGTAATTTTTTATCATAGGTAACTTCAACTGTGAAAGACGAATCTAAAACAAAAATCCTGACAATCACATTGTATGATTTTTAAATAATCAATTTGCATTTTATTGCATGAAATAAGTATTTGATCACCTACCAACCAGTAAGAATTCCAGCTCTCACAGACCTGTTAGTTTTGTCTTTAAGAAGCCCTCCCATTCTCCACTCATTACCTGTATTAACTGCACCTGTTTGAACTCATCTGCATAAAAGACAGCTGTCCACACTCAATCAATCAGACTCCAACCTCTCACAATGGGCAAGACCAGAGAGCTGTCCAAGGACATCAGGGACAAATTGTAGACTTGCACAAGGCTGGATGGGCTACAGGACAATAGGCAAGCAGCTTGGTGAGAAGGCAACAACTGTTGGCGCAATTATTAGAAAATGGAAGAAGTTCAAGATAACAGTCAATCTCCCTCGTCTGGGGCTCCATGCAAGATCTCACCTCGTGGAGCCTCAATGATCATGAGAAAGGTGAGGGATCAGCCCAGAACTACACGGCAGACCTGGTCAATGACCTGAAGAGAGCTGGGACCACAGTATCAAAGAAACCATAAGTAACACTACCCGTCATGGATTGAAATCCTGCAGCGCACGCAAGGTCCCTCTGCTCAAGCCAGCGCATGTCCAGGCCCGTCTGAAGTTTGCCAATGACCATCTGGATGATCCAGAGGAGGAATGGGAGAAGGTCATGTGGTTTGATGAGACCAAAATAGAGCTTTTTGGTTTAACATCCACTCCCCGTGTTTGGAGGAAGAAGAGATTAGTACACAACCAAGAACACCATCCCAACCGTGAAGCATGGAGGTGGAAACATCATTCTTTGGGGATGCTTTTCTGCAAAGGGGACAGGACGACTGCACCGTATTGAGGGGAGGATGGATGGGGCCATGTATCGCGAGATCTTGGCCAACAACCTCCTTCGCTCAACAAGAGCATTGAAGATGGGGCGTGGCTGGGTCCTTCCAGCAGACAACGACCCGAAACACACAGCCAGGGCAACTAAGGAGTGGCTCCGTAAGAAGCATCTCAAGGTCCTGGGGTGGCCTAGTCAGTCTCCAGACCTGAACCCAATAGAAAATCTTTGGAGGGAGCTGAAAGTCTGTGATGCCCAGCGAGAGCCCGAAACCTGAAGGATCTGGAGAAGATCTGTATGGAGGAGTGGGCCAAAATCCCTGCTGCAGTCTGTGCAAACCTGGTTAAGAACTATAGGAAACGTCTGATCTCTGTAATTGAAAACAAAGGTTTCTGTACCAAATATTAAGTTCTGTTTTTCTGATGTATCAAATACTTATTTCATGCAATAAAATACAAATTAATTATTTAAAAATCATACAATGTGATTTTCAGGATTTTTGTTTTAGATTCCATCTTTCACAGTTGAAGTGTACCTATGATAAAAAATTACAGACCTCTACGTGCTTTGTAAGTGGGAAAACTGCAAAATCGCAGTGTATCAAATACTTGTTGTCCCCACTGTATATATATATATTTCGAGTACAATGCCTCAAAAGGTTGTAGATGGATTGTGACAAAACTTGGTGGACAATTTAGGTCGGTGACAAGCCAATTCGATTTTGATGAAGGTCCGTATGTAGATCCGGCCCATCAGTGGGATATAAAATGTAAATTGTTCAGCCTGATAGAGGTATGCTCTCCACAGAGTGCTGTTCCAGTTAATGCATGGAACGGTAGTGGCAGCAGAAGTAGGGGACAAGTTTAAATTTGAGTTAGTCATCTGAAAGCATTTGAGATATTAGCATGACCGATCATCAACTTGGGCACAAATCAATGACTGCGACATCTGAGGGTCTCCTCAAAAGGTGAATGTGCTGTTGGTGTTCGTTCATCCATCACCTTACAACCCCATCCATCAAACAAAAGCAAAACCAAAACATACAAATTGTGTTTGTACAGCAGGACCAAGATCCCACAGCTTTCATTTCAAACAATTCCAAAACCATTGGAACACTTGTATGTACAGTATGTATGCCATTGACTTGGCTTGTTGCACACATTAAAATCGTCATGCCCCCAAATAGTTTGTGAAAACAAATGTACGCATGGAAAGGTGTACTCACAGTAGGTATATTGTGTGTGTGTGTCATCTTCAGACGTGCTAAAAGAAAAATAAATAAATAAAATAAAAACAAAACAATGCAAAACATTTAAATTTCACCTTTAGAATGCCCGACTGGATTGCATAAGGAGGCTCTTGGCATGGGACATGATAGCAACTGAAAAAGGTGTTATGTTAAAGGTATTGGATCGGATTTAGAAAATATCGAAATAAGATTCAGCAATAGACAAATCGATCCACAACTCCGAAGCACACGATATGAGCAAGAGCTCGGAATGCAAGTGACATTGGTAATTTGCTAGCACATGATTGGTTGGGTAGATGGGAGTGGGTGGGGTTTACACCTGCTGTCCTCATGTTCCACCCACTGGAACATCTCCACCTGGCGTTTCAACTTCACAGCGTACACCTTAACATCGTAGTTTGGGTCGTGCAGTACCTGGGGAGGGAAGCAAGGTGTGAACCCGGTTAAATAAAAAATAAATAATAATAATAAAAGGGGATTTAATGTCTATGAAACTTGATTTTAAACTTAAACAAATATATAGCTTCAAGTCGTTAGTCATGACACAAGAGCCTTTTATTAAAAAGGATTAAAATCAACAAGATGTCAAATGAAGTATGCCAACCACTGTTGGAAGCAAGAAGCTGACATTTCTGGCATCAACCCTTCATCAGACAAGGGGTTAACGCTGTTCTTCACTTTTGCTCGGATGAAGAGACAACACCCGAAATGTCAGCGTCTCCTTGAGTCCCATGGTGATGAGGACACATCAACATCCTGTCGATTCCGTCCATTGTTCAACCTGTCTGCTGACACCAGCCTTCACCAGCACAATTAGTTCTTCATTCTACCATTTATAATAAAACTGTCCCTTTCACCTCTTTCTTCAAAACCAACTCATGGGCCTCTGTCACCTCAACATCCCTTCCCAAGTTCATTTGTCATCTCTTCTCATTTTCTTAAGTTCTTTGATCCAAAATATATTCCAGTTTGTACATTTTCTCCCACAAACACTTCGGTTTGGTGCTGAAGGTTCACATCATGGTCATGATGCATGCACAACAATTGCTCAACAACTGGGGATGGTTCAAAGTTGAGAAAAGTAAAATGGTTACACTAATAGTTCAGTGCTGAAATTTTGCACCATGGTGGCCTACCCTGAGGAAATTACACCAATGTTGGTCAAAGCTTTCTGGGATAAACCAAGATGGCAGCCAACAGTCACATTTGCTGTGGTAGAGGCAGACCATCAAGCTCCTTGTAAGGGAGACCATCAAAACACCAGCTGAAAGCCACAGCAGAGTCGACACATCTTGGAAATGCATTCATCTTTCATGTAATTTGTGTTCAAATGGAGGAGTGGGTTCAAAAATGGCCGAGGGTCAGTGAGCGATCGAGATTCACGTGCAACAAATTGCTCACTCAAGAAAACATTAAACGTGTTGAACAGCTAATTTTGGAGACTCACCAGATTACAAAAGGTGAAGCTGCAAAACGATTTGATACCAGCGTGCCAACTCTGGCACATTCATTACCTCCGCCGCACAAGGGAGAGGTTATGTTTTCACCCATTTGTCTGTCTATGAGCAGGATATCTCAAACCATTATGGACAGATTCAGACAGAACTTGGTCGACAGGTTGAGTGTGACAAGGACGACTTTTTTCGATTTTGGTGAAGATCCGTACACGAGAATTTCCAAGTGATTCTTCACCATTGAGCGATGGGCCAAAAACGATATACAGCATGATATCTCAAAAAAAAACTTTGTGGATGGAATCGGATAACCCTTAGTGGATGAGTTGGGTTGGTGACAAGAACAAGCCTATTAGATTTTGGTTAAGAACTGGATGTGGATGCGACCCATCAGTGGGATACAAAACGTCAGCTGTTCAGCCTGGAGAAGGTATGCGCTCTTCCAAATGCCATCCTGGTTCTTCCTTTAAATTAAATAAAGGTAGTGCAAGGTACAATAGAACCTAATATTTGAACAAAAAACAAGACAAAAGCATATGTGGTCAATTGGCATTGCAAAACAGCTCCTGGAATGCAAGTGGAGTGATGGGGAGACAATTGCTGGAAAAAAGAAAGAAAGAAAGAAAAAGAATGTGACATGGTGTTGGGGCCACCATTCAAAAGTTTATTTTTAAAGGTTCACAACAACTTGAACTACCCTCATGCTTCCAGTATATCAACCACCCTCATGCATCCAGTTTTAATACACTGCATGTGTGCTGCCTTTGTTCTTACCAAATGAAAAACAAACGAAACCACTCAAATGTTTGAGAACACCATTCCTCCAAATTCGTTGGTGCAACATTTTCCACATTAAAAAAAAAACATTTCATCATTTCTCATTGCTCTCAGAGTAGTCCTTTATAAACATGAACCTCCGTTTAGAGTCCCTGTGCTTGTCCTAATACAAAGGAAATGCATCAGCCCGAGTGAAACATGTCGCAGGAAAATGTTCAAAAATTGGTAAACGGACCTGCTGGGTACTCAACGGACCAGAGATGTGCACCAAGCCACCTTCGTTGGCCTGAGAGGGAGCATCCAGTCTTGATAAGGGCAACACCGTCGCCCTACCTTCCTCAAGTGCAGCTGCCATTTTTGCTGCTTGGCCCTACAATTAGCCACAAAGTTTGGCGCTTCAGGTTTCAGAAATCAAAAACAATCTTAAGGAGATACCAGTTGATATCACAAACCTACCAGGCTGGTTACATTAATAACAATGCAGAAAAAGCACGAGGCCTCTAAATTCACAGCATTGTATCAGTTTCACAAAAGGCTTCATTCAAAACTGACAAGATATCATATTGAAAGGTTGTGGTTTTTCTATTTGGGTGTGGTTCATCAAGGATTATATAATGATCAAATAAATGAAAACCCCAAAACAAACTTATGAGCACTCAAGGGACTGTGGGAACAGCTTCCCAGTTAATTAGGCCTTGTATCACCTGAAACAACTTACTACTCTGGCAATTCAGAATATCAAGTCTTAATGACTCGATCCGATTTGACATACCTCATTGTAGAACAGAAGGAAGAATGAAGCAAAACAGAGCAGGACTCCAAGTCCAACTCCCAATGCACTTTGCCTCAGACCAGTCAACAGCGACGGTTTTGGACGAGAGGTTTTCTTTACGTGAGTGTCTTTGCTTTTCTGCGAAAACAGAGGTAGAACAACCATCAAATATTTATTATAGCTCAGTGAACCTCAAAAACCAGAGAAATGGAGGTGGGTTCAGATCTCGGGAATAACGATGACCAGGAACTGACAAATGAAGATGTTGAGGAACAGCAGGATATCTTAAGTGACAGCATGCACACAATCAACCAATGTGGTCTTGGGTTAGCTCAGAAACATCAAACTCAAACCATCATCTGTTTTAGTGTTGGCATTTCAATTTTCCAAATGTTTCAATTTTCCAAGTAGTCTGGAAGGGACACGATTTTGATTTCTTAAATTTTTCTATCCTCAATGGTTTAAAACAGATAATTAAAAGTCCAACTCGTGGGAACAATTTACTCGATTTGGTCTTAGAATCCGAAAATGGACCAATTAATAACTACGAACAATTGGCGGCCTTTTTTGGGAGTGATCTTTTTCAAATTGAGTGCACGTCGGATATGGTTTTTGTTAAACGGGTAGGAAAGCTCTTAATTAGAAATTATCGAAAAAGTGATCGTCATGCTATGAAGGAATGCTTAGAGCAGTATAGTTGGCCCGATCAATTTGCAGACTGTTGAAATATTGAGGAAATGTCCACCACTTTTGTTCATTCAAACGATGTACATGTTAAGATAATTTTGTGCCGAACTTTAAAAAGTATCCACACAGCATTATAAATTTGCAAAGGAGAAAATGTAGGTTGCCAAAAAAATATAAGCATTCTGGAAATACAGTTGATAGAGATGCTCCTCGTGTGATGACCAAAATTATTCGGAGAAAAAAATAAGAGAATACAATAGGACAATTGAAAACAAAGGACTGGAAGCTAATGATTGGAATTTTGGGGAATTTATAAAAACAAAAATTACTCTGATATCCAAGTTGCAAATTCTCAAAAAAAAAAAAAATAAAGGAGAAATTAATTGAAGATGGGGATAAAGCCAATTGTCTAAATCAACATTTTAATATTGTCTTTGTAGATGATGGTAAAATGTTTCCCATTTTGCAGCGTTACTTCCCCGACTGATTTAACAGAGTGCAGTTTTCCACCGGAAAAAGTTTGAGTATTTATCCAAATTGCTGAATAAAAACCTCATGTGGGCCAAATGGTATTCCATCATGCTAAATGAAAAGGTTGGCTTTTGAATGAGCTTATCCCATCAATATTCGAATCGAGTTTCCACACCTCAAAAATACCCGTTATTTGGAGCAAAGCAAATGTTATTCCAATTTACAAAAAAGAAGATTGTCTATCATGTGTATCTAATTATCAGCCTGTCAATCTTACGTGTCTCATGTGAAGTTATGGAATCAAGGATACAATGCTGGACTACTTGGAGTTTAACAAAATGATTAATGAACAGCATGGCTTTATCAGGAATAAATCTACAGCACTGGAATGATTGCTTTGTCTCAATGAATGGATTAACGAAGGTAGACAAGGGAAAAAAAATCTGTGGACATCGTATATTTGGATTTTGCGAACGCTTTTGATACTGGATCCCATTATGAGCTTCTCAATATTGTTTCTAACTTTCATATTCGTGGGAAATTTGTGCGTCGGATAGAGGTCCTTTTACCTCATCGTACGCAGAGAGTTGTGGTCAGCAATGATTACTCTGGCGAAGTGTTAGTAAAATCTGGGGTTCATCAGGGTAGCGTTTTGGGTCCTCTTCTGGCTTTGATGCATATTAATGCTTTGCTAAAAGTACTCAAGAGTATTTCAGTTTATATGTTTGCAGATGATTCTAAGATAGCTTTTTCATACAAGGAAATTGGGGAAACAGCCAAACTTGAAAAGGATTTGAACCAACTTTTTTCCTAGGACAAACAAGATGCAATTGACATTAGCAATTGAAAAATGTGTACTTTTGCACCTTGGAGGTTAAAAAAAATTTTTTTAAACGTTATACAGTCAACGGTGTAAAGATGAACAGTGTTGACAGCATAAAGGATTTAGGGGTCATGAGTAGAGATTTGGAATTTACTAACCATTGTACAACAATTACTGAAAAAGGCTAGTGTTCATATGAATAGTTTGCTTTGATCCTTTGTAACCAAGGAGATGGGATTTTTTGGGGGGAAAAAAAAAGTTTTAAATGCTTTTGTACAACATACATTGGAATACACATCACAAGTCTGGTCACCACACTTTATTAGGGATATTAAACTAATCGAGTCAGTACAAAGGCAGTTCTCATGCAGAATACCTGCACTTGAACATTTGGGCCTTACATATCAAGATACCTTGGAATTACGTAGACTGAAGGTTGATCTCATTTCTGTTAACAAAATTTATTATGGGTACGTGAACATTAATTTTAGAGATCTTTTGGTTTATATAATAAACCAAACTCGATCAAATGGGTTTCCTTTATCTGACCGCAACCATATCTCGGACATGTATGAACAGATTTTATTCGTACTTGGCACAGAAAAAAAAAAACACATGATAGTAAACAAACATGTCATTTGCCGAGATCGGATCCAAGATGGCTGACTCCTGGCCATTTTGTGACATAAATGTGCAACCATTTCTCAGACATGCATGGTCTGATTTTGTTCAAATTTGGCACAAGCACAGTATGGCATACACATGCCCCACACTTTATTTTGCGATCTGATCAACAATGGTCGACTGGTAGACTGGCGGGCATTTTATTTGTATTAAAAAAAAAACAAAACAAAAAAAACTGGTATCAAACACGTCCTCAACCATTTCTTGGAGATGCATTTACCGATGTTCATCAAACTTGGCAAACAAATAAATGATGGCTTACATTATAAGACCTGAGTGCAAGAAGTACTTTAGTCACAAAATAACACTTTTGAGATATTGAGGATCAAAGTTTTCAAAACATGCTGCAGATACTTTTTTTTTAAAGGTGGCACATACTATGGAGCCTGTTGCTGGTTGCAGTGGCTATACAGAGCAGACAAACCCTTTTTTGTGGAAAAATAATCCTTTATTACAAAGAAAATTAGTTTTGGACTCAAGTACTTTTTGTGGATAAATACCTGGACTTAGGTACTTTTTGCGACAAAATGGCTGGACTTGGGGATTTTAACACACAAAGCCCTTTATTGCTCATTTTTGATTGGCAAACAGTCATTTTTACTGTGTCTCATGGGGCTGTACAGTGTACATACATCCAATACATCGGGAATCTGTCAGCACAGCACTGCACTGCACTGCCACATGCACAGTTTATGATAGGGCTCAAAAAGCTGATGACGAATGTAGTGCCTTTTTCAGTACCAGCAAAGTATAATGCATAGAAACTACATACCTGATGCTTTGGCATCCTTCATTCTCTTTCTAGCCCAGTCTCCAGGGTTTCTTTTACGTTTTGCCCCGCATGCCTGCTTTCAGAGGTTATCCTCATTCACACCATGCTGTCCAGCCTCCATGGTCGCCATTTTCACAGCTTGTCATGCGACACATACTAGCATTTTGATTGGACAGTCATGGACTGAGGAACTTCTTGCTCAAACATTTATGGACTTGGGTATTTCTTGCACTACATTTTAGTGAATTCAACAATGACCATATACAAATATACAGGACTTGAGTACTTATTTTAAGAATTTTTTGGTATCAAATGATGCTCTGGCCATTATAGATTATAGTACTGGTGCCAGCTCATTTTTTGCAAAAATGTGACTTAAGTACTTCTTGCACCCAGGTCTTCATGTGCATGTCATTTCCATTTGAAGATCAGATCCAAGATGGCTGACTGGTGGCCATTTTGACACTCAAATGTGTCCCCAACCATTTCCTGAACATGCATTGTCCGATTTTGGTCAAATTTAGCACAAACAAACGAATTGATGGCATACACATTTACCTCACTTTATTTTGCGATCCGATCAAAGACGGCTGACTGGCGGCCCTTTAACTCTGTACAGCAAAATCACTAAAACAATGGGGGGGGGGGGGGGGGGCGTGACATTTGTCTTTTTTATTTTACTCGTTTCAAGAGTCGTATAGACTAAGTCAATCGGTGTTTAATATTCGAACTGTGAGAATTTGGAACAGTTTTAACTCCAGGGTTGTTCTTTCCCAGAATTTGAACAATTTATTACTGAATTGGAGAAAAAGTGGAATAAAGTCTTCTTTAAAAATTATTTTAAAGTCAGAGTTAATTTCTGACATGCAGATAACAAGTCACCTGAAAGGCTGCTGTCTGCTTGGTCAGGTATTTATGACCAAGTAATATATTGTTGTGGGCCGGGGGTCGGTGGTGAGAACGACCGCTAGGTGGGGAAGTTTACACCGTCTCCCACCGGTCTCCCCGGAATTATAGGCCATCGCTCCGGATAACTCCGCGAGCCGGCGGGTCGATTAATCGACCGTGAAACGCCAATATCTCGACCGCGTGGCATAGGGTTAATTGTCTAGATCCAATATACCTAAGTAACCACGCAGTCTTGGCTACCGGGGATTCACGCCCTCGGAACGTCTGGCCGAACCGGATAACTCTACCAGCTACGGTAGAGTATCAACTTCCACCTACCAACTCCGGCTCGGATGCAGTCGAGTGGGCCTGCCCAGGACGTTCCGGCTATGATGTACCGATTACCGGGGATGAAACCCCGTCTAAACTCAGATACGAACCATGCTGGACCAAATAGAGAAAGGACGGAAACGAGCTGGGAACATTTCTAATAATTTATTTACAGTAAAAGACAGCCAAAGGCAAGACTTAACACGAATATGCAGGAAGTATTTACAATGATCCAAAAACACTTATTCAGTTCTACTTAAAGAGGGGCCCACACGCAGACACACACACAAAAAAGAAAAGAAACCCGGAGTTCTTTATTGGACCGTCCAGCCGATGAGACAAAGCTGGGGGTCAGAGTCGGTGGTACCTGAACATCGGAGGGAGGGCTGCTCCGTGATGCGCACCTGACAAAGGTCGTTGGTCCGATCCCCAGTCGCATGTGGGGGACTCAGACGAGGCCGTGGCAGAGTTCGGGTGGCGAATAATCGGGTCCACGAGGGGGGGTCAGGGTCGCTCTGTCCTTCCTTGTGGAGGGCCAGCAGAGACACGTTCACCGCCTTGATGGCCCTCTGCTCAACCCTCATGACAGCAACGTAGACCTCCTGTGACCACTCTTCGTGACCACCCCTTTGTAACAGCAAAAACCCTTAAGAATCTCTCGGAACTCTCGTGCAACCCACCAAACAACGCCTCAGAGATCTCTGGAATTTATGGACCTCCCTCAGTGGGGAGGGGGCCTTGGTCAGCACACCTCACTGTTCACCTCTAATTGGCCAGGATCCTACGGGCACAGCCTTCCTGGGCGG
>CM068954.1:12298218-12315212 GCA_035128595.1 Eptatretus atami
GTGGGCGAAACTAACGAGTATCACACCCCTCGACGGAACGAGTCGTTTCCGGCTCGACCGTGCGTAACCCGAGCGATGGTTACGAGGTCCCGTCGGGTCCAAATTACACACCACTCGGCAACCAACGCCTTCTTTAATTAGCAACACGCACCTGTTAAACCAATGAAGAAAACAAACAGAAAGAGCTGAGTACATTTAACTGGGGATTTATGTACAACAGGAAAAGGAAGACAGTTCAGAATTTAACCCGAATATAGTCATGCAATGTACAAAGAGGCAAGCACTTAAACAATTCTACTTACGGACGGCCCACAGAATGCACGCACAACAAAAATGTGGCCATTGGCCTTTATGAGGCCTTCCAGCTCAGAGGGAAAGGCGAGCTGAAGACCAGAGCCTCACTCGACCTGTCCCCTCGAGCGGGTGTACGGCGAGGCTGCGAGCGGTGGCGTGACCTCAGACCTGAGCAGCCCAGGCGTCCACACGACGGCCTCCCCAGCAAAGCGGAGCCGGCAGGGAAGATGGCTGTCCAAAAGAAAACCACCACTTCAAAAGAAGAAAACCACCACACGCGAAAAACGGAGCATGACCTTTTATCCTCCCCCTCCCTCAGCCGAACCTCGGTGTCTTGGGTATTGTCTTTCCTTCATTGGCTGGTTTTGGGGGCGCGCAGAATCGCTCTTCGCCTTCCCCAATGGCCCAAACGAGCGGCAAGTCCGTCGATTGGCCCGGAGCGTGGTGACGGTCACGCGGGACCGCCTTTCTCACCCATGCGGGGCCGATTTGGGCCGAGCGCGCCCACCTCACTCGATAAGCACGCTGATTGCGAGGCCGCCACGAGGCTCCTTCTTGAACTCCGCTCACCACTTTGCACCATGGCGTCGCCAACGAGGTGAAGGTGAGGGTGATGCTTTTCGAAGAAGATTTATGATGTAATTCAAATCCTATCAAAATAACACGCAGCGCGGCGAACAATGGTAATTACCATTAAACAGGACGGGACCCAAAACTAAAAACACCACACTTACCATATAACGTGTTCTACAAGGACCGCTGTCTGTCTTGGGCATAAGCATTCCCCAAAATTCAGTAACAATATCACCAGCGAAGAACCCCCCAAAACGTAATGGTGGCACGATGGCAATCGAATGAAAAGTATTCAGAGACCGTTAGCCTATCTCCTCTCTTCCTTTTTCTCTTTCATCAGGGTGTGTTGTGTTGTGTGTGTGTGTGTGTGTCCTGCACTGTCCTCGTAAGTTAAAGATTGCCAGAAGATTATTATTATTAGTTCGGGTTAAGTCTCTTGTCGTAAGTTGCTTGACATCGTCGCAACCTCTCACCCTCTTTCCATCTCTGCAACACACAATAAAAGTACTATTCCCACTGTACCAGATAACTTTCCTTGCCTGCTGTAAAATAAATTATTAGAAATCTTCCCCAGCTCGTTTTCGCTTTTCTTTTCATTGATCCAGCTCAGCTCAGTCCGAATCCTAGCTCAAAAGCCGGGCTTTATTCCCAACGATCCATTCCTTTTAGCCAGTTACTTCCTTGGCAGTTGTCGCTCAGCTGCCTCCGTCTGGACTAAGGCTTGACCGAGGCATGTTTCCCGGTAATTAAATCACTGATTAATTAGGTAACCCGGGTAACCCATAGAACGGGAGGATCCTGGGTCAGCGCGGTGTTGAGTTATTGGCGTCCACGGTCGGTTAGCGACCCGCCGCGTCACGGATTTATCCGTGTGCGACGGCCGTACAAATTTCCTGAGAGTCTGGTGGGAGCAGAGAAAGCTCCCCATCCCCACCCCCACTCGTGGCCCTCTCACCCCACCCTGCCCGCAACAATATACTATATACACATAGTATGGGCTGGAGGGACCAAGTTAAGCCCCCTGATCCAAATTGTGTGACGGGCAGTTGAACACCACCAGCCCAGATTAAGCCGAGCGCTTTTCCTTATTAGAGGCGACCGGTTGATCCTCGGGAGATTATCACCACACGCTAGGAAAAGGGGCACAATGGTGGCAGGATGGAGGAAGCACAGCACAGAAATGGATGCACAGGGGGTTTATACTCGAACCCCACTACAAATACATGGATACAGTTACTAAAAATGAACACATTTAATGAAAATAGACCAATATTTAGAAAGTACAATCACCAAAAAGGTCATGATAAAACGTGAAGAAATAAAAAGTCCAAGCAAGGCGCCGTCACAATGGAAATAAATACTGAAAGAAACAGAAGAAAGAAATCCCATTTTATTCTTGCACCGAGCTTGGCCCAGAGCTGCTTTGTGGAATTGAATCAAGGTCAACGTACTATGCACGTACAGACACACGTCAAAATGCACCAAGATTGCATCTCTGTAGTGGACCAAAAACTTACGAGGCAACTTCGCCAAGGCTGAACCCTTTGCAGCTGCGTCGTGCGTCAATTGTGCCACCAACCCACTATTTTACATACACAAAGGCGGGGTCCTTGCCTCATGACCCAACCAAGAGCCAATCCAGCATCTTGCTCTACCAGCAGTGAGCCAAGCACTCAACACGAATCAAGATCGATGTCGGCCTCTTCGTGTCGTTCGAAGAAATGCCAGCCGCTGCAAGAGGCATACTCCTAACTACGTTCTTTCTCAGACTATGTAGGCATCCCTCAACCAACTCTGCCAAGTGCGGTGTCGCCGACCCTAACTCCACTCTGTCCCACACCGAACTCAGTTTTCTCCTCATGTGTTGGCTGTGTTGCTTGCCCGAAACCCGGAAAGCAGTCGGCCTCTCGGCCCGCTGCGCATGCCTGACTAGCCTCTAACGTCACACGCCATCAATCCTCCGCCTCCGGGGCTTGTCCTCACCTTGGAGGCGGGGGCTTCTTCTGCTCGGCATGTTTGCTTGTTTCTCATTCATGGTTGAGTTAAAAGACGGTAGGGAAAAGTTCACAATGGGGCCATTCTACAGTACATTAACATTACTCTGGCAATTCAATCCTAAAATATCCTCAATTAATATCATAATATATATATATATACAGTGGGGGAGAACAAGTATTTTGATACACTGCCGATTTTGCAGGTTTTCCCACTTAAAAGCACTAGAAGGTCTTGTAATTTTTTATCATAGGTACACTTCAACTGGAAAGACGGAATCTTAACAAAAAAATCCTGACCAATCACATTGTTGATATTTAAATAGATCCAAATTTGCATATTTTATTCATGAAAATAAGTATTGATCACCTACCAACCAGTAACGAATTCCGAGCTCTCACAGACCTGAGTTTTGATCCTTTAAGAAGCCCTCACCAATTCTCCAGCTCTTACCTATATTAACTGCACCTGTTTAGAATCTCATCTGCATTTAAGACAGCTGTCCACACTCAATTCAATCAGACCTCCAACCTCTCCACACAATGGGCAAGAACCAGAGAGCTGTCAGACATCAGGGACAAAATTGTAGACTTGCACAAAGCTGGGGATTGGGCTTACAGGACAATAGGCAAGCAGCTTGGTGAGAAGGCAACAACTGTTGGCGCAATTATTAGAAAATGGAAGAAGTTCAAGATAACAGTCAATCTCCCTCGGTCTGGGCTCCATGCAAGATCTCACCTCGTGAGAGCCTCAATGATCATGAGAAAGGTGAGGGATCAGCCCAGAACTACACGGCAGGACCTGTCAAGACCTGAAGAGAGCTGGACCACAGTATCAAAGAAAACCATAAGTAACCACTACGCCGTCATGGATTGAAATCCTGCAGCGCACGCAAGTCCCTCTGCTCAAGCCAGCGCATGTCCAGGCCCGTCTGAAGTTTGCCAATGGACCATCTGGATGATCCAGAGGAGGAATGGAGAAGGTCATGTTGGTTGATGAGACCAAAATAGAGCTTTTTGGTTTAAACTCCACTCGCCGTGTTTGGAGGAAGAAGAAGGATTAGTACAACCCCAAGAACACCATCCCAACCTGAAGCATGGAGGTGGAAACATCATTCTTGGGGATGCTTTTCTGCAAAGGGGACAGGACGACTGCACCGTATTGAGGGGAGGATGGATGGGGCCATGTATCGCGAGATCTTGGCCAACCAACCTCCTTCGCCTCAACAAGGCATTGAAGGGGCGTGGCTGGGGTCCTTCCAGCATCGACACGACCCGAAACACACAGCCAGGGCAACTAAGGAGTGGCTCCGTAAGAAGCATCTCAAGGTCCTGGGTGGCCTAGTCAGTCTCCAGACCTGAACCCAATAGAAAATCTTGGAGGGGCTGAAAGTCTGTGGATGCCCAGCGAGAGCCCCGAAACCTGAAGGATCTGGAGAAGATCTGTATGGAGGAGTGGGCCAAAATCCCTGCTGCAGTCTGTGCAAACCTGGTTGAAATATAGGAAACGTCTGATCTCTGTAATTGAAAACAAAGGTTTCTGTACCAAATATTAAGTTCTGTTTTTCTGATGTATCAAATACTTATTTCATGCAATAAAATTACAAATTAATTATTTAAAAATCATTACAATGTGATTTTCAGGATTTTTTGTTTTAGATTCCATCTTTCACACGTTGAAGTGTACCTATGATAAAAAATTACAGACCTCTACGTGCTTTGTAAAGTGGGAAAACCTGCAAATCGGCAGTGTATCAAATACATTGTTGTCCCCACTGATATATATATATTTCGAGTACAATGCCTCAAAAGGTTGTAGATGGGATTGTGACAAAACTTGGTGGACAATTTAGGCGTGACAGCCAATTCGATTTTGATGAAGTCCGTATGTAGATCCGGCCCATCAGGGATATAAAATGTAAATTGTTCAGCCTGATAGAGTATGCTCTCCACAGAGTCTGTTCAGTTAATGCATGAACGTAGTGGCAGCAGAAGTAGGGGACAAGTTTAAATTTGAGTTAGTCATCTGGAAAGCATTTGAGATATTAGCATGACCGATCAACAACTGGGCACAAATCAATGACTGCGACATCTGAGGGTCTCCTCAAAAGGTGAATGTGCTGTTGGTGTTCGTTCATCCATCACCTTACAACCCCATCCATCAAACAAAAGCAAAACCAAAACATACAAATTGTGTTTGTCAAGCAGGACCAAGATCCCACAGCTTTCATTTCAAAACAATTACAAACCATTGGAACACTTGTATGTACAGTATTATGCCATTGACTGGCTTGTTGCACACATTAAAATCGTCATGCCCCAAGTAGTTTGTGAAAACAAATGTACGCATGGAAGTGTACTCACAGTAGGTAATTGTGTGTGTGTGTCATCTTCAGACGTTGCTAAAAAGAAAAATAAATAAATAAAAATAAAAACAAAACAATGCAAACATTTAAATTTCACCTTTAGAATGCCCGACTGGATTGCATAGGAGCTCTTGGCAAGGGACATGATAGGAACTGAAAAAGGTGTTACTGTAAAGGTATTGGATCGGATTTAGAAAAATAATCAATTAAGAATTCCAGCAATAGACAAATCGATCCAAACTCCGAAGCACACGATATGAGCAAGAGCTCGGAATGCAAGTGACATTGGTAATTTGCTAGCACATGATTGGTTGGGTAGATGGGGTGGTGGGTTACACCTGCTGTCCTCATGTTCCACCCACTGGAACAATCTCCACCTGGCGTTTCAACTTCACAGCGTACACCTTAACATCGTAGTTTGGTCGTGCAGTACCTGGGGAGGAAGCAAGGTGTACCCGGTTAAATAAAAAATAAATAATAATAATAAAGGGATTTAATGTCTATGAAACTTGATTTTAAACTTAAACAAATATATAGCTTTCAAGTCGTTAGTCATGACACAAGGAGCCTTTTATTAAAAAGGATTAAAATCAACAAGATGTCAAATGAAGTATGCCAACCACTGTTGGAAGCAAGAAGCTGACATTTCTGCATCAAACCCTTCATCAGACAAGGGGTTAACGCTGTTCTTCACTTTGCTCGGATGAAGGACAACACCGAAATGTCAGCTGTCTCCTTGAGCCATGGTGATGAGGACACATCAACATCCTGTCAGATTCCGTCCAATGTTCAACCTGGTCTGCTGACACCAGCCTTCACCAGCACAATTAGTTCTTCATTCTACCATTTATAATAAACCTGTCCCTTTCACCTCTTTCTTCAAAACCAACTCATGGGCCTCTGTCACCTCAACATCCCTTCCCAAGTTCATTTGTCATCTCTTCTCATTTTCTTAAGTTCTTTGATCCAAAAATATATTCCAGTTTGATACATTTTCTCCACAACACTTCGGTTTGGTGCTGAAGGTTCACATCTGGTCACGATGCATGCCACAACAAATGCTCACAAACTGGGGATGGTTCAAAGTTGAGAAAAGTAAAATGGTTACACTAATAGTTCAGTGCTGAAATTTTGCACCATGGTGGCCTACCCTGAGGAAAATTACACCAATGTTGGTCAAAGACTTTCTGGGATAAACCAAGATGGCAGCCAACAGTCACATTTGCTGTGGTAGAGGCAGACCATCAAGCTCCTTGTAAGGGAGACCATCAAAACACCAGCTGAAAGCCACAGCAGAGGTCGACAACTTGGAAATGTATTCATCTTTCATGTGTATATTTGTGTTCAAATGGAGGGAGTGGGTTAAAAAAATGGCCGAGGGTCAAGTGAGCGATCGAGATTCACGTGCAACAAATTGCTTCACTCAAGAAAACATGAAACGTGTTGAAACAGCTAATTTTGGAGACCTCACCAAGATTACAAAAGGTGAAGTTGCAAAACGATTTGATATCAGCGTGCCAACTCTGGCACATTCATTACCTCCGCCGCACAAGGGAGAGTTATGTTTTCACCCATTTGCTGTCTATGAGCAGGATATCTCAAACCATTATGGACAGATTCAGACAGAACTTGGTCGACAGGTTGAGTGTGACAAGGACGACTTTCTTCGATTTTGTGAAGATCCTACACGAGAATTCCAAGTGATTCTTTCACCATTGAGCGATGGGGCCAAAAAAACGATATACAGCATGATATCTCAAAAAAAACTTTGTGGATGGAATCGGATGGACCTTAGTTGGACGAGTTGGGTTGGTGTACAAGAACAAGCCTTTAGATTTTGGTTAAGATCTGGATGGTGGATGCGACCCATCAGTGGGATACAAAACGTCACTGTTCAGCCTGGAGAAGTATGCGCTCTTCCAAATGCCATCCTGGACTCTTCCTTTAAATTAAATAAAGGTAGTGCAGGTACAATAGAACCTAATATTTGAACAAAAAAACAAGACAAAAGCATATGTGGTCAATTGCATTGCCAAAACAGCTCCTGGAATGCAAGTGGAGTGATGGGGGAGACAATTGCTGGAAAAAAGAAGAAAGAAAGAAAAAGAATGTGACATGGTGTTGGCCACCATTCAAAGTTTATTTTAAAGTTCACAAACCACTTGAACTACCCTCATGCTTCCAGTATATCAAACCACCCTCATGCATCCAGTTTAATACACTGCATGTGTGCTGCCTTTGTTTCTTACCAAATGAAAAAAACAACGAAAACCACTCAAATGTTTGAGAACACCATTCCTCCAAATTCGTTGGTGCAACATTTTCCACATTAAAAAAAAAACATTTCATCATTTCTCACTGCTCTCAGAGTAGTCCTTTATCAACATGAACCTCCGTTTAAGAGTCCCTGTGCTTGTCCTAATACAAAGGAAATGCATCAGCCCGAGTAGAAACATGTCGCAGGAAATTGACGAAATGTTCAAAATTGGTAAACGACCTGCTGGGTACTCAACGGAACAGAAGATGTGCACCAAGCCACCTTCGTTGGCGCTGAGAGGAGCATCCAGTCTTGGATAACAAGGCAACACCGTCGCCCTACCTTCCTCAAGTGCAGCTGCCATTTTTGCTGCTTGGCCCTACAATTAGCCACAAAGTTTGTCGCTTCAGGTTTCAGAAATCAAAAACAATCTTAAGGAGATAGACAGTTGATATCCACAAACCTACCAGGCTGGTTACATTAATAACAATGGCAGAAAAAGCACGAGCCTCTAAATTCACAGCATTGCATCGTTTCACAAAAGGCTTCATTCAAAACTGACAAGATATCATATTGAAAGGTTGTGTTTTTCTATTTGGTGTGGCTCATCAAGGATTATATAATGATCAAATAAATGAAAACCCCAAAACAACTTATGAGCACTCAAGGACTGTGGAACAGCTTCCCAGTTAATTAGGCCTTGTATCACCTGAAACAACTTACTACTCTGGCAATTCAGAATATCAAGTCTTAATGACTCGATCCGATTGACATAACCTCATGTAGAACAGAAGGAAAGAATGAAGCAAAACAGAGCAGGACTCCAAGTCCAACTCCCAATGCACTTTGCCTCAGACAGTCAACAGCGACGGTTTGGACGAGAGGTTTCTTTACGTGAGTGTCTTTCTTTTCTGCGAAAACAGAGGTAGAACAACCATCAATAATTTATTATAGCCTCAGTGAACCTCAAAACCAACGAGAAAATGGAGGTGGTTCATATCTCGGAAATAACGATGACCAGGAACTGACAAAATGAAGATGTTGAGGAACAGCAGGATATCTTAAGTGACAGCATGCACACAATTCAACCAATGTGGTCTTGGGTTAGCTCAGAAACATCAAACTCAAACCCATCATTGTTAGTGTTGGCATTTCAATTTTCCAAATGTTTCAATTTTCAAATAGTCTGGAAGGGACACGATTTGATTTCTTAAATATTTTCTATCCTCAATGCGTTTAAAACAGACTAATTAAAAGTCCAACTCGTGGAACAAATTTACTCGATTTGGTCTTAGAATCTGAAAATGGACAATAATAACTACGAACCAATTGGCCGGCCATTTTTTGGGAGTGATCTTTTATCAATTGAGTGCACGTCGGATATTGTTTTTGTTAAACGGGTAGGAAAGCTCTTAATTAGAAATTATCGAAAAAGTGATCGTCATGCTAGAAGGAATGCTTTAGAGCAGTATAGTTGGCCCGATCAATTTGCAGACTGTTGAAATATTGAGGAAATGTCCACCAACTTTTGTTTCATCAACGATTACATGTTAGATAATTTGTGCCGAACTTTAAAATATCCCAAGCATTATAAATTTGCAAAGGAGAAAATGTAGGTTGCCAAAAAAATTAAGCATTCTGAAATACAGTTGATAGAGATGCTCCTCGTGTGATGACCAAAATTATTCGGAGAAAAAAATAAGAGAATACAATAGGACAAATTGAAAACAAAGGACTGGAAGCTATGATTGGAATTTTGGGGAATTTATAAAAACAAAAATTACTCTGATATCCAAGTTGCAAATTCTCAAAAAAAAAAAAAAATAAAGGAGAATTAATTGAAGATGGGGATAAAGCCAATTGTCTAAATCAACATTTTAATATTGTCTTGTAGATGATGGTAAAATTTTCCCATTTGCAGCGTTACTTCCCCGACTGATTTACAGAGTTAGTTTTCCACCGGAAAAAGTTTGAGTATTTATCCAAATGCTGAATAAAAACCTCATGTGGCCAAATGGTATTCCCATCATGCTAAATGAAAAGTTGGCTTTTGAAATGAGCTTATCCCATCAATATTCGAATTGAGTTTCCACACCTCAAAAATACCCGTTATTTGGAGCAAAGCAAATGTTATTCCAATTTACAAAAAGAAGATTGTCTATCATGTGTATCTATTATCAGCCTGTCAATCTTACGTGTCTCATGTGAAAGTTATGGAATCAAGGATACAATGCTGGGACTACTTGGAGTTTAACAAAATGATAAATGAACAGCATGGCTTATCAGGAATAAATCTACAGCACTGGAATGATTGCTTTGTCTCGAATGAATGGATTAACGAAGGTAGAACAGGAAAAAAAAAATCTGTGGACATCGTATATTTGATTTTGCGAACGCTTTTGATACTGGATCCATTATGAGCTTCTCAATAAATTGTTTCTAACTTTCATATTCGTGGAAATTTGTGCGTCGGGATAAGGTCCTTTACTCATCGTACGCAGAGAGTTGTGGTCAGCAATTGATTACTCTGGCGAAGTGTTAGTAAAATTGGGGTTCATCAGGGTAGCGTTGGTCCTCTTCTGGCTTTGATGCATATTAATGCTTTCTAAAAGTTACTCAAGAGTATTTCAGTTTATTGTTTGCAGGATGATTCTAAGATAGCTTTTTCATACAGGAAATGGGAAACAGCCAAACTAAAAGATTTTGAACCAACTTTTTTCCTAGGACAAACAAGATGCAATTGACCATTAGCAATTGAAAATGTTACTTTTGCACCTTGGAGTTTAAAAAAAATTTTTTTAAACGTTATACAGTCAACGGTGTAAAGATGAACAGTGTTGACAGCATAAAGAATTTAGGTCTATGAGTAGAGATTTGGATTTACTAACCATTTGTACAACAATTACTGAAAAAGGCTAGTGTCATATGAATAGTTTGCCTTGATCCTTTGTAACCAAGGAGATGGATTTTTTTGGGGGAAAAAAAAGTTTTAAATGCTTTTGTACAACATTACATTGGAATACACATCACAAGTCTGGTCACCACACTTTATTAGGATATTAAACTAATCGAGTCAGTACAAAGGCATCTCATGCAGAATACCTGCCACTTGAACCATTTTGGGCCTTACATTATCAAGATACCTTGAATTACGTAGACTTGAAGGTTATCTCATTTCTGTTAACAAAATTTATTATGGGTACGTGAAACATTAATTTTAGAGAGATCTTTTGGTTTATATAATAAACCAAACTCGATCAAATGGTTTCCTTTATCTGACCGCAACCATATCTCGGACATGTAGAACAGATTTTTTTCGACTTGCACAGAAAAAAAAAAACACATGATAGTAAACAAACATGTCATTTGCGAGATCGGATCCAAGATGGCTGACTCCTGGCCATTTTGTGACATAAATGTGCAACCATTTCTCAGACATGCATGGTCTTGATTTGTTCAAATTTGGCACAAGCACAGTATGGCATACACATGCCCCACACTTTTTTTTGCGATCTGATCAACAATGGTCGACTGGTAGACTGGCGGGCATTTTATTTGTATTAAAAAAAAAAACAAAAACAAAAAAAAACTGTATCAAACACGTCCTCAACCTTCTTGAGATGCATTTACCGATGTTCATCAAACTTGGCAAACAAATAAATGATGGCTTACATTATAAGACCTGAGTGCAAGAAGTACTTTAGTCACAAAATAACACTTTTGAGATATTGAGGATCAAAGTTTTCAAAACATGCTGCAGATACTTTTTTTTTAAAGGTGGCACATACTATGGAGCCTGTTGCTGGTTTGCGAGTGGCTATACGAGCAGACAAACCCTTTTTTGTGGAAAAATAATCCTTTATTACAAAGAAAATAGTTTTGGACTCAAGTACTTTTTTGTGGATAAATACCTGAGCTTAGGTACTTTTTGCGACAAAATGGCTGGACTTGGGTACTTTTAACACACAAAGCCCTTTATTGCTCATTTTTGATTGGCAAACAGTCATTTTTACTGTGTCTCATGGGGCTGTACAGTGTACATACATCCAATACATCGGGAATCTGTCGCACAGCACTGCACTGCACTGCCACATGCACATTTTATGAGGGCCAAAAGCTGATGACGAATGTAGTGCCTTTTTCAGTACCAGCAAAGTATAATGCATAGAAACTACATACTGATGCTTTGCATCCTTCATTCTCTTTCTAGCCCAGTCTCCAGGGTTTCTTTTACGTTTTTTGCCCCCCGTCATGCTTATCAGGTTATCCTCATTCACACCATGCTGTCCAGCCTCCTTGGTCGCCATTTTTCACAGCTTGTCATGCGACACCATACTAGCATTTGATTGGACAGTCATGGACTGAGGAACTTCTTGCTCAAACATTTATGGACTTGGGTATTTCTTGCACTACATTTTAGTGAATTCAACAATGACCATATACAAATATACAAGACTTGAGTACTTATTTTAAGGAATTTTTTTTGGTATCAAATGATGCTCTGGCCATTATAGATTTATAGTACTGGTGCCAGCTCATTTTTTGCAAAAAATGCTGACTTAAGTACTTCTTGCACCCAGGCGTCTTAGGTGCATGTCATTTCCATTTGAAGATCAGATCCAAGATGGCTGACTGGTGGCCATTTTGACACTCAAATGTGCCCCAACCATTTCCTGAACATGCATTGTCCGATTTTGGTCAAATTTAGCACAACAAACGAATTGATGGCATACACATTTACCTCACTTTATTTTGCGATCCGATCAAAGACGGCTGACTGGCGGCCCTTTAACTCTGTACAGCAAAACAACTAAAACAATGGGGGGGGGGGGGCGTGACATTTGTCTTTTTTATTTTACTCGTTCAAGAGTCGTATAGACTAAGGTCAATCGGTGTTTAATATTCGAACTGTGAGAATTTGGAACAGTTTTAACTCCAGGTTGTTCGTTTCCAGAATTTGAACAATTTATTACTGAATTGGAGAAAAAGTGAATAAAGTCTTCTTTAAAATTTTATTTTAAAGTCAGAGTTAATTTCTGACATGCAGATAACAAGTCACCTGAAAGGCTGCTGTCTGCTTGGTCAGGTATTTATGACCAAGTAATATATTGTTGTGGCCGGGGTTCGGTGGTGGAGAACGACCGCTAGGTGGGAAGTTTACACCGTCTCCCACCGGTCTCCCGCGAGATTATAGCGCCGTCGCCCGGATAACTCCGCGAGCCGGCGGGTCGATTAATCGACCGTGAACCGCCAATATTCTCGACCGCTGGCGTAGGGTTAATTGTCTAGATCAATATACCTAAGTAAGTAACCACACCAGTCTTGGCTACCGGGGATTCACGCCCTCGGAACGTCTGGCCGAACCGGATAACTTACCAGCTACGGTTAGAGTTCACTTCCACCTACCAACTCCGGCTCGGATGCAGTCGAGTGGGCCTGCCCAGGACGTTCCGGCTATGATGTACCATTACCGGGGATGAAACCCCGTCTAAACTCAGATACGAACCATGCTGGACCAAATAGAGAAAGGACGGAAACGAGCTGGAACATTTCTAATAATTTATTTACAGTAAAAGACAGCCAAAGGCAAGACTTAACACGAATATGCAGGAAGTATTTACAATGATCCAAAAAACACTATTCAGTTTCTACTTAAAGAGGGGCCCACACGCAGACACACACACACAAAAAGAAAAGAAACCCGGAGTTTCTTTATTGGACCGTCCAGCCGATGAAGACAAAGCTGGGGGTCAGAGTCGGTGGTACCCTGAACATCGGAGGGAGGCGTGCTCCGTGATGCGCACCTGACAAAGGTCGTTGGTCCGATCCCCAGTCGCATGTGGGGGACTCGAGCGAGCCCTGGCAGAGTTCGGGTGGCGAATAATCGGGTCCACGGAGGGGGTCAGGGTCGCTCTGTCCTTCCTTGTGGAGGGCCAGCAGAACACGTTCACCGCCTTGATGGCCCTCTGCCTCAAACCTCGTGACCAGGCAATCGTAGACCTCCTGTGACCACTCTTCGTGACCACCCCTTCGTAACAGCAAAAAGCCTTAAGAATCTCTCGGAACTCTCGTGCAACCCACCAAAACAACGCCTCAGAGATCTCTGGAATTTCATGGACCTCCCTCAGTGGGGAGGGGCCTTGGTTCAGCCCACACCTCACTGTTCACTCTAATTGGCCAGGATCCTACGGGCACAGCCTTCCTGGGCGGGATTTCGGCCATGCACGGAGAAAGCGGCGCCCCTCCCCTCCACGCGCAGTTTGAGGAAGGGGATGGTGTTGAAGCCCCATTGCGTGTGGACGTTCGTGGAAGCCGAGGAACTAGGATTCCGAGGCGCCCCCTCTCGGCAAGTCAAGTAGAGCAGCCGTACCGGTGGTGATGGAGCGTGAGGGCAGGATGGTGAGAAGTCATAACCAAACTATAAAATAACATCACAACGCACATATTCGACTCTCCCACTAGACAAAAGGAAGGGACCTGTTTCACACGTACTTACCGGCATAACTAACTTTTGGGACCTGAATGTTGGATGCAAATGGTTTCCAGATCCGTAACAATATTTTTGTTGTAATTAGACTTTTGGTGTGTGGGGCCCTCTTTGTACTACATGTTCTTTCTTTTTGTTCGGTTCTTTTGGACGGAGGATTTTTTTTTCCTCTCACAGTTCGAATAATAAACACCAATCGTCCAAGTCTGTAATACTCTTGAAGCAAGTAAATAAAAAAATGTCTGTGAAATATCAATACGTAATGAAGGATGTATAAAAGCAGCTTAACAAGTCCTTCTACCACAGCATCGCTTTCTCATTACAAAATAACTCCCCCCCCCACCCCAAGCACACCTCGGGCTTGGTGAAAGGTAGCTAATGCTGAAGGAGAACAGCAGGCGATGTATACAACAAAGCTGGGAAAACAAATGAAAATTTGGTCCATCGGACCAACCGTTATGTAAAAATGATTCTCGTGCTCTGGAAACGCACATTTTATTTAATTTTTTTACAAGCGCGCCGCCCACACGACTCGCCGCCACCTATTCACGGAAAGCTCACAACACGCCCAGCCGACTCGCCGCCCACTCGCCTACTCACCGCCCACGCCCGACCATCGCGCGCCCGCCTACTCGCCGCCCCGCCCACTCGCCTATCTCCGCCCACTCGCCGCCACGATCTACCTACTCCGCGCTGCCCACTCGCCTGCTCGCGCGCCACCTACTCGCGCTGCTCGCCGCCCACCTACTCGCCTGCTCGCCGCCCACCTATCACCTGCTCGCCACCACCGGACCTCGCCACATCTACTCACCACTCGCCGCCCACCGACTCGCACTCCACCTACTCATCTACTCGCCACACGCTGCCTACCTCGCCGCCACCGACTCACGCCCACTTACTCACCTACTCGCCACCCCGACTCGCCTACTCGCGCCACCTACTCACCTACTCGCCCCACTCGCCGCGCCACTCGCTCCTGCCCACCCACCGCCCACTCGCCTACTCACCGCTCCACCCACTCACTCTGCCAACCATCGACCTCGCCCTACTCGCCGCCCGCGACTCCCCTACTCGCCGCACCTACCGACTCGCCGCCCACTACTCAACCGCCACCACTCCGCGCCCTACTCGGCGCCGCATCCCCTCTCGCGCCCACCTACCGACCTCGCCGCACCAACCTACTCGCCGCCACACCGACTCGCGCTACTCGCCGCCCACCTTACTCCGCCCACCGATCCGCCCACCGACGCTCGCCTAGACTCGCCGCCCCACCGACTCGCCGAACCGACTCGCCCTACTCGCCGCCCACTACTCGCCGCCCACCTAACTCGCCGCACCACCTACTCGCCGACCAACCGACTACGCCGCCCCCACCCGACTCGCGCGCCCACCGACTCGCCGCCCACCTACTCGCCGCCCACCACTCACTCGCCGCCCACCGACTCGCCGCCCACCTACTCGCCGCACCACCGACTCGCGCCCACTCCCACTACTCGCCGCCCACCGACTCACCTCGGCCACTCGCCGCCCACACTCGCCGCGCCCACCGACTCGCCCCCACTACTCGCCGCCCACCGACTCCGCGCCACGACTCGCGCGCCCACCTACTCGCCGCCACCGACTCGCGCCCCACCGACTCGCGCCCACCGACTCGCCGCGCCCTCCGACTCGCCGCCCACTCGCCGCCCCGCTACTCGCCGGCCACCGCCTACGCTCGCCGACTCCAGCCGCCACTCGCCTACTCGCCGCCCACCTACTCGCCGCCCACCGACTCGCCGCCCACCTACTCGCGCACGACTCGACGCCCACCGACTCGCCGCCCGCCTACTCGCCGCCCGCGCCTACTCGCCGCCCGCCTACTCGCTCCCCGCCCACTCGCCTACTCGCCACGCCCACCTACTCGCCGCCACCTACTCGCCGCCCCCGACTCGCGCCCACCCGACTCGCCTACTCGCCGCCGCCTACTCGCCGCCCACCCTACTCGCCGCCCACCGACTCGCCCGCCCACCGACTCGCCGCCCACCGACTCGCCGACCCACGCTACTCGTCCCCCGCCTACTCGCCAGCCCCCTACTCGCCGCCCCACCTACTCGCCGCCCACCGACTCGCCGCCCCACGCACTTCGCCGCCCACCGACCTCCGCCGCCCCACCTACTCACCCGCCCGCCTACTCGCCGCCCAGCCACTCGGCCTACTCCCCCCACCTACTCGGCCGCCACCGACTCGCCGCCACCGACTGCCGCCCCCGACTCGCCTACTCGCCGCCCGCCTACTCGCCGCCACCGACTCGCCGCCCACCGACTCGCCGCCCACCGCTCGCCGCCCGCCTACTCCCGCCGCCTACTCGCGCCCACCTACTCGCCGCCACCGACTCGCGCCCCACCGACTCGCGCCACCGACTCGCGCCCACCGACTCGCCGCCACCTACTCACCGCCGGCTAAGTCGCCATCGGATTTGCAGAACACTCTCTTTGCCTTGCTTTTATACCTTATGTTGCTCTCAATCGTTTGTAATTGAACGCGCGTGACAGACAGCAGCTTTGCTCAGATCAATCGCGACGTAAATGAGCCTTTTGTCAGCGAGTTTTAGCTCCGGAGATCAGCGAAACCGTCTCGACGCGAGCAGCCGTTTCCACCTCCGGTCACTACACCGCCGGCTACACCGCACTTGCTTTCTCTGCACATGAACCTCTCCGTCGTTCGATATGGACGTAAAGCCGGCTGTCCTCCCAAAAGAGAGAGATTTACGTATCGTTAAAGAACAGGATTTTATTAAGATTTAAAAAAAAGTCGACGTACAGAGTACATTCAGCTCTGGATGTTTCGAAGTGTTTTTTTCCCTCTCTTCTTACTCTTCTTTCTTCGTATAATGACGAGTGAACGTCTTTGGTCACGTGCCCGTGCTATATCTACGGCGCTGCTCTCCACCTCCCTTTTGGGTAAGAGTGAAAGCGCACAGATTTGCTACTCTTGTAAAAAAAAAACCAACGGCACATTTTACCCAGAACGCAATTGGAGAGAAA
>CM068954.1:12324961-12352437 GCA_035128595.1 Eptatretus atami
ATCCATGAGGAACAAAAGGTTCACACATATGATGTCATAGGTCACATGGTTTGGCAGCCATATTGAATTTGCCCTAAAACCTACAAAAAAAATCCTCTTCTCCAGAACAACTGGACAGATTGAGGGGAAACTTCAAACAAATGTTCCGAAGCCATGGGTGTACAAGTTTGTAAAGGAGTCATTGATAGGTCACATGGTTTGGCGACCATATTGGATTGAATAAAAATATTAAATAATGTTTTCTCTCGAACCGCTTAATCGACGTGAAACGTCACATTTATGATGTTGTAGTGATGAGGAATACATGTTTTAAATTTCAACTTGATTGAATGCTTGGTCTAGCATCCAGAATTATTTATTTATTTTTGATATGGGTTTTTTTTTTGTATGTTTTTTTTTTTGCTTATTAACCTCCGCCATCTTCGAAGATGGATGGAGGTTACTGTTTTCACCCCTTTCTGTTTGTTTGTTATCTTGCCAAAACGAAGTTTTTGCAAGATATGTTAGTCAGCTTGTATGTTTTTTTTTTGTTTGTTTTTTATTTTTTTTAATTTTTTTTTTTTGTCTGTAATCACGTATAAAAATTCTGCAGAGCACAGTTATCATTGGAAATTTTTGTAACTTCGCATATCAGAGGCCTATAGAGGTCCCTTTCAGTGCATAAAATTTTGAAGGTCAAGGTCAAAGGTCAAGTCACTTTGTCGCAAATCAGGGGAGTCGACGAAACCTTATTTTTTGAGTAATTTTGATCGGATCGTCTTCAAACTTCATGGGAATATAGTCATGGTCTGGCGCTCAGCTGATTAATTTTTGGTGGCGATTGGCCTGACCTTCATATGTTTTTTTTTTGTTTTTTTTTTGTCTGTAATCACGTATAAATCACTCTGCAGAGCACAGTTATCATTGGAAATTTTTGTAACTTCGCATATCAGAGGCCTATAGAGGTCCCTTTCAGCGCATAAAATTTTGAAGGTCAAGGTCAAAGGTCAAGGTCACTTTGTCGCAAATCAGGGGAGTCGACGAAACCCTTATTTTTTGAGTAATTTTGATCGGATCGTCTTCAAACTTCATGGGAATATAGTTCATGGTTTTGCGATCAGCTGATTAATTTTTGGTGGCGATTGGCCTTGACCTTCATGGTTAGGCCTAAGGTCAAACATATTTGACCCCAAGGTCAAATTTTCAAGTTTTAGGAACCATATGTGTAGTACCTCAAATTGAACACCTCGATGAGTGCTTTCTAGATATGTCGCTTGAGACATTAGACGTCATTTGGTGAGTTATGAGGCAAACGCATATTTTTCATGGTTACTCTGTAGAACGATTCTCATCGGAATCTCTCGTAGGCAGATATTCCTCAAGGAGTCGCTCCTGGTGGATAGCAGCTCTGTTCACCTCAGTGTGACCTTAAAGAAGTCACACGTGGTCACCTTTTGGCAAGATACGGGTCACCCTCGGGTGACATTGGTTTTTTTTTGTTTGTTTGTTTGTGAACAGTATTACGGAAAAACTCCTGACGGATTTCGACGAAACTTGGTGGGGGGGTTAGGTATGGTCCAAGGATCATGCATTAAATTTGGACTTGGTCCCTCCCCCCCAAAAAAATTTGTTTAGAGAAAAAAAAATTTTTTTTTTGCATTTCTACATGTTTTAAGTGATTTCCAACCCCCCCCCAAAATTTTTTTTTTATCCCCCCAAAAAAAAGAGAAATTTTTTTTTTTTTGCATTTCTACATGTTTTAAGTGATTTCCCCCCCCCCCCCAAAAAAAAATTGTTACCCCCCCAAAAAAATAGAAATATAATTTTTTTTTTTTGCATTTCTACATGTTTTAAGTGATTTCCAACCTCCCCCCCCCCCAAAAAAAATTGTTGAGAAAAAAAAAAATTTTTTTTGCATTTCTACATGTTTTAAGTGATTTCCAACCCCCCCCACAAAAAAATGTTTACCCCCCCCCCAAAAATAGAAATATAATTTATTTTTTTTTGCATTTCTACATGTTTTAAGTGATTTCCAACCCCCCCCCCAAAAAAAAATTGTTTGAGAAAAAAAAATTTTTTTTTTGCATTTTTACATGTTTTAAGTGATTTCCAACCCCCCCCCCCCAAAAAAAAATTGTTACCCCCCCCCCCAAAAAAAGAAAAAACATTTTTTTGCATTTCTACATGTTTAAGTGATTTCCAAACCTCCCCCCCAAAAAAAATTGTTAGAGAAAAAAAAAATTTTTGCAACTTTTTTTCAACAAAATTTCGTTTTTTTTTTTTTTTGCATTTTTACATGTTTTAATGATTTCCAACCCCCCCCCCCCCCAAAAAAAATGTTGGAGAAAAACTATAACTCTGTCAGCACTGTTGCATCATATTTAATGAATAAGATAAGTGACCCAGCAGTATTGGCGGCGGAGGTTTTGCACTCTCCCGAGTGCTCCCCTCTAGTTTTTAACCTCCGCCATCGAAGATGGACGGAGGTTACTGTTTTCACCCCTGTCTGTTTGTTTGTTTGTTTGTAACAGCATTACGGAAAAACTCCTTGACGGATTTCGACGAAACTTAGTGGGGGATTAGGTATGGTCCAAGGATCATGCCATTAGATTTTGGACCTGGTCCAAAGTCCAATATGGCCGCTATGGTGGCCATTTTGAAAAATATTTTAATTTTTGTTTTTGCATTTCTACATATTTTAAGTGATTTCCAACCCCCCCCCAAAAAAAATTGTTAGAGAAAAAAAACAATAATTTTGCAACTTTTTTTTCAACAAAATTTCGATTTTTTTTTTTTTGCATTTCTACATGTTATAAGTGATTTCCAACAAAAAACATGCCAAAATTATAATTGCGGCTGATTTTGGAACTTCAGGTGGATATACCCACGTAAAATCAATTTCTGTCTCAAGGAATCTAGTTATGACGAATGAATTGAGTATGTAAAAGTTAAAAGTAAAAGGGAAAGTTGCAAACTATAACTCTGTGAGCACTGTTGACGTCAAATTGAATGAATAGGATATCAGTTCACTTGAGTGACCTAGCAGTATTGGCGGCGGAGGTTTTGCACTCTACCGAGTGCTCCCCCTCTAGTTTTTTGTTTGTTTGAATAAGGCTCACTTGACTGTGCCTGGATGGGTTTGAGGGTAGAGGAGTAGCAGCTGAAATGCGAATCCTATCCAGGTTCCTCCTGATGACTTCATCTTTGCTTTTTCCTTGTTCCGGTTCCTTCTATTTACTTCAATGCAAGACTGTACCTATTTGGTCTTCCATTTGATCCGAATTGAAGTTATTTTAATAAAATTATGAATTCAATTGAATAATAATAAATGCCATGGGTCAGGGTCAGGTGTCCAATCAAAGCGAGATGTCTTGGTTCCCAGTTATCACTGCCAGTAGTTCTAAAGTGGCAGTTCTAATTTTGTCTCATTAATTGCGTAACACACCAGTACACAAATGCCACGCAAAATACACCACACAAAATTACACAAACACCACACATAACACACCACACAAAACAAGTCCTGGCGAGGGTCTGCAATCTCTAATTGCTCTTTTTCTTGTTTTTCTTGTTTTTCTTGTAAACTGCCATCTACTGATATAGTCATGTTACTTTTGTGCTTTGCGTTGGAACAAACATTTGAAACCATTGTGTCAATTTGATGGCATTTATGGCTGTTTATGATGGGGGGGGGGTGTTTTCACATTTGTGTATTATCGGGCCACCAAGTGGCTTGCAGGCCGTGCAATGAAGAACAGAGTTTTAGTGGATCTATAATGTCAGTGAGATTGCTCCAAAGTCTTTAAAAATGGTATGTGCTGCTTGCTTGCTTTTGATGCTCAGCATTACAAAAAAGAAGAAGAAAAGGACAGAGCACAGACAAGCTCAACCAATTGTGCAGGACTGATGGGCCTGAATGGTGTTTGCATCCAAGTTCATTGCAAGGGAAGCCGTATTTAACTGTTCGACCAAGGAATGGGCAATTCTGACAGCCAATTCGATCACTCTAATTGACCTTGAGCAGCTTTTCCAATCCAGGACAATGTGTATCTTCTTTCTCTTGATTTGCCTTGATTGGCCTCGTGAGTTTCTTGAATAGCAGCGATTATCAATATTGAGTCGCTCGAGCTCTCCCGCCATGAAAGCAATCCTACTTTTAAGGATTTCTATCGATTTCATCTCTATCTGGCAAAGGCCGAACTTCCACGATGCTACTCTTAGCTGGTGTATCATAATTACTCCTTGTGATATATATATATATATATATATATATATATATATATATATATATATCTCTTCCCTGATGGAAATACCAATCTTTGCTGTGATGACGAATCAATCGGACAAGAGGAAAAAGGATTCTGAGTGCAGGGATAACCAGCGACAAGTTGGTGTTTGCAGTTTTATTTTGCCACGTGTGCCCATAAAATTTTTTATTTATTTATTTTATTTTTGATCACAAACCTTCCTGGGAGTTCCCTGAATCCACCATAGTTCGATTTATTAAAATCCGTTAATCCCCCCCCCCACCCCGTGTCCCATCTAAAGCAAAGTTGAAAGATGGCAAAACATTCCATGAGGATTGACCACAATCATCAAATTGTGAGTTGAAACATCTTTCTTTTTTTTATTCTGTTTTTTTTAACTTCTGCCACCGAAGGTGGACTGAGGTCACGTATTTATCCCTGTTTCGTTGTCTGTGAGCAGGATATTTAAAAGTTATGGACAGATTCTGACGAAACTTGATGGACAAGTTGGGTGTGTGACGAGGCCGCATCGATTCGATGTTGGTGAAGATCCGGATCCGGATGAGAGAGTTATTTAATTTTTAAAGTGATTCTTCACCATTGAGAGATAAGGCCAAAATGATATACAGTACTGTATAGCAGGAATCTTTACATTGAGGGCTGTGCGCTTTATTTTGGCGAGGCACTGTACATCGCCTTGGTTTTTCAAATTGGAAAATGTACTTTTGACTGTAGCTTCAGTTTTTGTTTAAGCATGTTGTCTTTTAACAACGATGCATTTAACAATCTGATATGTTTGGTATTTGTTGACCTCGTTCCTCCCCTAGCACGAGTTTACCAATGACCATAGTACAGCTGTCACGCTGGCATGGATGGGGGAGAACACCAAGGTGAGCCTTTCACTTCCTTAAACTTCTCTGCAGAGCACGTTTGCACAAGAAAATCGATATATAATGGAGGGAATGTATGTATGTATGTACGTGTACATGCATACGGAGTGTGGACGTGCCACCTGCAGGTCAGAGCAGGTATTTGTAAAAAATAAAAAATTAAAATTCAGGGTGCCGGAGATAACTTGCCTCATCTTCATGAATGGCACCATTGGATCTTTAACACCAAAAAACCAATGCTGATAGAGAGTAATGTCCAGGTTAGCGTCCGTCCGAGGGACTGCACACATATCGATTAATCACCCTGCCTGCAAATTACTAGGATGATGTCAGTTTATACCTGGGTCGGGATTTGAACCCAGGTGACAGAGCTCAGAGGCGAGTGTGTTTACCTCCAAGCTATCCTGCCATCCTGTGGTGGTTAGCATACCTTGATCAATGTGCTGTCGATTCCATTAAATTTATAAACTGTTTGATACCACTTACCATGGTACCAGGAAGCAAAGTGAAGCAGGGCATTTGTCATCAATGACATCACTCTTTAGTTGTCTAATTTAATGCACTCTATCGAGAAGTTGGTTGCTTGTAGTCAATTACGAGGAAGTAGCTGGTTATCTTGAATATGAGTGAGGGTATAATCTTGATTAAGTACATTTTCAGACAAAACCCACAACTTGCTAACTTTAATTTATCTACCTGTTTCATTGCATGCCTTGCATTTGCCACCCGTTGAACCGATATTTTCATCGGCGCCAGTTTCTTCCGAAGTTTGTTCCTCACTTTTATCCGGTACCGCTGCAGATCTGTTGCAGTGATACTTTTTCTCTTTATTACTATGTGTCTGCCCTATGATTCCCTTGCAGGTTATTTTGGCCCTGACGACATTCTCGTTGCCACTGCTGGAATGGTTGGGGAGGACGAGGCTTTACCGCAGGTACCCGGAAGGGAGGGAAGGACAAGGAGGAGGTAGATTGTCGGATGAAGGTTTTGGTAGTTTTATGTGGTTCAAGTATAACACACTGCACACCTAAAAGCCATTTGACCCATCCTGTATTCACCAAAACGACCACTCCATTATTCTCACGTCCTGCTTGTCGTGCTAATACTACAGGTAGCCCCATTTGGCCAAGAGTGCCGACATATGACGGGCGTTTTAAAAAAAATTGAAAAGTTCTCGGAGCGACATGCTCGCAATCATCCAAGAAACACTAAAATGTTTCAATTTCCAATAAACCCTCCAATATCTCGGAGTTAGGTTCCTGGAAAATGCCGCGATAGTTAAAACTGTGATCGTGGGAACCAAGGGCCAATGGGAAAGCGGGGGTTCTGTTCCTGGACTTTGAGAAAATATTGAGGAAGGTCGACGGCTGCAATAAATAAACACGTCACAATTAAAATAAATATGTAAATGTATATATAAAGAAAGTTAACATTGAAATAAACGTGAAATCCAATAAATACAGTGTAAATTAAACAAAAACAAGAATTTTACCTTTTAGATTTATTACAAACCAGCAAGATTGGTGAGGGTAAACATATTACGTACTCATTCATACTGTACTCTGCGATAAACAGAAAACGCAAGACTTAGCTCGGAGATGATGATGCTGTTGGAGGGGGAAGGGTGGAGGCTAGAAAGATGTGGATGTAGAACTTTCCATGGCTGCTTGATCATTGGGAGCACAATGAAGTTGCCTGCTGCATTGCCACATGGAAGAATGGTAAAACAATCTTGCTTGGACAGGAATGGTTCGAGATGGCATCCTCTTCCAAAATCGTCCCGTCTCTTCGGCGTTAAAAACCTGCTCCAGCATCAATCCCTTCGCCTTGATTAGTTCCATGAGCCATGGTTGAACTGGAGCCTTCAGCCCCGGGTGCCACGTGTAAACATTGGGAAATCTGCAATGATTTCTCCCGTACACCGGTCTCCTCAAAGTGCTAGTAAACCCACAATGGGTTCTCTCGTACACCGGTCTACTCGGCCTTTTTTTTTCTTTTCCGTTTGGTCCTCGATCCAAACATTAAGTGCTTTTTCCATCCTTTCAACGATGATTTCAGGACTGGAATGAGACATTTGAGCTTTGCGGAGCGGGAACACTTGAACGGATATTTGACTCGCGTTTACAGAATCGATTCATTGATCCGGTAATGGCGGCCCACAGATGCCGCGCTTTCACTTCTTGCCGACGTGTCTTACAACTTGATTTCTTCGCACAATATCAGAACCTTTCTCTGCCTTTTGGCACGATTAATTTTGTCCATCGTTTTACATTTGTGCGCCATAATTAACTGTTGTGTGTCTACGAGATCTTGTCGATCTTGTAGATCTAGTATTACAGGCTCTCCGCATGTCATTTCCTGTTCGATGATGATTCATTGTTAAATTTAGGTTCATTCCCTTGTCCAGGTCTGATTACTACAATTAACGGTGCACTAGAAACAAAAGGCTCGTAATTTGAGTAATCGTACAACGGACACAAACAATGACTCATCAGCTCAAAAACCGCGATTGGCCGAAATGAAATACGCGATAACAAATCACACACAATAGGTTGCCCGCGATAGTAGAGCCCGCGATATTGGAGGGTTTACTGTCCAAGTATATAACGAGCAAGAATAAGTTTGCTTACTAACTATATATGTACAGTACCTGCACTGTATATTGAAACGTAACATCGATGTTGCCATTTCTTGGCACATTTTGATGCATTCCGAGAACCTTCTTTGTCCATTCTTTTATTTCCATGATGGTCCAATAAAAACTTTCTGGTTTCTGCTTTATTTCCAATACCAGTGCCCCGTGTCCACCTGTCATAATTCCTTATACAATGGAGAGCAGGGTTGGAGAGTATGAAGTCGTGTTTTCTGTGCCTCGCAGTGTGAATTATGGGAAGACGTTCGACGATATCTCGAAGCTCGTTGAAAATGCGCACATCATGAAGAACATTGGCATCTCGGTCCGAGCTGGTAACCAATCCCGGGTGAGCAGCGCTCTCTTTCTATTAGCCTGTGGGGCAGCCTCGTCATGTGATGGCACTTTTACACTGCAAATTTTGTATAAATGATTACTTCTGCTGCCGAAGGTGAACGGAGCCTGAGTTTTCACCGCCAGGTTGTCTTTGCTTGTTTGTTTGACTGTGAGTGTGATATTTCACAAGTTTATGGATGGATTCGGACAAGACTTGGTGGACAGGCTGTGTGTGTGACAAGACAAATTGATCATGTTTTGGTGAAGATACGATTCCGGATCTGGCCGACGAGTGGGATACAAAACTTAAACTGTTCAGCCTGGTGTGGGTGTGTGCTCTACCGGGTGCCGTTCTAGTTTATTCTATTGTTCCATGAACAATAACTCGATTTGGAGAAGTTGGAGCTCTTAATGTCGACAAGGCAAAACATTCATTTATTTGTTTGTTTATTTATTTATTTATTTTACCTTTTTCAACCTTCTAATGTTACATTTGTATGAGCCTGGTGTGGCTTAGTGGTTAAGGCGGTGGCTTGGGATCCTCGGGGTCCTGAGTTCGATCCCCACTGGCCGCTGAGTTAGCATCAGGGGGGATGACTCAGCCTGTCATCCTTCCGAAGGTCGGCAAAATGAGCACCAGTATACTGGTAATTATCCCTCCAGGGTCGAAGGCGACTAAAGGGTTTGTGTCAGGAAGGGCATCCGGCTGTAAAAAACATTGCCACAAGAAAGGGTACCATGATTGGAGCCTGCAAAAAGCTGACCCCTGCTCAGGGATAAAGGCTTTCAAATGGTGTGATGATGAATGTTACATTTGTGTGTCGTTACCCACGTCTGTTTAAAAAAATATATATATATTTGTGTTGACGGGCAAAATATATAACCCTCAGTGACGTCACGCAATTGTTTCCGTTGGTATAAAAAAACTGCAATGTTCTGTGAACCTTTTCATCCTTTGAGGATATTAGTCACTTGTTATCATTGCGCTAAGATAGCTTTTGATAACCATTTCATTATTTTCCCAACAACTTGGAAATGGCAAGGATGTAGTTTTGACGACATCCGTGGGCTGACGAAGTGAGGAGGGGAAATCTCGCTTATTTTTCTGTGCCCGTTCTTCCTTCACAGACATCTCCGTGGATCATCTGGTTGGTTGTCAGCAAAAAAATTTTTTAAAAAGTGTCATTCTCATTGATATCTCCCTCCTTTTAAAACAAGTCGAACATCCACCATATTTCAAACAAACTGACCATGGTTGTTTTCCCACAATTCCCTGTGGGAAACATGTTGTGATGTAAACCCACAACTTGCTGACTGTGGTCCTTTGGAAATACTTGAGATTACAATTTTTATTTTTTTTTGTAAGAAATCTGGGTACAAGGGTGAGGGATATAGGGTTGTGGTGAATTTCAGCATCAAGTGGTTGAGCCGGTGGATGTATTCCCTCGGCCTGTAACCACATTTCATGCGTCGCTGACACAGAGCAAATGGTTATTTTTTGTTGTTGTTTTTTCTTATCATCTCGAGGGTTGAAGAAGTCATTTGTCTGATTTGAAATGCGAATATCTGTGATGAACAGGTGGTTTTGACATCGTTTGCATATGACTCGAGTGGAAGAAGTTTTACGTACGTGTCCAAAGATTTGGGAAGTACTTTCAACAAAAATAACTTGCCCTTTGTCCTCCTGGAAGCCATGGTGTTCCACCCCACGAACCCCGATTGCCTTATGGCCTACACTTATGAGGTAAGCGCTGCGATCGTACCGCTCGCTGAAGTTGAGAAGTGATCCGACTTTTCGGTTCGTTACTTTGGTGAGATGCTGCTCCATCCATCGTGCAGTTTAGTCATTTGGTCCCTCTGGGTGTTTTGCCGACAAAAATTTACACATTTAATAATTGATCACATGACCGTTATTATGTTCATCTGTAATCACGTTGTTGAACATTTGCACGCCAATTTTGGAGTGTGCAGTTCGTTGTGTGTACTGTGAGTGAGGCTGTGCCTCGAGATTGACACACACACACACACTCCATTGTGTCGATGAGGGATGATGGGTGGGGTGTTCGCCATATCTACACGATTATTTAAGCAAGGGAGGAGGAACAATGAGAAAAATGAAGTGAAGACTGGATAATATACTGTTCGTTACACCTGTTTAAAGTCGAGCGAGGAAAAGGGGGGCGGTTCTGCCAAAATCAAATGATGCCTCCTTTATCGCACGTACTCTAGAATCTAGATTGTCCCCAAGAAGATGTACATAAGCAGAGCATGAAAAGTTCTGGGATGGTATTGAAGTGAATTTTTATTAAAACGAGGCTTTCATTAGGACATGATGAGGACTTTGAGGCACACTTCCGCCGTCTGACCACAAACAGGATGGTACCCTTCATGGTGCATCCGTTTAGTGCACAATCCCGAATAGAGGCATTCTCTTGGCATGTGTGAGCATAAAGGGGAACTGAAACGCTCAGACCACATTGACGCGAATCTATACCTTGATACCCTGCAAAATAGATATGATGTGGCTTTTTCAGCTTTTCAAATTATAAACGATGTAATTTTGCGATGAACAGTCAAAATCTTATTCTTCTTCAGATGAGCCTTGACGTCGCATCGGGAAGTCAACCGTCAAATTCCGTACTGTATACGGGTTACATCGCGGTACGATTTATCTCAAACGGCAAATCATTTTCGATTTTTTTTTCCCCACAAACATGCCGAGTCGATGCGTCCTTAGTTCTTGTATTATATTAATACAAACCGAGATGGTTTCATGCTGCACCAATGTTTTAAAGACCCTAAGTTTGGCTGAAATACCTGCTTGTGGATGAGGCCTACAAAATGTTCACTTTTGTGCACAAAACATTTTACTTGGCACTGTTTTGAAACAACAGCGATGGTTAGATCTTGTGGTTATCCGCCACGATTGAGAAACGATGCCATCCCCACGATCAAGCGGAAGAAACAGACATCGCTCAAAACTGTAACACCATCTCTCCCCAGCTACTAGCACATGTACACGGGCGATTTGAGTGGTGAATCGAACACTTGCTGCCATTGCCCAGCAGTTATCACAGGATCACCTGAAAATAATTTATCTCTTTTCAACACTGATTTCTGCGAGTCAAATGAACCACCATCTATTTATAGTGGGGAGAAAGTATGTATGTATCACCGTCTACTCCTCCTCGAGGATTTGACCGAAGACGCTAAAACTTTCAGGGTCATCCGCCCCCCCCCCCGTCCTCCAATCACCCCACAATACCAACACTATTCACACCCTCCTCCACCATCACCTCACAATCCCATCAACCATCACACCCACAATACCTCCACCATACCCCATCAACAATCCCCTATCAATCACTCAACATTACTTCAACCATCACCCCACAATACACACGCCATCCCACACCCACCTTCCGCAATCCGCCATCAACAATCGACCTCACAATACCACCACCATCCCACACTGCTCCTCCACCATCTCCACAATCCCCATCAACAATCACCCCCACATTACCACCACCGTCCCACACCCCCATCCACCATTCCCCCACAATCCCCATAATCCCCATCAACCATCACCCACAAAAAACCACAACCACCCGCACCACTCCCCATCCACTGGAGCATGAACAGGGCACCACAGAACGAACAGGGCATGCCGCGGCACGGCACCACAGCACCACAGACACAAATGGCGTTCCAGGAAAGTATGAATGGGACGATCCATAACATTCAAGACACCTGGTCAGCCTGCAATGGTGGGACAAAGCATTCGTCGCCCATTTTGTTGGTGGTGCCCGAGTATGCTTGGGCGGTGTTGGCTGTCGGGTGATGACAGGTTTTTCTGCTCGAGTAGTATAACTGATTTTTCAAAAAATACAAAATTCCTCCCTTGTAAGCCGTCAATTGAACAGAAACCAAAACCTATCAATCTGTAATCATGTGACCAGCGTTTTCATCTTCACTAACCCTTCCGCCTTTTTCATCTGAACCACTCGCACAAGGCTCGAAACTATTTGGCTCCACAATTCCCCCGAAAGCGTTTCCATCACTAATTTTGTCTCCAATAGTTTATTCAAAATCCCACTTCACTTTCAACGTACCGAGAACCTTTAGAGTTGCGAATGACGGTGGAATCAGAATCTGAATCCAAGCTGCAAATGCACCGTTTCTCGATGTGAGCCACCATTTGGATCAAGGTGTGTTCCCCTTCAAGGCTAAGCAGCACAGACTTGAATCGAGCACTTTATGTTAGAGACCTGATTATTTGATTGGCAGGTGTGCTGAGTAATCGGTTATTTGAAATTTGAAGTGCCCTTCCTTTTTTTCTGCAGCACGAGCTCTGGATCACGGAAGACCTGTGCAAAACGTGGCAGAAGGTACACACGGCAGTGTTCATGCACAAATGGTGAGCATGTCTGCGACAACAAATCTCCTGCAGGTGTACAATGCACACAAGTACACCTACAGCGCCTAAGGAATGTCGACACCCCCTTCAAAATTTTCACCTTTTGTTGCCTCATCGCCTGGAGTTAAATTACATTAAATCAGACTTTTTCCACCTGTATTTCCACACCGTATCCCACAACTTCCAAGTGAAAGAAAAATCTACCAATTCAGAAAATTAATAAAAATACAAAGCTAGAATATCTTGGTTGGATAAGTGTGTCCATCCCCCCCCCCCCCCCCCCGAGTAAAACTTGGTGGAAGCATCTTTGACAGCAATTCCAGCTGTGAGTCTGTTGGGATAGGTCTCGACCAACTTTTCCCAACTTCATTGGGTAATATTTGCCCCAATCTTCTGTACAAAAACTGATCAAGCTCAGACAAGTTGCGTGGGGAGTGTTGATGGACAGCAATCTTCAAGTCGTGCCACAAATTTTCGATTGGATATAGGTCGGGGCTCTGACTGGACCACTCAAGGATATTTATCTTTTTGTTCCTTAGCCACTCCAGTGTATCTTTGGCTGTGTGCTTTGTGTTGTTGAGCTCTGTGTCTGATGAAACCAAAATGGAACTTTTTGGCCTAAATGCAAAACGTTACGTTTGGTGCAAACCAACAAAGCACATCACCCAAAGAACACCATCCGACTGTGAAGCATGGTGTGGCAGCATCATGTTATGGGGATGTTTCTCATCAGCAGGACTGGGGCACTTGTCAGGATAGAAGGGAAAAAGGATGGAACAAAATGCAGAAAAATCCGAGAGGAAAACCTGCTGCCCTCTGCAAGAAAGCTGAAATTGGGACGGAAGTTCACCTTTCAACATGACAACAACACAAAGCACACAGCCAAAGATACACTGGAGTGGCTAAGGAACAAAAAGATAAATATCCTTGATGGTCCAGTCAGAGCCCCGACCTATATCCAATCGAAAATTTGTGGCACGACTTGAAGATTGCTGTCCATCAACACTCCCCACGCAACTTGTCTGAGCTTGATCAGTTTTTGTACAGAAGAAGGGGCAAATATTACCCAATGAAGTTGGGAAAAGTTGGTCGAGACCTATCCCAACAGACTCACAGCTGGAATTGCTGTCAAAGATGCTTCCACCAAGTTTTAACTCGGGGGGGGGGGGGATGGACACACTTATCCAACCAAGATATTCTAGTTTTGTATTTTTAATTAATTTTCTGAAATTTGTAGAATTTTTCTTTCACTTGGAAGTTGTGGGATACGGTGTGGAAATACAGGTGGAAAAAGTCTGATTTAATGTAATTTAACTCCAGGCGATGAGGCAACAAAAGGTGAAAATTTTGAAGGGGTGTCGACATTCCTTAGGCGCTGTAGGTGTACTTGTGTGCATTGTACACCTGCAGGAGATTTGTTGTAGCAGACATGCTCACCATTTGTGCATGAACACTGCCGTGTGTACCTTCTGCCACGTTTTGCACAGGTCTTCCGTGATCCAGAGCTCGTGCTGCAGAAAAAAAGGAAGGGCACTTCAAATTTCAAATAACCGATTACTCAGCACACCTGCCAATCAAATAATCAGGTCTCTAACATAAAGTGCTCGATTCAAGTCTGTGCTGCTTAGCCTTGAAGGGGAACACACCTTGATCCAAATGGTGGCTCACATCGAGAACGGTGCATTTGCAGCTTGGATTCAGATTCTGATTCCACCGTCATTCGCAACTCTAAAGGTTCTCGGTACGTTGAAAGTGAAGTGGGATTTTGAATAAACTATTGGAGACAAAATTAGTGATGGAAACGCTTCGGGGAATTGTGGAGCCAAATAGTTTCGACCTTGTGCGAGTGGTTCAGATGAAAAAGGTGGAAGGTTAGTGAAGATGAAACTCTGGTCACATGATTACAGATTGATAGGTTTTGGTTTCTGTTTCAATTGACGGCTTACAAGGGAGGAATTTTGTATTTTTTTGAAAAATCAGTTATACTACTCAAGCAGAAAAACCTGTCATCACTCGACAGCCAACACCGCCCAAGCATACTCGGGCACCACCAACAAATGGGCGACGAATGCTTTGTCCCACCATTGCAGGCTGACCAGGTGTCTTGAATGTTATGGGATCATCCCATTTCATACTTTCCTGGGACGCCATTTGTGCTGTGGTGCTGTGGTGCCGGCCGCGGCATGCCCTGTTCGTTCTGTGGTGCCCTGTTCATGCTCCAGTGGATGGGGAGTGGTGCGGGGTGGTTGTGTTTTTTGTGGGGTGATGGTTGAGGGGATTATGGGGGATTGTGGGGAATGGTGATGGGGGTGTGGATGGTGGGGTAATGTGGGGGTGATTGTTGATGGGGGATTGTGGAGGGATGGTGAGGAGCAGTGTGGGATGGTGGTGGTATTGTGAGGTCCATGGTGATGGGGATTGTGGAAGGTGGGGTGGGATGGCGGTGTGTATTGTGGGGGTGATGGTTGATAGGGGATTGTTGATGGGGTATGGTGGAGGTATTGTGGGGTTGATGGTTGATTGTGAGGTGATGGTGGAGGAGGGTGTGGAATAGTGTTGTGTATTGTGGGGGTGATTGGAGGACGGGGGGGGGGGGGGGGGCGGATGACCCTGAAAGTTTTAGCGTCTTCGGTCAAATCCTCGAGGAGAGTAGACGGTGATACATACATACTTTCTCCCACTATAAATAGATGGTTGGTTCATTTGACTCGCAGAAATCAGTGTTGAAAAGAGATAAATATTTCAGGTGATCCTGTGATAACTGCTGGCAATGGCAGCAAGTGTTCGATTCACCACTCAAATCGCCCGTGTACATGTGCTAGTAGCTGGGGAGAGATGGTGTTACAGTTTTGAGCGATGTCTGTTTCTTCCGCTTGATCGTGGGGATGGCATCGTTTCTCAATCGTGCGGATAACCACAAGATCTAACCATCGCTGTTGTTTCAAAACAGTGCCAAGTAAAATGTTTGTGCACAAAAGTGAACATTTTGTAGGCCTCATCCACAAGCAGGTATTTCAGCCAAACTTAGGGTCTTTTAAAACATTGGTGCAGCATGAAACCATCTCGGTTTGTATTAATATAATACAAGAACTAAGGACGCATCGACTCGGCATGTTTGTGGGGAAAAAAAAATCGAAAATGATTTGCCGTTTGAGATAAATCGTACCGCGATGTAACCCGTATACAGTACGGAATTTGACGGTTGACTTCCCGATGCGACGTCAAGGCTCATCTGAAGAAGAATAAGATTTTGACTGTTCATCGCAAAATTACATCGTTTATAATTTGAAAAGCTGAAAAGCCACATCATATCTATTTTGCAGGGTATCAAGGGATAGATTCGCGTCATGTGGTCTGAGCGTTTCAGTTCCCCTTTATGCTCACACATGCCAAGAGAATGCCTCTATTCGGGATTGTGCACTAAACGGATGCACCATGAAGGGTGCCATCCTGTTTGTGGTCAGACGGCGGAAGTGTGCCTCAAAGTCCTCATCATGTCCTAATGAAAGCCTCGTTTTTAATAAAAATTCATTCAATACCATCCCAGAACTTTTCATGCTCTGCTTATGTACATCTTCTTGGGACAATCTAGAGATTCTAGAGTACGTGCGATAAAGGAGGCATCATTTGATTTTGGCAGAACCGCCCCCCTTTTCCTCGCTCGACTTTAAACAGGTGTAACGAACAGTATATTATCCAGTCTTCACTTCATTTTCTCATTGTTCCTCCTCCCTTGCTTAAATAATCATGTAGATATGGCAAACACCCCACCCATCATCCCTCATAACACAATGAGTGGTGGTGTGTGTCAATCTCGAGCACAGCCTCACTCACAGTACACACAACGAACTGCACACTCCAAAATTGGCGTGCAAATGTTCAACAACGTGATTACAGATGAACATAATAACGGTCATGTGATCAATTATTAAATGTGTAAATTTTTGTCGGCAAAACACCCAGAGGGACCAAATGACTAAACTGCACGATGGATGGAGCAGCATCTCACCAAAGTAAACGAACCGAAAAAGTCGGATCACTTCTCAACTTCAGCGAGCGGTACGATCGCAGCGCTTACCTCATAAGTGTAGGCCATAAGGCATCGGGTTCGTGGGGTGGAACACCATGGCTTCCAGGAGGACAAAGGCAAGTTATTTTTGTTGAAAGTACTTCCAAATCTTGTGACACGTACGTAAAACTTCTTCCACTCGAGTCATATGCAAACGATGTCAAAACCACCTGTTCATCACAGATATTCGCATTTCAAATCAGACAAAATGACTTCTTCAACCCTCGAGATGATAAGAAAAAACAACAACAAAGCAACAAAAAAATAACCATTTGCTCTGTGTCAGCGACGCATGAAATGTGGTTACAGGCCGAGGAATACATCCACCGGCTCAACCACTTGATGCTGAAATTCACCACAACCCTATATCCCTCACCCTTGTACCCAGATTTCTACAAAAAAAAAATAAAAATGTAATCTCAAGTATTTCCAAAGGACCACAGTCAGCAAGTTGTGGGTTTACATCACAACATGTTTCCCACAGGGAATTGTGGGAAAACAACCATGGTCAGTTTGTTTAAATATGGTGGATGTTCGACTTGTTTTTTAAAAGGAGGAGATATCAATGAGAAATGACACTTTTTAAAAAATTTTTTTGCTGACAACCAACCAATGATCCACGGAGATGTCTGTGAAGGAAGAACGTGCACAGAAAAATAAGCGAGATTTCCCCTCCTCACTTCGTTCAGCCCACGGATGTCGTCAAAACTACATCCTTGCATTTCCAAGTTGTTGGGAAATAATGAAATGGTTATCAAAAGCTATCTTAGCGCAATTGATAACAAGTGACTAATATCCTCAAAGGATGAAAAGGTTCACAGAACATTGCCAGTTTTTTTATACCAACGGAAAACAATTGCGTGACGTCACTGAGGTTATATATTGTTGCGAATTCGCCGGCCCGCCGGCGTGCGAACGGCCACGTGACTCAATCGCGACCGCCTCGCCCACCGGACGGACAATTCAGTCGTGACCCTCTCGACTAACGCCGGGATCTAGTCACGGGGGGCCTTTCGGCCTCACCACGATCGTGCAATCGGCCACCCGCGTGGATAGGGTTGTTCGCCAAACTCGACCTACCCTAAGTACCACCGCGGATGGTAAACCGGGCGATCGCACCTCGCCGCAGGTCGACTTCGGACACGGGCCGCTTAAGCGATCCGTTCCGTGCTAACGGATAACCGAGCGGTGTTATCGTCGGCCTCGACGGTTCCTGATTAATTATCGGCGTCCCGCGCCCACTCAAACCCTTTACTGTAAAGCAAGATGGAGACCCACGAAGGAAAGACGCATCGAAACGGGGAAACAATTCAACAAGCACGCACTTTATTTACACACAACACACGAAAAGCACACATTAAAGCATTTATTTATAGCAAGTTAAAACAAACACAACAATGCAGAGCACGACCGAATACGCGTACACTCGCAACACTTACACAGTTCTACTTGACGGGACTCGGCCCACACACACACGTTCACACAAAACCCCGAAAGAAAATGGAAGTCGCGACTTCCCTGAGTTCGAGTCCTTGGCGACCGTCCTCCGACGTGTCCCTGTCTGGCCGTGACTCCGTTCGAGCGTCGGTCGTGAAGCCTCTCCGGCGTGCCTCGTGCCTGCTCGTGTTGGTCCCCCGACGCCACGGACCGAGCACCGACTGCGTACACCGAGCCGAACCACGAACACACCGCGGACTGAGCACCGAGCGAGAATACCGAACCAAGAGAGACCCAATGCCTCCTGCGCCTCTGACTCTTATACCCCCCGCCCCCCGCCCCGTTCTTGCTCCACCCCCTCGAGCGCTTCTAGAAAAAGGGCGTTCCCTCTCGTTCCCCCCTCCCCGCGCCATGCGGGGCGAGGAAAAATCCGTCCTGGCACCGGGCCAGGAAGAAAACAGGCGGGAAAAACCCGCGCCGCATCGCTGTGGTGACTTCTTCTTTCCCTTCTCGCGTTCGACGGTTTCCAACGCGGAAACAGTCTATGTGACCGTGGAGGATGGCGTTCGTCAGCGGGTAGTGGCGAAGATGGTGGTGGTGGTTGTGAGGGGTCGGTGCTGGCGTTGTTGAAGTGTGCTGTTGAGTTGAAGTGTGTTGTTCGAAAATAATGAAAGAAACAGAAAAAACGACTAACTCAAAAGGTCGCAGCCCGAATGAATCACATTAATTTCCTCTAAACAATGGGTTTGGATAACTATACATGTACTTAAAAAAAATCCACCTACAGGACCTGAATGGTGTTTGCGAATTTCCCACAGCCAACACTACCCCTCCCCTTTTTACAGACTCGTCCCGAGTCGTCAAATTATCGTGTGCCATCATGTGTAGTTCTCCCCTAGTACGTTTACCTACGGATCCCTGAGTGCGACATTCATGTATTTCGTGTCCCCAAAATAAATAACCTGAGGCTGAGTAACTAACTAAACAAACCCACTCGCTCAGACGACTTAAATAAAATTGCCGGCCGTAGACAACATGCGGGCGCACTCATATTTACAATACACACTTAACAACTTAACTTACAAATCTTACACTAAACCATGGCCCAGGATCAATGGACTCTGCAGGGAGCAAAACGAAAGTCAAAAGAAAAACGGTGAACCGGCGCACGGGCCGCCACTGCCGCCCGTGTTGTTGTAGCTGCCAACAGGACAGTTCCTGTAGCTTGCAAAACTGTTGCTTATGATCCTGGCGCCACATGGTAATGAACAAGGGGGGGGCAAATCAAAACTGAACGGGCTGGTGACATGGGCAGTGGGCATGGCATGCAAGTGAGCAGGCAAACACAGCCTGCAGACGAAGTGACCGGCACAGGCCTCGCAAGCTAACACAGCCAGCCGATGAAGTTGCCGGCCTCTTGCCATGCAGTGCAGGTTGGGGAGGAGTGCGGTGGCTGGCCACCGCAGAAGCGGGCTCGTCCTACCTACCTGTCTCCCTCCCACCTATCGCCTTTGCCTGTCACTGTTCATACCCACTCCCTTAATTTGTAAAACCCAATTTAGCCCCAACTAATTTTTTTTTTGTTTTTATGTTTCTCCCTACTTCCCCACTATAATTGTCCCCTAACCCCCTTTACTGTCTCTGTTCGGCTAACCTATCGTCACCTAGCCTACTCCCAACCCCTACGTTCCCTTCCCGGAGGGGAATAAGGGAGAGCTAGCGTCCTGTGCTAGGCCCAACCAAGCCTCAAGATGGACTCCCCAGACTTCAGCGATCTCTAACCAAAGTGGGTCCACGGCCCACAACGAGAGCGAAGGATGGATGGGCGGAGGGTACACTTCCTAATCTACCCTAACCATTTAACTGTTAAACTACCCCGGGCTTTCAACAAGCGCCTCTCGCTTAATCTATTGGTTCGAACAACCCAGATTCCCGTCGGCTGTGTTGGTGTCCTTACAATTTCGGGCCTCGCCCTCGAATTTTCTCTCGTGCCTTGCACGGTTTCATGGCTGGACGCGTGGCTCCCCTTGGCAGCACGACCCTCTGCCGAATCCCCTATCAATGGCACCCCCGGCACACACTGCCTCCAAGCCTACCAAGCTCCCTAAACACCGGGGAGTGCCCCCCATGGCCAACTCCCTGAAACGCCACACGTGGCAGGCTGCGCCCCGGCCCTTTCCGAGGTCACCCGTGCCCACGACACTGCCCACCGGCTAACGCGCTCCGGGCCCCCGCACCCAAGCGGGCGCACCCGTGCCCACTACGCTAACCCGGCCCCCCATGGGCCCTTGGCCTACCACGGCCGACTAGCCCGTGCCCGGGTACCCACTCAGCGATACTCACCTTTCGCAGCCACGCTCCCAGCCCGTCAACAGGCTCCTGCACCCCTCCAAATGGGTTTCGAGCCTACTTCCCACCAACAGCAAAACGACTTCCATTTTGTCAATTTAACTAACCCAGCTAACTCACTCTACACTGACCCCGGGTCCCTTGGCGGGAGTCACTTTCCCCCCAATCACTCATCGCACCATGCATTCCACATTCGCTCCACTCACACAGACCCGCTGGCCTCACTCACTGAACACGTTTCCACCACAACTCACCAACTCTCAAACACCACACCGCTGAATCCTGCCATCCTTCTAACTACCTCCCCTAACTAACTCGTGCTCCCACGTCATCCCTTACACTATAGCACTTCCTTTTAACACCTGCGTAGCTAAGCTACGTCCCCGTTACACATCCACAGTCTGTCACTGTCTCCTAAATCCAAAAATCATTTATTTTCCCTCCTAAAATCTCAACTAAAACCCTCTACCTAATCCATTCCACGGACTCCATGAGGACTTACCCCTTGCCCCATAAGTCGGTCCAACTATGCTAACCCTTCCCCTAACTAGTTCCATCCTGTGCCCAGCCCAAGGGTCTTCCACCCCTTACCTGGGAAATCCTGTTCACCCGAAAGCGAGGCTTGCTTTTGTTAATTTTAATTTTTTTTTTTTCCAAATTCTGCGCGCACCAGCGCGGCAACTCACAGCTCCCGCACTTTGCACCTTGCCCGTACGTCATGCAGCTGCACGGTACCTCGTCCCTCTTGGACGGTACCATCCGGCAGGATTCACCCTCCTGCCGATTCCAACCCCACGTGCAGCCATGACTTACCCTTCGCACCCCCAAAAGCAAAAACTCGCACTCCGAGGGGCTCCCCACGCGAGCACATGTGCTTGCCCGTTGGAGCCTAACACACGCTCGCGTGGAGAACCCGTCCGGTCCAAATCCGTATCCTGCCTAAACTTTTCCGTCCGCGGATCGGCAAACATCCACCGCTGCGTTTCCGACCGGCTTCACTCCGCAAGCGAGCACGTGGGGCCTCGTGCGTTGCACAGCACGGACCTCGCCCGCTCGCTGCTGGGTGAACCGCGCGTCCCCAAAACAGCTACGCCGCTACCCGGCCTGTGTCTCTCTGTCGCCGTCGTCTCGTTCTACCCACGCACACCTGCGTGTTACGACGCACAGACTCCACTCCAACACACTCACACCGGAGACGCGGCTGCATGCTCCCGCATGCCGACCGTCATCTCCCTCACATACAGAGACCTCACACACACGGTCTCCCTCACACGGACCCTCTCACTCACACCCAACCTTCCACTTGCACAGGGGGTCTCACTCACACCCTGCGTGCCGCGACAGCACGCATCTCCGCACAACACACCCCTGCACAACCACACTGGGATTAGTTCCCCACAAGGTTCCCGGGCCTCTAATACCCCCCAACTGCACGTGCACCTATCCACAGCACTCGTCCCTTCAACTCGCTTGGCACGACCGAACCCACCTGGTTCGTGATTCGCCTCAAAGGGGCATACTCCCTCCCCTCGTTCCTGGAGGCAGCCATCCCGCTGCTCGCACCGGGTCTCCAACACGCTCCGCGAGCTCCCCCCCATTATCCTCCATACCTCCGGTGTGTGTGTGTGCGTCACTAACCCCGTCAAATTCACCCTCTATCTCCCGTGTCTCTGTACATTTATTAGTTTCTGTTGTCTCCTCGTGTCTATTAGTCTCTGCTTCTTTCTGGCGTCTTCCCCTTATCTTTATGTAGGTCAACCTGCTTTCTCCTTAAGTCGCTCCCGTCCTTCCCTCTGTTTCACTCCTTGCTCTTTCAGGATCTCCGCGTACCTCATCCTTGCTTTCCGTCTTAATTGTTTTTTTTCTCTCCCTCCCAATTCCTTTCACCTCGTGTCTCTATATCTCCCTCGTGCACGTCTCCGTCACTTTAATTAATTTTTCCCTCTGTGTCACCGTCACGCTTCTCGCCCAATACGTCCCCCGAATTAATTTATCCTCACCCGCCTTCACCCGGGCCTGACAAACCGTTGCACCCCCTCCCAGCTCGTTCGTCCCACACGTGCGTTCGCCATTACGCACTCCCCCGTTATTGCCTTCATGCCCGCCTGCAGTGCTTTGGCCCATTTGCTGCATCACACCCCGCATTGTTTGCATATTTGTATCCATGTTGATATTCATGCGTTTATTTCGCTTTTCATTTAGTTTTGTGTTGTTTCCATCTTCTTGCATGTCCGCACTGATTCCTCCAGCATGCGAATAGCTGGGCCATGTCGGTGCACTCGGCTTGAGCCGATTCGGCCAGGATCGGGGGTTTTGGTGGAGAGGGGAGGGAGTGTTATACACCGCGGCCCCGCCGCACCCATTTCGGCTTGCGTTTGGTTGGGGGAGTATGTTTCTCCTGCCACCACCAATGTCCTGCTCGGGTTACATCCTGGGCCATGAGATTCTAAACATACTACATCATATCTACCCCCGGCACCCGCTCGCCTTGAGACGCCATCTTATTTCACGTAACGGCTAATTTAAAAATCGCTCGTAATTTGGAGGAATCGGGGGTCGCTTCTCTCACCCCTGGACGATTCCCTGTGAATTTAGCTTGGAGGCAGGAGTATTTTCCCGCTCTCTGACACCAGTGTTGCGAATTCCGCCCGCCGGCGTCGCGACGGCCACGTGACTCGAATCGCGACCGCTCGCCACCGGACGGACAATTCAGTCGTGACCCTCTCGACTAACGCCGGGATCTAGTCACGGGTGGCCTTTGCCTCACCACGATTCGTGCAATCGGCCACCGCGTGGGATAGGGTTGTTCAACAAACTCGACCTACCTAATACCCACGCGGATGGTAAACCGGCGATCGCACCTCGCCGCAGGTCGACTCGACACGGGGCCGCTTAGCGATCCGTTCCTGCTAACGGATAACCGAGCGGTGTATCGCGGCCTCGACCGGTTCCTGATTAATTATCGGGCGTCCCGCGCCCACTCAAACCCTTTACGTAAAGCAAGATGGAGACCCACGAAGGAAAGGACGCAGCGAAACGGGGAAACAATCAACAAGCACCACTTTATTTACACACAACACACGAAAAGCACACATAAAGCATGTATTTATAGCAAGTTAAAACAAACAACAACAATGCAGAGCTACGACCGAATACGCGTACACTCGGCAACACTTACACAGTTCTACTTGACGGACTCGCACCCACACACACACGTTCACAACAAAACCCCAAAAGAAAATGGAAGCGCGACTTCCCTGAGTTCGAGTCCTTGCGACCGTCCTCCGACGGGTCCCGTCTGGCCGTGACTCCGTTCGAGCGTGGTCGGTGAAGCCTCTCCGCGCGGCCTCGTGCCTGCTCGTGTGGTCCCCCGACGCCACGGACCGAGCACCGACTGCGTTACACCGAGCCGAACCACGAAACCACACCGGACTGAGAGCACCGAGCGAGAATACCAACCAAGAGAGACCCAATGCCTCCTGCGCCTCTGACTCTTATACCCCGGCACCCCGCCCCGTTCTTGGCTCCACCCCCCTTCGAGGGCTTCTAGAAAAGGCGTTCCCTCTCGTTCCCCCTCCCGCGCCATGCGGGGGCGAGGAAAATCCGTCCTGGCGCCGGGCCAGGGAAGAAACAGGCGGGAAAACCCGCGCACCATCGCTGTGTGACTTCTTCTTTCCCTTCTCGCGTTCGACGGGTTTCCAACGCGAAACCGTCGTAGTGTGGACCGTGGAGGATGGCGTTCGTCAGCGGGGTAGTGGCGAAGATGGTGTTGGTGGTGTGAGGGTGGTTCTGGCGTGGTGAAGTGGGTGCGCGTGGTTGGAGGTGAAGTGTGGTTGTTCGAAAATAATGAAAGAACAGAAAAACGACTAACTCAAAGTGTCGCAGCCCGAATGAATCACATTAATTTCCTCTAAACAATGGATTTGGGCTAACTATACATTACTTAAAAAAAAATCTCACCTACGGACCTGAATGGTGTTTGCGAATTTCCACCAGCCGTAACAAGATATTTGCCCGTCAACACAAATATATATATTTTTTTACAGACGTGGCGGTAACGACACACAAATGTAACATTGATCATCACACCATTGAAGCCTTTATCCCTGAGCAGGGTCAGCTTTTTGCGGGCTCCAATCATGGTACCCTTTCTTGTGGGCAATGTTTTTTTACAGCCGGATGCCCTTCCTGACACAAACCCTTTAGTCGCCTTCGACCCTGGAGGATAATTACCAGTATACTGGTGCTCATTTGCCGACCTTCAGAAGGATGACAGGCTGAGTCACCCCCCTGATGCTAACTCAGCGGCCAGTGGGGATCGAACTCAGGACCCGAGATCCCAAGCCACCGCCTTAACCACTGAGCCACACCAGGCTCATACAAATGTAACATTAGAAGGTGTGGAAAAAGGTTAAATAAATAAATAAATAAAAATAAATGAATGTTTTGCCTTTCAACATTAAGAGCTCCAACTTCTCCAAATCGATTATGCTCATGGAACAATAGAATAAACTAGAACGGCACCCGTAGAGCACACACCCACACCAGGCTGAACAGTTTACGTTTGTTATCCCACTAGTCGGTCAGATCCGGAATCTTATCTTCACCAAAACATGATCAATTTGTCTTGTCACACACACAGCCTGTCCACCAAGTCTTGTCCGAAATCCATCCATAAACTTGAAATATCCACATCACAGTCAAACAAACAAGCAAAGACAACCTGGCGGTGAAACTCAGGCTCCTTCACCTTCGCAGCAGAAGTAATCATTTATACAAAATTTGCAGTGTAAAAGTGCCATCACATGACGAGGCTGCCCCACAGGCTAATAGAAAGAGAGCGCTGCTCACCCGGATTGGTTACCAGCTCGGACTGAGATGCAATGTTCTTCATGATGTGCGGCATTTCAACGAGCTTCGAGATATCGTCGACGTCTTCCCATAATTCACACCTGCGAGCACAGAAAACACGACTTCATACTCTCCAACCCTGCTCTCCATTGTATAAGGAATTATGACAGTGGACACGGGCACTGGTATTGGAAATTAAAGCAAGAACCAGAAAGTTTTTATTGGACCATCATGAAATAAAAGAATGCCAAAGAAGGTTCTCGGAATGCATCAAAATGTGCCAAGAAATGGCAACATCGATGTTACGTTTCAATATACAGTGCAGTACTGTACATATATATTAGTAAGCAAACTTATTTCTTGCTCTTATATACTTGGACAGTAAACCCCCAATATCGCGGCTCTACTATCGCGGCAACCTATTGTGTTGTGATTGTTATCGCCGTATTTTCATTTCGGCCAATCGCGTTTTGAGCTGAGATGAGTCATTGTTTGTGTCCGTGTGTACGATTACCTCAAATTACGAGCCTTTTTTGTTCTAGTGCACCGTTAATTGTAGTTAATCAGACCTGGACAAGGGAATGAACCTAAATTTAACAATGAATCATCATCGAACAGGAAATGACATGCGGAGATCCTGTAATACTAGATCTACAAGATCGGACAAGATCTCGTAGACACACAACAGTTAATTTATGTGCCACAAGTAAAACGATGGACAAAATTAATCGTCCAAAAGGCAGGAAAGGTTTATATTGTGCGAAGAAATCGAGTGTAAGACACGTCGCAAGAAGTGAAAGCGCGGCATCTGTGGGCCGCCATTACCGGATCAATGAATCGATTCTGTAAACGCGAGTCAAATATCGTCAAGTGTTCCCGCTCCGCAAACTCAAATGTCTCATTCCAGTCCTGAAATCATCGTTGAAAGGATGGAAAAAGCACTTAATGTTTGGATCGAGGACCAAACGGAAAAGAAAAAAAAATGCCGAGTAGACCGGTTACGAGAGAGAACCCATTGGGTTTACTAGCACTTTGAGGGAGACCGGTGTAGCGGAGAAATCATTGCAGATTTCCAATGTTTACACGTGGCACCCGGGCTGAAGGCTCCAGTTCAACCATGGCTCATGGAACTAATCAAGCGAAGGATTGATGCTGAGCAGGTTTTAACGCGAAGAGACGGGACGATTTTGGAAGAGGATCCATCTCGAACCATTCCTGTCCAAGCAAGATTGTTTACCATTCTTCCATTGTCAATGCAGCAGGCAACTCATTGTGCTCCCAATGATCAAGCAGCCATGGAAAGTTCTACATCCACATCTTTCTAGCCTCCACCCTTCCCCCTCCAACAGCATCATCATCTCCGAGCTAAGTCTTGCTTTTCTGTTTATCGCAGATACAGTATGAATGAGTACGTAAAATGTTTTACCCTCACCATCTGCTGGTTTGTAATAAATCTAAAAGTAAATTTCTTGTTTTTGTTTAATTACACTGTATTTATTGGATTCACGTTTATTTCAATGTTAACTTTCTTTATATATACATTTACATATTTAATTTTAATTGTACTGTTTATTTATTGCAGCCGTCGACCTTCCTCAATATTTCTCAAATCCAGAACAACACCCCGCTTTCCCATTGGCCCTTGTTCCCACAATCACCAGTTTTAACTATCGCGGCATTTTCCAGAACCTAACTCCGAGATTATTGAGGGTTATTGGAAATTGAAACATTTAGTGTTTCTGGATGATTGCGAGCATGTCGCTCCGAGAACTTTTCAATTTTTTTTTAAAACGCCCGTCATATGTCGCACTCTTGGCCAAATGGCTACCTGTAGTATTAGCACGACAAGCAGGACGTGAGAATAATGAGTGGTCGTTTTGGTGAATACAGGATGGGTCAAATGGCTTTTAGGTGTCAGTGTGTTATTACTTGAACCACATAAAACTACCAAAACCTTCATCCGACAATCTACCTCCTCCTGTCCTTCCCTCCCTTCCGGGTACCTGCGGTAAAGCCTCGTCCTCCCCAACCATTCAGCAGTGGCAACGAGAATGTCGTCAGGCCAAATAACCTGCAAGGAATCATAGGGCAACACATAGTAATAAAGAGAAAAAGTATCACTGCAACAGATCTGCAGCGGTACCGGATAAAAGTGAGGAACAAACTTCGAAGAAACTGGCGCCCGATGAAAATATCGGTTCAACGGGTGGCAAATGCAAGGCATGCAATGAAACAGATAGATAATATAAAGTTAGCAAATCTCTCTCTG
>CM068954.1:12366296-12398869 GCA_035128595.1 Eptatretus atami
CAAAACCGCCGAGGCGAGCCTGTCCACGTGCGGTGATTCTGATGCGGGCTTAATCGCCGAGAACCATCGGTCCAAATGTCCCCCTTTTACGGCAAACCAACGGCTTTCTACTACCAACACACGAAATGTTCAGTCAATGAAAGAATCGACGCGACGAGCTGAAACATTTAACAATTGGGGTATTTATTAATAATAATGGGAACTAGGGAAGCACGTAAGAGCAGAACTATACCGACTTTACGAAATGCGATGCAAACATTTACAGCACAACAAAAGCACTTAACAATTTCCTACTTATTAGACGGGCCACGGACACACGTACGCACACACACACCCAAGAAATGGTGGCAGAGGCCTTTAATAACGAGCTCCAGCTCGGAGGACAGGTGAGCTGAAACCCAGACCTATCTCGAACCTTCTCCACCTCCGTGTGGTCTTCAAGTTGTTCGGACCGGGCTCCAGCGAGAGCGAGCTGGATCCAATCGCCGTGAGCTGCGATCCTTCCCGAGCTCCCGCGAATCCTCCCGCGGCTTCTCAACACGTGCTGGTGCCGATCCTCTACACGTCGATGCGCCGATCTTTCCCGTCGATCCGCCGCTTCCCCCAAGGAACCACCTCCAAGAAAAGGTCGACGAGTCGCACCAAGCCGGGAACCAAAATGGAGAACAAAGAGCTCCACGAACCAAGAAGAAGAAGCCACCACTCGCAGCTCGAGCCGAGCGACCGGCTTAACTTTCTTCCAAACAGGGCAGCTTGAAGCAAAAAGCTCTCCCGAGCCAAGCAGAAGCCGAAGCTCACGGAACCATCAAAGCAAAAAGCCTCCAAAAAGCCTCCTCCCGAGCCAAGCCTCAGCCGAAGCTCACTGAGCCAGCCGAAGCAAAAAGCTTCCGAAGGCCTCAACCCTAACCCAAGCCAAACAGGACCCGAAGGTCTGCTGAGCGACTACTCTCTGCTGAAGCAAAAAGCTTACTACTCCAACTCCCGAACACGAACAAAGAAAAGATCTCCTCTTATCCTTCTCCCGCCCTTCCCCGCTCCGGCGTGACTCATGACTCATGCCTCGTGCTCCATCCCCCGCTCAGCCACGGGTGGGAGGGAGTTGTTGACATCATGAGTCACGGACGGCAGGGTTCTTCTTGCTCTTCGCAGAAGAGGGGGAGGGATGTCTCCATTGTTCGTTCCTAACTATTAAATCGATCCGCAGCGCATCTAATCGATTCAAAACATTTAAACAATGGAAGGTGAGCTATCTAGGAACAAGCACTTATCGACATAGCTGACTAAGGAACCTGTATGTTGTGTGCATCGAATTCCAAATTCATAACACTATCTATAATATATACTCTTTCTGTTTATACCTCATTGGTCTTCGGTCCCTTTCTTTCATTACCAGTTGGATTTCTGTGAGTACAGTGTGGATGTTTGTTTGTTTATTTATTTTCTCTGCTCCTATTTTCCTTCTCTATACTTAGTCTGCTTTGGTTGCTGTTTATTTTTCCGATCGTCATTGTCTTTTGTCTCCCCGTCTTGTCCTGCTGCTTTATTCCCACCCTGTACAGTGCCATTTGCACCTGCACGGAGCCACGAGCATGCTGCGACACCTGCCTGTACCTCAAACCACTCTCATTGAGCCAACGCTGTGGGGATTATACTTGCACATGGTACCACACCACTTCCAACACCCCAACACCACATCTCAGCATTGCCCTGTTCTGCATTGTCGTGCGTGTACAGGACGACTCGACAATGGATATTGATCCCACGTTCCTTTTGCCCCTTCCCAGGGGCCACACGTGACGGTTATTTTGACAGAAAAAAGAACTTGTATGATATAATCATTTTATTTACTCCAACAGTGTTGTAAGGATTAATCGTTACTTCTGCACCAAAGGTGGACAGAGGTTGCTTTCTTGGGTGCTGGCAGGTTAACCTAGAGTTAGTGGCTCTCGACCTGCAGGCCGCATGCGGCCCAATCAGCAACACTGCTGTGGCCCAAAAGTGATGTCCTGTTAAAAAAAAAAAGTTTTGAACAAGGGGAATTTCCAGACCGGTCACTAATGTTGTCAAACCAGATTAATTTTAACAATTAATACTTGGATTTTGTTTGCTCATTTTAAAATGTGCTTTGTCAACATTTGACAGTGTAAAGAGAAGAGATATTACAAAATATTGATTTGTATTGCATTACCGTCGGATAACAGATACAAAACACATTTTAAAACTAGAACGCGCACTCGGTAGAGCGCAAACCTCTGCCAGGTTGAACAGGTTTATGTTTGTATCCCACTCTTAGCCGGGATCTAAATCTGGACATGATCCAAAATCTAATAGGCTTGTTCTTGTCACTTAACCAACTCATCCACCAGGTTTTGTCCAAAATCCATCCAAAACTGTTTGAGACATTGTGCTATGTCATCTTTAGCCCTATCTCTCAATGGTAAAGAATCACTAAAATTATAGTATCCCAAAATTGAATCGATTCGTCCTTGTCACACCCCAACCTGTAAGCCTGATGTTGGCTTAACAGTTAAGGTTAAGATCCTAGTCTGATCCTAGATTCTTAACAGTTAAGATCCTAGAGTCTTTGAGTTCAAGCTTTGTTTTTACCGTTAAATTAACACCAGGTGGGTCGACTCAGCCTGTCATCCTCCGAAGGTTGGCAAAATGAGTACCAGCTTGCTGGTAATTGGGGGCAATGCATCACAGGCTCAGCCGTGCCCCAGAAAAATGATGTAGCCAAGCAGCCACAGGCTGCTATAAATTTTATAAGTAAAAACCCAACCTGTCCACCAAGTTTCGTCCAAGTCTGTCATTTCTTTTTGAGATATCCTGCTCACAGACAGACAGACAGACAGACAGACAAACAGGTGAAAACATAATGTCCGTCCACCAAAATAATGGCGGAGGGTGGATGCAGGAAGTAACTTGTTCGCGTACAGCCCACATGACACCGATAGCTGCACCTGTGGCCCACTATAATAAGTACTTTGAGAACCGTTTCCCTGGAGGTATGCACACTCACATCTAAGCTGTCTAGCCTGCTTGGGAGATTGGGAGATGATCAGGAGGAAAGTTTCATCTTTCGGGAGTTCTAGGATTGAAGTCTGTGGATAATGTAGAGAAGAATTAATAGTATGGTCAACATTGGGGAGACATCAATGTCAAGATTGACAAATATGTCAAATACAAACCAAGAGGAGGTTGATGAATGCTCTGGTATGTCCAGTTGCAACGTATGACGTGAGTCATGGAGAGGTGGAAAAATAATAAATAAATAAGGGAAGAAGGTTGACAGTTTTGAAATGTGGTGTTGGAGACGAATGTTAAAAATTCCATGGACTGCAAGAAGAGCAACAAATTGGTGATTGAAGAGAATTAGATGATGATGTATATTCGAAGAGCAGGTGATATAAAACAGAAACTGTTATCTTTGGACATGTCATGCGTGCAGAAAACGAGTCTGGAGACGTCACCATGCTGGGTAATCGGTTGAGGGAAGGGGGAGGGAGAGGCAGACCCTGTGTGTGTTGGATGAATAGGGCAAAGGCTGCAACCAACTGTCTTTGGCAGAGCTTCGGGAAGCTGTGCAGGATGGGGATGTTTGGAGAAATCAATTTATGTCGAATGCTCACTATTTACTTGTATTAAAAAAATTGCCATTTTGACCAATTCCGTTCTCCATTGGTTTCTTCCAGATGAAACCATTTTGTATTTTTGATGAATTATTACCCAGATCTGGTTTTGCCATTTTCAGTGTTCTCATGTTGGCACATAGCTTACTCCAGCTGTGGGATCCTTGGTTCAAATTACATTTACTGTGTTGTGTCCATTGCCTCATTATGTCATCGTGATTCTAAAAAGGACACCAATGTCTTTGAATATCCGTCTGAATAATTATGATATGTGTACAAGTTACACCATCGACCTTTGATGGCAATTAATGTTTGTTCTTCGTGAAGTTTTTCTTTTAAAGCTTTCTTTAGCCGATTGTTCTCCGCTCACGATGCGAGACATGGATGGGGCGGGGCTCATTAATCTGGCAGGTCACCTGATTGACGGGTGGACAAGTGCACACATTCAACATCGGTTAATGTCAACCACCGCTCTGTGCTTTTCGAAACATCTATAATACACCTCTCCTTCCAATTCCGCATCCAGGCAATGCATGACGTCATCGCCGGGCACCGAAGGAAGGGATTACTGAGTTTTTACTCCTTTAATTTTTACTTGGCAAAATAATAATAAAAAGTATGTCGATCGCCTCCTTTGTTTGTTTGTTTGTTTGTTTGTCCGCTCGCCTGCAGCCCAAACCGCTCAACCGATCTTTCTAAAATTTTCAGAGATTAATGTCACCGACCCTGCGACGGTCCCACATTGCAGTTTCGTAAAATTTGGTCGACCCAAAAGGTCTGCATAGGCCAAGAGGCAATTTGAGCAAAATTTTCTAAAATCCTCAAATTTCATCCGATTGACTTGAAATTTGAACAGGATTTGCACATCCAGTCAGTGAATTCAAACACCTATTACTTTTGAGGTTACCTTAGGTCAAAAGGTCAACATAGGCCATAAGGTCATCCAAAATAAGCCAATTTTTTTTATTGTTTCTGAAATTGTCAACTTTCATCCGATTGACTTGAAATTTGAAGACCATTTACATAACAGGTCGCTGAGTTCAACCACCAATTCATTTTGATATCGACACAGGCCAAAAGGCCAAATTTCTAAAATCCTCAATTTTCATCCGATTGACTTGAAATTTGAAGAGCATTTTCATGTTGGGTCGCTGAATTCAAACACTATTAATTTTGAGGTAAGCATAGGCCAAAAGGCCAATTTGGGTCAAATTTTCTGAAATCCTCAATTTTCATCCCAATTGAGTTGAAATTTGAAAAGGATTTACATATCAGGTACTGAATTGAACCACTATATTTTCGTGGTCACCATAGGTGAAAAGGTCAACATATACCAAAAGGTCAACATAGGCCAAATTTCTAAAATCCTCAATTTTAATCCAATTAACTTGAAATTTGAAGAGCATTTGCATATCATGTCACTACCTCAAATTAAGATGGTTGAATTAAAACACAGGCCAAAAGGTCCATTTGGTCTAAATTTTCTAAAATCCTCAATTTTTCATCCGATTGACTTGAAATTTGAAGAGCATTTTCATGTCAGGTCGCTGAATTCAACTACCAATTAATTTTAAGATCAAAAAGTCAACACAGGCCTAATTTCTAAAATTGATAGATAGGGCCAAAACTGATATATCGCTATATCTCAAAAAGTTGTGGACGAATTATGACAAAACAAGGTGGATGAGTTGGATAGGTGACGAGAACAAGCGGATTGGATTTTGGTTTGGATCCAGCCCATCAGTGGGATACAAAACGTGAACTGTTCCACCTGACAGAGGTACGCGCTCTACCGAGTGCCATTCTACTTTGTGCTGCTTTGCCAAGTTGTCACTCGCCGAGTGATTTTTCATTTTCTTGTTTGTTTGTTTGTTTGTTCGGGCGATATCTCAGCCATCCTTTGATCGAGGAAGCTGAAATTTGGACACAAAAGTGAAGATGGTGCTTTGCAAAGTGGTTAAAAATTTTTTGATCAACAATTAATTGATTGATTAATTACTTAATTATTATCGATTATCATTACTTAATAATTTTTCTTTCTCATCTGACAATATCTCGGGCACCTTCTGAGCGAGGAAGCCGTTATTTGGACACAGTGGTGAACAAGTGATTTGGCTATAAAGAGTATTTTTTATTTTTGATTAATCAGTTAGTTGATTAATTATTCATTTTTTGATGAATTAAGTTAGATTCAGATGAAACGGTGGGTGGTTTTGGTATGCTGTGAGGCAATTAAGGATTAATTATTTTACGATTATTATTTTATTTTAATTACGCAATTAATGAATCAATCGATTATTGGTACACCGCTCCACTCCAAAATCCGTCTCCATGTGCTGCACAGCGAGTCTAATCATTTGTACATATTCACCTCAGAAGTACACCGCTTCCTCCCTATTCCATCTCCACGTGCAGCACGGCAGCATCGCCAGGTGCCCCATCAATGTCGTGCGCTGGAGGATTTATTATTTATTTATTTGGCATGGGGCGGTGTACTTTGAATGTATCTCTACTTGTTACACCGCTGAAGGAAGAGAGTATTGTTTTGGGGTCCGTTTGTTATGTTTGTTTGTTTGTCTGTCTGTCTGTCTGTTTGGCCGCACAGGACTTTTGTGTTTTTCTCGCAACTGCTTGGCGAATTGAGACAAAATTTCTTCTTCTTTTTTTTTTAATAAGGCTCACTTGGCTGTGCCTGGAGATGGGTTTGAGGGGAGAGAAGTAGCAGCTGAAATGTGAATCCTATCCAGGTTCCTCCTGATGACTTCATCTTTGCTTTTTGCATGTTCAGGTTCTTTCTGATTACTCCATTGCAGACAATCTCTCTTCTTAATCGCCGTGAGCTGCGATCCTTCCCGAGCTCCCGCGAATCCTCCCGCGCTTCTCAACACGTGCTGGTGCCGATCCTTCCCGTCGATGCGCCGATCTTTCCCGTCGATCCGCCGCTTCCCCCAAGGAACCACCTCCAAGAAAAGGTCGACGAGTCGCACCAAGCCGGGAACCAAATGGAGAACAAAGAGCTCCACGAACCAAGAAGAAGAAGCCACCACTCGCAGCTCGAGCCGAGCGACCGGCTTAACTTTCTTCCAAACAGGGCAGCTTGAAGCAAAAAGCTCTCCCGAGCCAAGCAGAAGCCGAAGCTCACGGAACCATCAAAGCAAAAAGCCTCCAAAAAGCCTCCTCCCGAGCCAGCCTCAGCCGAAGCTCACTGAGCCAGCCGAAGCAAAAAGCTTCCGAAGGCCTCAACCCTAACCAAGCCAAACAGGACCCGAAGGTCTGCTGAGCGACTACTCTCTGCTGAAGCAAAAAGCTTACTACTCCAACTCCCGAACACGAACAAAGAAAAGATCTCCTCTTATCCTTCTCCCGCCCTTCCCCGCTCCGGCGTGACTCATGACTCATGCCCTCGTGCTCCATCCCCGCTCAGCCACGGGTGGGAGGGAGTTGTTGACATCATGAGTCACGGGACGGCAGGGTTCTTCTTGCTCTTCGCAGAAGAGGGGGAGGGATGTCTCCATTGTTCGTTCCCTAACTATTAAATCGATCCGCAGCGCATCTAATCGATTTCAAAACATTTAAACAATGGAAGGTGAGCTATCTAGGGAACAAGCACTTATCGACATAGCTGACTAAAGGAACCTGTATGTTGTGTGCAATCGAATTCCAAATTCATAACACTATCTATAATATATACTCTTTCTGTTTAAACCTCATTGGTCTTCGGTCACTTTCTTTTCATTACCAGTTGGATTTCTGTGAGTACAGTGTGGATGTTTGTTTGTTTATTTATTTTCTCTTGCTCCTATTTTTCCTTCTCTATACTATGAGTCTGCTTTGGTTGCTGTTTATTTTTCCGATCGTCATTGTCTTTTGTCTCCCCCGTCTTGTCCTGCTGCTTTTATTCCCACCCTGTACAGTGCCATTTGCACCTGCACGGAGCCACGAGCATGCTGCGACACCTGCCTGTACCTCAAACCACTCTCAGTGAGGCCAACGCTGTGGGGATTATACTTGCACATGGTACGCACACCACTTCCAACACCCCAACACCACATCTCAGCATTGCCCTGTTCTGCATTGTCGTGCGTGTACAGGACGACTCGACAATGGATATTGATCCCACGTTCCTTTTGCCCCTTCCCAGGGGCCACACGTGACGGTTATTTTGACAGAAAAAAGAACTTGTATGATATAATCCATTTTATTTACTCCAACAGTGTTGTAAGGATTAATCGTTACTTCTGCCACCAAAGGTGGACAGAGGTTGCTTTCTTGGGTGCTGGCAGGATAACCTAGAGTTAGTGGCTCTCGACCTGCAGGCCGCATGCGGCCCAATCAGCACACTGCTGTGGCCCAAAAGTGATGTCCTGTTAAAAAAAAAAGTTTTGAACAAGGGGAATTTCCAGACCGGTCACTAATGTGTCAAACCAGATTAATTTTAACAATTAATACTTGGATTTTGTTTGCTCATTTAAAATGTGCTTTGTCAACATTTGACAGTGTAAAGAGAAGAGATATTACAAAATATTGATTTGTATTGCATTACCGTCGGATAACAGATACAAAACACATTTTAAAACTAGAACGGCACTCGGTAGAGCGCAAACCTCTGCCAGGTTGAACAGGTTATGTTTTGTATCCCACTCTTAGGCCGGATCTAAATCTGGACATGATCCAAAATCTAATAGGCTTGTTCTTGTCACTTAACCAACTCATCCACCAGGTTTTGTCAAAATCCATCCAAAACTGTTTGAGACATTGTGCTATGTCATCTTTAGCCCTATCTCTCAATGGTAAAGAATCACTAAAAATTATAGTATCCCAAAATTGAATCGATTCGTCCTTGTCACACACCCAACCTGTAAGCCTGATGTTGGCTTAACAGTTAAGGTTAAGATCCTAGTCTTGATCCTAGATTCTTAACAGTTAAGATCCTAGAGTCTTGAGTTCAAGCCTTTGTTTTTACCGTTAAATTAACACCAGGTGGGTCGACTCAGCCTGTCATCCTTCCGAGGTTGGCAAAATGAGTACCAGCTTGCTGGTAATGGGGGCAATGCATCACAGGCTCAGCCGTGCCCCCAGAAAATGATGTAGCCAAGCAGCCACAGGCTGCATATAAATTTATAAGTAAAAACCCAACCTGTCCACCAAGTTTCGTCCAAGTCTGTCCATTTCTTTTTGAGATATCCTGCTCACAGACAGACAGACAGACAGACAGACAAACAGGTGAAAACATAATGTCCGTCCACCAAACATAATGGCGGAGGTGGTGATGCAGGAAGTAACTTGTGTCGGTACAGCCCACATGACACCGATAGCTGCACCTGTGGCCCACTATAATAAGTACTTTGAGAACCGTTTCCCTGGAGGTATGCACACTCACATCTAAGCTGTCTAGCCTGCTTGGGAGATTGGGAGATGATCAGGAGGAAAGTTTCATCTTCGGGAGTTCTAGGATTGAAGTCTGTGGATAATGTAGAGAAGAATTTAATAGATGGTCAACATTGGGGAGAACATCAATGTCAAGATTGACAAATATGTCAAAATACAAACCAAGAGGAGGTTGATGAATGCTCTGGTATGTCCAGTTGCAACGTATGGACGTGAGTCATGGAGGGTGGGAAAAATAAATAAATAAATAAGGGAAGAAGGTTGACAGTTTTGAAATGTGGTGTTGGAGACGAATGTTAAAAATTCCATGGACTGCAAGAAGAGCAAACAAATTGGTGATTGAAGAGATTAGATGATGATGTATATTCGAAGAGCAGGTGATAAAACAGAAACTGTTATTCTTTTGGACATGTCATGCGTGCAGAAAACGAGTCTGGAGACGTCAACCATGCTGGGTATGGTTGAGGGAAGGGGGAGGGAGAGGCAGACCCTGTGTGTGTTGGATGAATAGGGCAAAGGCTGCAACCAACTGTCTTTGGCAGAGCTTCGGGAAGCTGTGCAGGATGGGGATGTTTGGAGAAATCAATTTATGTCCGATGCTCACTATTTACTTGTATTAAAAAAATTGCCATTTTGACCAATTCCGTTCTCCATTGGTTTCTTCCAGATGAAACCATTTTGTATATTTTGATGAATTATTACCCAGATCTGGTTTTGCCATTTTCAGTGTTCTCATGTTGGCACATAGCTTATCCAGCTGTGGGATCCTTGGTTCAAATTACATTTACTGTGTTGTGTCCATTGCCTCATTATGTCATCGTGATTCCTATAAAAGGACACCAATGTCTTTGAATATCCGTCTGAATAATTATGATATGTGTACAAGTTACACCATCGACCTTTGATGGCAATTAATGTTTGTTCTTCGTGAAGTTTTTCTTTTAAAGCTTTCTTTAGCCGATTGTTCTCCGCTCACGATGCGAGACATGGATGGGGGCGGGGCTCATTAATCTGGCAGGTCACCTGATTGACGGGTGGACAAGTGCACCACATTCAACTCGGTAATGTCAACCACCGCTCTGTGCTTTTCGAAACATCTATAATACACCTCTCCTTCCCAATTCCGCATCCAGGCAATGCATGACGTCATCGCCGGGCACCGAAGGAAGGGATTACTGAGTTTTTACTCCTTTAATTTTTACTTGGCAAAAATAATAATAAAAAGTATGTCGATCGCCTCCGTTTGTTTGTTTGTTTGTTTGTCCGCTCGCCTGCAGCCCAAACCGCTCAACCGATCTTTCTAAAATTTTCAGAGATTAATGTCACCGACCCTGCGACGGTCCCACATTGCAGTTTCGTAAAATTTGGTCGACCCAAAAGGTCTGCATAGGCCAAGAGGCCAATTTGAGCAAAATTTTCTAAAATCCTCAAATTTCATCCGATTGACTTGAAATTTGAACAGGATTTGCACATCCAGTCAGTGAATTCAAACACCTATTACTTTTGAGGTTACCTTAGGTCAAAAGGTCAACATAGGCCATAAGGTCATCCCAAAATAAGCCAATTTTTTTTATTGTTTCTGAAATTGTCAACTTTCATCCGATTGACTTGAAATTTGAAGACCATTTACATAACAGGTCGCTGAGTTCAACCACCAATTCATTTTGATATCGACACAGGCCAAAAGGCCAAATTTTCTAAAATCCTCAATTTTCATCCGATTGACTTGAAATTTGAAGAGCATTTTCATGTTGGGTCGCTGAATTCAAACACCTATTAATTTTGAGGTAAGCATAGGCCAAAAGGCCAATTTGGGTCAAATTTTCTGAAATCCTCAATTTTCATCCAATTGAGTTGAAATTTGAAAAGGATTTACATATCAGGTCACTGAATTGAACCACTATTATTTTCGTGGTCACCATAGGTGAAAAGGTCAACATATACCAAAAGGTCAACATAGGCCAAATTTCTAAAATCCTCAATTTTAATCCAATTAACTTGAAATTTGAAGAGCATTTGCATATCATGTCACTACCTCAAAATTAAGATGGTTGAATTAAAACACAGGCCAAAAGGTCCATTTGGTCTAAATTTTCTAAAATCCTCAATTTTCATCCGATTGACTTGAAATTTGAAGAGCATTTTCATGTCAGGTCGCTGAATTCAACTACCAATTAATTTTAAGATCAAAAAGTCAACACAGGCCTAATTTCTAAAATTGATAGATAGGGCCAAAAACTGATATATCGCTATATCTCAAAAAGTTGTGGACGAATTATGACAAAACAAGGTGGATGAGTTGGATAGGTGACGAGAACAAGCGGATTGGATTTTGGTTTGGATCCAGCCCATCAGTGGGATACAAAACGTGAACTGTTCCACCTGACAGAGGTACGCGCTCTACCGAGTGCCATTCTACTTTGTGCTGCTTTGCCAAGTTGTCACTCGCCGAGTGATTTTTCATTTTCTTGTTTGTTTGTTTGTTTGTTCGGGCGATATCTCAGCCATCCTTTGATCGAGGAAGCTGAAATTTGGACACAAAAGTGAAGATGTGCTTTGGCAAAGTGGTTAAAAAAATTTTTTGATCGAACAATTAATTGATTGATTAATTACTTAATTATTATCGATTTATCAATTACTTATATATTTTCTTTCTCATCTGGACAATATCTCGGGCACCTTCTGAGCGAGGAAGCCGTTATTTGGACACAGTGGTGAACAAGTGATTTGGCTATAAAGAGTATTTTTTATTTATTGATTAATCAGTTAGTTGATTAATTATTCATTTTTTGATGAATTAAGTTAGATTCAGATGAAACGGTGGTGGTTTTGGTATGCTGTGAGGCAATTAAGGAATTAATTATTTTACGATTATTATTTATTTTAATTACGCAATTAATGAATCAATCGATTATTGTACACCGCTCCACTCCAAGTCCGTCTCCATGTGCTGCACAGCGAGTCTATCATTTGTACATGTTCACCTCAGAAGTACACCGCTTCCTCCCTATTCCATCTCCACGTGCAGCACGGCAGCATCGCCAGGTGCCCCATCAATGTCGTGCGCTGGAGGATTTATTATTTATTTATTTGGCATGGGGGCGGTGTACTTTGAATGTATCTCTACTTGTTACACTCGCTGAAGGAGAGAGTATTGTTTTGGGGTCCGTTTGTTATGTTTGTTTGTTTGTCTGTCTGTCTGTCTGTTTGGCCGCACAGGACTTTTGTGTTTTTCTCCGCAACTGCTTGGCGAATTGAGACAAAATTTTCTTCTTCTTTTTTTTTTAATAAGGCTCACTTGGCTGTGCCTGGATGGGTTTGAGGGGAGAGAAGTAGCAGCTGAAATGTGAATCCTATCCAGGTTCCTCCTGATGACTTCATCTTTGCTTTTTGCATGTTCAGGTTCTTTCTGATTACTCCATTGCAGGACTGTGTACCTATTTGGTCTTCCATTTGATTTGAATTGAATTTATTTTAATCCCATTCTAAATTCAATTAAATAGTGAATCGTCATTTTAAAAATGTCAGTCAAATAAATTCAATGAATTTGTTCAAGTAATGACTATATCCACAAACGAGTTGCTGTTTAACGTAGAACAACCCTGGAAACATCGCAAAGTTTAATCACCCGTGAAATAAACATTGCAGATAATCCGCCACGTTGCCTGCTCATCTGTGCATGCATCACGTAGTACATCGCTTCGTGGTCCGTACAAACGTTAGAACTTTATTTGAAAACATCCGTTTTTCACCAGATTGGCTTTGATTCCCTGTAGAGCACCTCGCAAAACTTTCAAAAATAAAGATACAAATCTGGCAGACGGTGTGGATAAGCAGTCTCTCTGGGGGACAGGGCGTGAGGTCCAGCAGTGAATGCGTTAAATCATATAGCTCAATGAAGCTGGTTAATTTTGGCACGTTCCAAAATCTTTTGTTCACTCAATATAATTCTCCAAACAGAAGAAAATGATAAGTTTAATGCCTTGGAAATTACACATTTTCTTGTGTACAGTATATATGGAGAAGGAGGGACCATAGCCTTGCTTGCTTAAAATAGAGGTATACAGGCTTAGTTGTAAGACTCGTTATTTCTTTAAATTATCAGATTTCACTCCAGATTTCGACACTTATTTAGTCCGGACGATATTTCGTACTCCAAAGGCGAAATGAGAGTTCAATGATATTCTTGAATTAGTCCGTGAGAGTCGATTGTGGAAAATCATATCAGATGATGCATGAAATCGCTCCAAGCTCCTAATTTGAAAACTATAGAACTTACAAGAGTGATGTACACAGCGATTCGTAACTTTGATGAACAGGCATTCGATAATATGAGTGAGGGAAGTGAAAAAAAACTGAAAATCGTTAAATCATTGTGGCCTGTTCCAAGTCGAGGCATGGTTGAGCAGGCCAAAAAACATGGTGGCTTCATACCCCAGCGAGGTTAACTAGGATACGCCTTAAGACCCAGAGAGTGAGGTGGCCGAGGATGCGTGCAATGAAGGATATAATTAAATAAGGCCGTTAATTATCTTCAAAAGGGATGTTTTAATTAACCCAACACCAATTTTCAGTCTTTCACTTCCTTGAAGTTCCCTTAGTACGCATGCAAAGTTTCAGGCTGCTCGGTTTCATGGTTTTGGAGTTATGGAGGAGACACACTACACACACTAACACACACTACACACACACTAACACACACACTAACACACACACTAACACACACACTAACACACACACTAACACACACACTAACACACACACTAACACACAACTAACACACACACTAACACACACACTTAGACACACACTAATACACACACTAATACACACACTAACACACACACTAACACACACACTAACACACACACACTACACACACATACATACACATACACACATACACACACACACACACATACACACACACACATAACACACACACATAACATACACACACACATACACACACACTGATATTTATTAGTATAGAAGACAGATGGGGGCAGTGTACTTTGATTGTACCTCTACTTGTAGAACTTTTGGTTGGTTGGTTCTTTTTTGCCTACAGTTTTTCATTCACTCACTCACTCACTCACTCACTCACTCACTCACTATGGACGAGTTTCTAATGACATCACTTCCTAGTAAGTTGTCACGGAAACGCGTCGGTGGACGAGTTTCCAATAACGTCACTTCCTGTTCGAAGTCTTTGCCCACAGATGTGATGTTACTTAAAGGTGTTATTGAAACTCGTCACTAGTACTGATGTCACATTTGCCCCACAGATGTGATGTTACTTAAAGGTGTTATTGGAAACTCGTCCACTAGTACTGATGTCACATTTGCCCCACAGATGTGATGTTACTTAAAGGTGTTATTGGAAACTCGTCCACTAGTACTGATGTCACATTTGCCCTGCAGATGTGAAGTCATGGAAACTCATCAATAAGAGTGAGGCTCATGGAAGAGCAAGAAGTGCAGTTTTGACAAATTCCTGATAAATAGTAACACCGATCCAGTAACAACAACGGTGTTTCATTCCAAGTTATAATCATTCAATTTATTTTCTGAGAAGCATTTGTGTGTTTTGACTTCTTTGTCCTCCTAAACTACTGCATGGAATGAGTTGAAAACAGCTGGTTGTACTCGCGGCAGGCACGAGGGATTTGAGGCCCCGATCCCCCCCACCTCCTCTAGACTCGGAGCGGACGCTCTTACCATTATGCCACCGAGTCTGGTTGAATTTGCCTATAATTGTGATTTCATTTTTTTCATTTGCCAAACTGGATATACAATTTGACCCCATGGTGTAAAATCTTGGTGAAACAGGATCGGTGGGGGAGGTGCTGTCTTCATCCGAGCCTGACGTGTACGTGTCTGATGATGGAGGCTACACTTGGGCCCGTGCATTGCGTAAGCCGCACTACTATGCCATTCTTGACTCTGGGGGAGTTCTTGTCGCCGTACCCAAAACTGACTATGTTTCTTCCATCACGTAAGCTTCTGTTTCTCTTCCAGGCTTACTTTTTATTTTTATTTTCGTGTCCTATTTTGTGTTGCTTCACTACCTCATACCTCTCACCTAATGGTCTGACAACAACCATCCACTAGGTTTTCACTGGATGAAGGGCAATGCTGGCATCCGTATAACCTACCAAATGGTACCATGAGGGTCATGGGAATCTATTCAGAACCAGGAGCTCACTCCTTCAGCATTGGCCTTTGGGGCTATCTCTCCAGCGGCAGCGTCAACTCTTGGGTGGTTGTCACGGTGGATTTCCGTGAGCTGCTTAGCAGGCCATGTAAGTAAATGTAGAGTATGGTATTATATGTTCTCAATATTTACCTTTGCTTTTTCAAAGAAGGGTAGATCCAACCAAGTTGTCACAGAACTTTACTGATATGAACATGGACCCTAATAACCTTTATCTAATTATGTTTGTTTTTGACCACTAGGTAATGATAGCGACTATGTTGCATGGACAGCACATAGTGCAGGCCGCTCTGGGACTCGTGCTGTCGGTGCAGAGGCGGTGTCGGTGCAGGGCTGTATGCTGGGGTTGCGGCAGCAGTTCAACAGGCTGCGAAAAGAATCCGTGTGTAGGAACGGCCGTGGGTACCAGGCCTCTGCGCAGGCCTTGTCATGCAAATGTACAAAGAGGGACTACATCTGGTGAGTGTTTTAGAGGATGCATGTTTTGTTAGGGTCTGTAGAAGGTGGGGAAAGTGCCACTAAAATGGATTAAATGGATGTGTTAAAATAAGCGCGCTCCATTGATGGGTCGAAAGTGGTTCGAGGTCGTGGTGTAAAATAAATATGGATGCGGTTAAAAAGGAATCAAAATGGTGTGGTGTGTTGTGCAGTGATTACGGCTACTACCGGGATCCAGACCAAGATGATTGTCAGGAAGAGACTGCGATGATAAAACGCCCACTGCACATCTGCATCTATGGAAAGGAAGAGGTCTTGCTGACACAAGGGTGAGGATAGAGCATTTGGGATTCACCCAGTTTGTGACCAAGTTACCTTGTCTCTTTATACGGACATTGGAGGTGTGTTTATATTGTGCTCAAATTGCCAGTAGCAGGTTGGCTGCTCTGGAACATTTCTGTGCTTTAAACCTGGCTTGTGGTTGACCCTGTAGACCTCGTCCAATGAGTGGTCGAACAAGACAAAGGAGACTGACTGGCTGGGAACCTGCCATGATGCTTACCTTTTGAGGAAGGCGAGATGGTGATCACGAGTGATAGCCACTCAGTATATGAACTCCACAATGCCTGGCTGGCCTCATCATTTTACTTGACCTCGTTCCTCTGAATCAATTGGAGCAATTTAAACACGTTTAGTTTACTGATGTTTTGTTGCATCCGGTGGCCAAATTGGGAGGGAAATTTCAAAGGTATTATTCGCACTACTTCTTTTGAATGCAGCACGTGGCTACGGGTAGCATCATTTGCTGGGAACTCAGCTGTGCTGGTGATCCAGTGCCCCGTGTAGGTTAGAGCAGGAATTTGGCCAGGGTGCTGGCAATAGCTCACTTATTTTTCATGGACACATTGGGAGCTTTAACCGCCACCAACTAATGCTGGTGGACTGGACGCGGAGTTTAACGTCCTTCCAATGGACGGCCCAAACATTGATACCTCGCCCTGCTTGCGAAACACCAGAATGGCAGCTTGTAGCTTTCTTGAGATTCAAACCCAATTAAGAAAGCTGAGGTGAGTGTGGCTGTCCCATTATGGGCACCGTGGGTGTGGCATACCTCTAGCGCCTAGGCCCCAGGCTATCCCATTCTTATCACCGTAGGTGTAGTTTTATTAACTTTCATCAATAATGTAATCAAGACGTTTTTAATTGGTTATAATTATAATAATAAATCTATAATAATATGAGGTGTTGGTTGGTGTGCTCGGATATGGTTGTTTATTATATTTAGGCTGCCATAGCCGAAGGCCGGAGGCATTGCTTTTGGGTTGTCCGTCCATTATCATTAACTTATTTCTCCGAAATAAGCTCAGAGTGGGTTCCGGTGTCCGTCCATACGTCCGTTATTATTTGACTAAAACATTTTCTCACAAACTACCCGACCGATATGGACCAAATTTGACATGACTCATCGTGACAGCAACATCTCATGGGGTTGTGCTCGTCATCCGGATACGCCCACGATAAAGAGGGTGAAAGGGGGGTTTGCCCCAAATATTGGTATTGTTATGTGTGTGGGGTAGATGGAGGAATTTCATCGAAAAGATCGGATTGTATAGAGTAGCTTGGTCCGTGGATGTGTGGGAGACATCTCAATGTAAATTAAGTCGGGAAACTGTGAGCTTATGTGTTACGTGTCACCACACGGGGGGGTGGTGCTGTGTTAATTAGGTAAGGATTACGGCTAATTTCCACCCCCCCCTTTCCCCATGACCTTTTCCTATGTTTTTGCATTTCCAGACCGGCGATAAAAAGGGATCACGTCCCTAAAACAACAACAACCGAGCCGGACATTTCCGAGCAGGCGAAAACCCCACCTCCAGAAATGACAACTAGTAAACCACGCCCATGGAGTGGATGATTAAGGGGCATGACGTCATGACGTGAGGATCGGAGCAGGACACGAAGAAGGAGTGGGACAGAAGCGAGTGAGGCAGGATGGGCGGTTGGAAGAGAAGGGCATTACGGCTGGCTTTCCCTCTATACGGTGAAGAAGGCTGCACGATTCTCGTGTTGGTGCTGAGGAAAATTTGCCCGTGTGATGGAGCAAGACGCTGGCCATTGACTTAGACTGGGTCGTGTGAGACCGCACCTCGTAGCCTCGTGGGGGGCGAGGGAAGGGACATAAATTGTCGATGTAAATGTGCGCTCCAGGTGGGGGAGGGTATTACAAGTCTCCACCCTTTTACAATATGTACAGTATTCCTGCCCACATTTTCCAGTACAGTGAGGTGTTTTAAATTATAAGAAGTAAGTATGTTTTTGCTTCATGCACGTCAACCAGGTTATTTTTGTTTTGCCTCGACAACGCCCAAATAAAAGTAGGCATCAGAAGAACATGTTGCATGCTTGGAGCAAGATTGCCCTTAGGGTCTGCTTGTACCCCATAATGGCAGTGGAATTATTATTTTTCGTAATTTTTACAAATTAATTAAAAATGAAAAGCTGAAATGTCTTGCGTCAACATCTCTTCTCAACCCCTCTGCAATGACTGCAATCTCAACCCCAAATTGAGCTCAGGTGCATCCCATTTCCTTTGATCATCCTTCAGATGTCACTACAACTTGATTGGAGTCCACCTGTGGCCAATTCAATTGATTGGACATGATTTAGAAAGAAACACACCTTTCTATATAAGGTCCCGAAGCCTGGTGTTGGCTTCGTGGTTAGGGTGGCTGCTTGGGATCCTCGGATCCTGAGTTCAAGCCCCGTTGGCCACTGAATTAAAATACACCGGGAGGTTGACTCAGCCTGTCATCCTTCCGAGGTCGGCAAAATGAGCACCGGTGTACTGGTAAGGGGGACACTGCATCAGCGGCATAGCCGCGTCCCAACCAATGACGCAACCAGCAGCCACAGGCTGCACTCGATAGAGAGAGAGATATATATAAGGTCCCACAGTTGACAGTCCACGTCAGAGCAGAAACTCTACCATGAAATCCAAGGAACTGTCCGTATAACTCCGATATAGAATTGTGAGGAGGCACAGATCTGGTGAAGGGTATAAAACAATTTCTAGAGTGTTCAAAGTTCCCAAGAGCACAGTGAGCTCCATCATTAGGAAATGGAAAGAATATGGAACTACCAAGACTCTTCCTAGAGCTGGCCGTCCGAGCAAACTGAGCAACTGGGCAAGAAGGACCTTGGTCAGGGAGGTGAGCAAGAACCCAATGACCACTCTGACAGAACTACAGAGTTACTTGGCTGAGATGGGAGAACCTGCCAGAAGTACAACAATCTCTTCAGCACTTCATAAATCGAGGCTTTATCGGAGAGTGGCCAAACGGAAGCCACTCCTGTGAAAAAGGCACGTGACAGCACACCTGGAGCTTGCAAAAAGGTACGTGAAAGACTGAGAGAATGAGGCAAAACATTCTGTGGTCTTATGAGATGAAAATTGAACTCTTTGGCCTGAATGCAAAGCGCGATGTTTGGCGGAAACCGAGCACAGCTCATCACCCATCTCACATCCCTACCGTGAAGCATGGTGGTGCCATCATCATACTATTGGGATGCTTTTCAGTGGCAGGGACTGAGAGACTTGTAAGGATAGAGGGAACAATTAATGGAGCCAAATACAGACAAATCCTTGAGGAGAACCTGCTTCAGAGTGCAAAGGACCTCAGACTGCAGGGAAGATTTACGTTCCAACAGGACAATGACCCAAAGCAACACTGGAATGGCTCAGAACAAGAACGTGAAAATCCTCGAGTGTCCCAGCCAAAGCGCAGACTTGAATGCCATTAAAAATCTGTGGAAAGACTTGAAGATTGCTGTTCACCGACAATCCCCATCCAACTTGATATAGCTTGAACAAATCTGCAAGGAAGAATGGGAGAAAATCCCCAAATCCAAATGTGTAAAGATGATAGACATACCCGAGAAAACTTGAAGCTGTAAACGCTGTCAAAGACTCTTCTACAAAGTATTTACTCAGGGGGTTGAATACTTATAGATGCATGACATTTCAGCTTTTCATTTTTAGTTGATTTGTAAAAATTTCTAAAAACTTGTTTTCACTTTGTCATTATGAAGTATTTTGTGTCGATCGGTGACAAAAATATTAAATTTATTCCATTTTAAATTCGGGCGGTAACACAAAATGTGACAAAAGTCGAGGGGTGTGAATACTTTCTGAAGGCACTGTATCTCTTTGCTCTGTCATCTGACCTTTAATTATTCACGTGACGTTTAATCGAGATCAAACATAGTGGTTGGCGTAGCGAGAGGAGGCATATGAATCGACACATTTATGTTGAATTCTATATTCTAGTTTGTTTATATGTGGGCCGACACCTGATTACACTTGTTTCTTTAAAAAATAATTTTTATTCTTGCTGTTACTAGAAAGCTCATGGTGGGGCTTGTGCATGGTCCACATGCAGAACAAAGGAATTCTGAGACACCAACGTTCTTGAATTGCAAGGACGTTTGTAGTCGACGGACGTACCAACACAGTAAAATGATTGTTACCTGGCTTTCAACCATCATCAAGTATGCGTTTGACAGTGAACACTGAACAGGCCAAGCCTCTTCTACATTGCCACGACAACGATGAACATCCAAAATAGTGTTTGTTTTTAAGATTAAATTTTGAAATACAGTATGTTGCTGATTTGCGTCATTTCAATAGAACGTCGTTAACACATTATGGGACAATAATCAATTTGTCGCGTCAGTCCGATGTACATTGTCATTCATATTTTTTTTAAGTGCAGTGTACTTCAGTCCATCTGATACACAGACTGCGTATCTTTGTGAAGAAACTGTGTAAATAAAATATTTTGTGTCCTTTGTTCTCCCTCCCCATTTACTTATCAAATACACACGTTTAATCATTTTGTCCGAGCGATTCGAGTTGATCTGATCACAAACTGCTTTAGTTATTCATCGTCTGTTGACGGACACAGATTGGGTTCGGGACGATTAGCATCCGCACGAAAAGCACCTCGCGTCCAGCGCAGTGACCGGTTCAACCACCATTTGGGTACCTGGTTTGAGGGAGTATCAGCACGTCGCTTTCCCGGCTCAGACGTTCCACTCGATCACGGTAGCGCCTTCTTCTCCCTCCCTGCAGTCCCTCCACTCTCAACCCCCACCATTGTATTGTCTATTTGTGTACATACATCATTTCAGTCGTGTTCTGTATTGATTTGTGTAATTTTTGTCTCGAATATGTATCATACTTTAAGTGAAGGTTATGTTAAGCTAGTGACCACAATTTTTTCCCTGGCAACGCATCCCCCATTACAACACGAGGTGTAAGGGAAAATCATATCCCAAAAAACATCGTTTCGTCGAGCGTCAGTTTATAGGAACGAATTCACGACGTAGATCGGCGACTTGCTGTAATCCATTTTGACACTGCTGATCTACAAACACTCAACAATTAATGCACTTTTACACATCTTTACTTTTGAGTCTGTTCCTTGTGTATCAACTGGCTATTGGACAAATCACCTGTTTGTATCTCCCACAGATATCGTAAGATTCCTGGAGACGGATGTGAAGGCGGGTTTACTGCAAGTGATAGCTTCAAGTTGATATCGAAATCCTGCACGTACACCCTGCTTTCAAACAAGGTTGTTGAGTGGCGAATGCTCTAAATACCAGACTCGGACTCGCTCAGTTGGCATTTTCTGTACAATTCTAATGGATATTTTACTGATACCAAGGATTTTCACGTGATAGCTGTGCATGCTGCTCTGTGACTGGCTACTCCATCGGTTGTTAGACAGTGCAGAGTTTTGCCTGAAAGGTGAGTTTTGTTGAGTCGTCAGAATATATATTGATTGCAATGAATTCAACGAGGGAAGGGGGGCTGGCAAGATGGCCCAGCTAGAGATACGCACGTTCACCTCGAAGCTGTCTAGCCTGGGCTCGAATCTCGACCCAGCTATAAATTGTAATTCCAGTGTTTCAGAGGCAGGGTGATTCATCAATGTGTGTGCCGTCCCTTGGATGGACGTTTACGGGCATCTCATCTGCCAGCATTCGACGGTGAAGGTTAAGATCCCACTGTCTTCTTCGCAAAGAGTTGGCGAGCTATTGCCGGCACCATGAACAAATTACAAATTCCTGCCCTAACCAGCAGAGTGCATTTCATCAGCGGCACAGCTGCGCCCTGAACCAATGATGATACCCCGCAGCCTTGTTCTGCATACAAACAAAAAAGAAAAAGTGAGGGAATGGACCTTGAGGTGGTCTTCGGGACTTCTGGTGGTTATTCAGGCTTGGCTCCTGGTTTGGTGTTGTGATTTCAGGTAGTTGAAATCTTGAATGGTATAGAAGGAGCGACATTATTTTGTAGTCACCCCAAGATAATATTGGTAAGAAATGTTGGTGGAATGATGAATGAGGTGGTGAGATGGTAATTTTTGCTTTGCAATCGTCTTGTATCTGCTTAAGTCTCTCCATTGTCTCTTGTTAATAGCAGTACTTCGATTGTGACCAAACATCACAATTGGCCGGTTTTTATTTAATTTATTTTGAATACGCTGTCGAGGCTCGTATGAGAGCGAACACACAGAATGTACAACAAGGGAGCAGGAGAGAGAGGGGCGGGAGAGGGAAGGAAAAGACAGTGGGGAACAGAGACATGAGGAGATCTATGGAAGGGAGAGGGATGGGGCAGGGTACACAGGGTAAACAAGATTGACACGACAGGGAATTTCAGGAAGGAAAGCAGGGAATTTGAAGGAGGTGGGTTTGGGGTGTATTACGGGGTAGAAAAGGTCGAGGTTTTGGATGGGGGAAGATAAGAGGTGGTGGTGAACTGTTTTGAAGACCTGGAGGAAGAATGGGATTGATGAGTGTGTGGGAGTTTGTTCCAAAGGTGGGAAAAGGAGGAATGAAAGATTGAAGGTGAGCAGTGATTCTTCATTTTGGTAGTTTTACCAGAAGGGGTTGCTGGCGGACCTTGAGCGCCCTGTGGAAATATGGGGGGGGGGACATATCAGACAGCAGGGAGGGGGTCAGGCCGGAGAGGAGACAGTAAAAGAAAGAAAGACCACCGACCTGCTTGCAGTGAGAGAGTGAGACACCCAAGGACTGGCCTCATCAAGGTGATACAAATGATCCTAAATGCCTTGGTTTCCACAGCATGAAGCCGAGAAAGATGAGAGGAGGAGCACCAGCCCAGAGGGGAGAGCAGTACTCCATCAGGCTGTGGATGAAAGCTTTGTTTGTGGTCAGGAGCTCAGGTGTGCCAAGGAAGGACTTTGCACGATAGGGGATGCCCAGGGTAGAGTAATCCGACTGGCTTTGGAGACCAGGTTGGAAATGTGGCTTTCCCAGGAAAGACGATGGCAGACAGTGAGACCCAGAAGCTTGAATGAAAGGACTTCTTTACAGTAAGAGGATTGTTGAGAAAGTAGATGGGGGGGGGGTTCCAATGGTCCTTTCGGAGAGACATTGTGAGAGTGTGAGATTTGTCAGGATTGAAAGACATGTTCCACGTGTTGGACCAGCTTGTGATTTTATCCAGATCTGCAGAGAATGAAGAAGCTGCTGCTTGCCAGTCTGAGAGATGGCAGATGGTACGGGAGGGTGGAGTCATCAGCAAAGAGATAAAGAGGATTTTCCAGAGAGTCGGAGAGATCATTTATGAAGACCAGAAAAAGAACAGGGCCCAGAACACTGCCTTGAATTCCAACCTGGACAGGAAGAAGGGATGAGGACTCCATTTAGGGCTACACATTGATTGCGACGGGAGAGGAAGTCTGCGAGCCATGAGTGGAGACGGCCTTGGATACCATAGGAAGAGAGTTTGGTGAGCAGGGCAGGGTGCCAGACCTTGTCAAAAGCACGCGATATGTCTAGGGATATGGCTCTGATTTCATGTCCGGCATTGAGTACCTCCATCCATTGTGGGAGAGCAGAAGCAGCATATCCATGGTAGAGTGACCTGGTCTAAATCCAAATTGATGATTGGAAATCAAGCCATTGGAGAAGAGGAAGGATTTAATGTCGAGCGATGATTGGATTCCATAACCTTGCTGATTGGGAGAAGGCTGATTGGTCTGTTGTTGCAGGGATCCGTTTTTGCACCTTTTTTATGCAGGGCAGTGATGTTTGCTGATTTCCAAGTCGATGGCAGATGACCTTGAACAAATGAGAGGGTGAATAGAACAGAGAGGGGTTGAGCAAGAGCAGCAGAGCAGATTTTTAGGACACGTGGGCTGATGCCGTCTGGGCCGGTTGCAGAATCTGAGTGAAGCTATCGGCATCTTGTGATCTAAACGGCCTGTAGTTTTCCCACTGCTTTCCAGCTGCAGTTGATGTTTGCAACAATGCCATTCTTATTTTGTGTTGTGTGCAGATGGTCACTTCCTTACCCACAACCGCAGGCGCAGTGACTACGGAGGTTATGGCCAAAGCGAGTGGTCAGAAACCACACAGACTTGGTCCCCACTGGGGCCTCTTTTTGGCTATAGGAATAGTCACCCTACTGATGGTTGCCTTCACCATCCTAATTACCCGGCGTTACTGCTGTCGGCCAAGGTGAGAGTACTGTGTTGCCGTAATATATTCACATTTTGTGTGAGCTTCTTTGTAACTTCCTTCATGAGGGAGACTGCTTGATGCCATCTATATAATGCATACACAAAATGATGGTTATTTCTCATCACTTTCTTCCCTCATTTTCTTATCACTTTCTTTTTGTTGAACTTCACTTTTCCTGCTCTCTCACTTGTGAAAGTGATTTGTAGATGTCCCCTTCAGTGTGCTCTTGGGTGCCTCTTGATTGGTTGTTTTGTTGCTTGTGTGCAGTCGAATAACCTTCTCATACTCGCAATTAAGACAGGCAGATGAGGACCCCATTGAGGATCCACATGCCAGACTTGTACCCAAGCAGACCTACCATGATGACTCTGATGATGTAAGTTGAATGGGACTTCCTACTGCTCAGTATTCTGTCTTATTTAGTGTTTGTCACTTTGTGAGTGCACAAGATGGCAGATGGCAGCTTTGGGCTCTCTCCACCTTCTCTGCCGCTCTCCCCCATTATCCCTGTTTATAAACAATGATTTGTATTGTTTTCATTTCTTTTTCAGGATCTCATCGATGGCTGAACATCCATCGAGGTCATGAACATGCGGCTATTCATTGCGACATCAGTAATATACAATTCTGCTTTGTAGTCAATTGTTGGAGTACCTGGCAAATGCATACGCTGTCCATAACCGCGCTTCTCTACTCCCCGTTTTTGCTTTTAATCCTCTTTCATTGGACCTTTAATTTTTAACATCATTCATGTCTAATACGGGACACATGTTACTATAATCATGAGAAGTGACACGTTGCTTACGAGAACAAACCAAGCCAACCTGACATTGCCCTCTCTCTCTCCTTTCCCTTGTGTTTTTTTAATCTCCAGCATAAACGTTTCTCTATTTGGTTTCTGAAACCGATGCCCCAACCCTGATTTAACCGACCAGCGTTGAAATGCAGCAGTCACCTCTTTTGACGGCAAGTCCGCCTTCGAGGTGGCTTGAGGTAGTCGAGATGAAATTATCGTGGATGAATATTCTGCTGAGATGGTGTTGATTAAATTCCTGGAAGTTTCAGCTTTCTATAAACAAACTGCCAGGCACTGAAAACACCACTCCCACCCTTTGACACATTTGGAATTGCTTAACCCTTGCCCAACAAGAGCTCTCAGATTGTTACTCATCATTTCTGATCTCAACAGGTGTGTCGGTGAGGCTGCCATATTAGTAAAATCGAGGAGCTGACATTTTGAGTACAATATTATTAACCAATAACTCTGCTCTTAAACGTTTGGAATATGTTTGTACGAGTTGTTTCTCTCTCTCGGTCTCTGTCTCCTTCTCCTTCTCCTCCTCTTTCTCTTTCTCTTTCTCCTTCTTCCCTTTCTCCTTCCCTTTCTCTCTCTCCCCTAAGCGTCTACTGTCTTTCAAAGTCGGCACAAAAAGCTTTGTTGTAAATATTTAATGATTTCTGCTCCTTCCCTCAAGATGTGACTTTCTCATAGGTGGGGGAAATAACCGTGATTTAAGGAAGTATTGTCACTTTTTTTTCTTTCTTTCTGTTTTTGCATCAGTGTGTAAAGATTTCTTATTGCCAAAGTTTATATTTGAACGAACACTTACTGGAAAGCAGTGCCCTCTGTGATAATTGTTTTCTTTTTTGAAGAAAATGCAAATTATGCCAAATGTAGCTTCTTCCTCCCCCCCAAGACTCCCATCGTCTGTTTTATGATGATAAAAATGTTGATATTATCGTGCCATATTGATATTGCTTTTATTCGGTTTAACGTTTTTCCAATTAACTTCTTGGAATGCTGAGTGGACTGCAGAACCTGAAACGTTTTCCCTGAATAGCTTCAACTTTGCACAAAGAAATAAACCAAGGTTATAACCTTTTATGGAATGTTTGAATCATACTGTTTACTTCGATCATGGTGAAGGTACAAGCTTAAAAATAAATGTTTTTTGCACTCCGATCTCAAAGTGTTGACGGCATTCGATTTGATGGTTGAATTGTTCTCCAGCTAATGACAAGGAAGTCCTCCTGTCGCTAAAAGATGACGTATCGCTTCGGTCATCCAGAAGGGAGAACTGAAAATGGTTTGAAGTTGTTGGCATTGCTTTGGGCATGCTGTTTCCATTTTGGTAGCATTATTTTATTGTATTTTTTGGTTGATTCACTGGAATGTTTTTGTTGGTTTCCAATAAACTTTCTGAGCCCCTTGGACTGACTGTGATTTGAAGTTTGTGTATACTCGCGGGCACTTCTGCCCTCTGGGTTAGTGTACCCTTCTCGACCCACCTTCGCTGGGCAATGTGATGCAGAACATTATTGGAAATGCACTTTATAAATTTTTGTCATTAAATTTTTTTTTTGTAATTGATCACAGCCCCGTATCATAATTTTGAAAAGGTTCCATTATATTATGAGAACTGTACTCAGGAGAGCACTGTCCTCCACCTCCCCCCCCCCTTTCGAGTGCAGCCTGTGGCTGCTGGTTGCATCATTGGTTGGGACGCGGCTTTTGCCGCTGATGGTGTCCCCCTTACCAGTACACTGGAACTCATTTTGCCGACCTCGGAAGGATGACAGGCTGAGTCAACCTCCTGGTGTGTATTAATTCAGCGGCCAACGGGGCTTGAACTCAGGACCCTAGGATCCCAAGCCGCCACCCTAACCACTAAGCCAACACCAGGCTAAATCCTCCACTTGGCTGAACAGTTTACGTTTATCACACTGATGGGCCGGATCTGCATCCAATCAACTTGCTCTTGTCGCCTACCAAACTCATCCACCGAGTTTTGTCCGAATCCCTGCCCAACATTTTGAGATATCATGCTATATGTCGTTTTTGGCCTTATCTCTTAGTGGTGAAGAATTACTTTTTAAAAAAATATTCTAGTCTTCGGATCTGGATCCAGACCCTTCACCAAAACCTATTCAATTCGTTCTTGTCACACATACTCAACCTGTCTTCCAAGTTTCATCTAAATCCATCCACAACTTTTTGAGATATCCTGCTCACAGACAAAGATAAACAGGGATGAAAACATAACCTCCATCCACCTTCGGTCTCAGAGGTAATGAAGAAGATAAAGGAAGATGATTTGTAATATCGCCTTTCACCAAAGGTGGTACGATTTCCGCCATTTCGTTGTTTGTCCGTGCTCTATCCTGTTTCAATGCCGAGTGTCAAGCAAGGAAGCATCACAAACTGCTGCTTCCTTACTTGATGCTCAACATTAACATTTTTCATTGTTCGAAAATGACGAGGTAGGAAGTTCGAACCACAGACAGATGCTCTAACCATAATGCCACCGAGTCTGATTTGTGATGCCATTTCCACTTTTGACCTCTGGTTGATTTGGATTTTAATGTACTGTTTGTCACGTAACATAATGCAGGTGCTGAACTGCTTTGATAGTTGCCCTTTTGCAGCTCTGCACTCGCTGTTAAGCTGCGGTGGGAAAAAGCCACCAGGTGTCATAAAAAGGTGTTTTTCTGGATTGCACAATGAACCTCCATTTGTATTGTTGTGCAATTTTTATTATTAGTACAAGTATAAAATCCCGTCAAAATTGACAGGTTGGAATTATTACCTCCGCCAACGAAGGGCGAAGGAGGTTATGTTTTCACCCGTCTGTCTGTTTGTCTGTTAATTGCAAAATCAAAGATTTTTTTCAAGTATATTGGTCAATTTTATTATTCTGTCTGTTTGTTTGTCAATCGCCTACGGGTCACAATTTCAAACCGATCGTCATGAAACTTTACCAAATTGTAGAGCTCGTCTCAACTGAGAAGCTGATTGATTGAGGTCAAAGGTCATCTTGAGGTCAAATTTCTAAAATAATCATTTTTTAAAATCCGATTGACTTGAAATTTGAACAGGATTTGCATATAATATTGTCACTGAATTGGGAAAACAACTTTTTGAGGTCAAAATGTCAAAGGTCAACTCATGGTCAAACTTCCAAAATCAAATTTCATCCGATTAACCTAAAAATTACATTGATTGCATAGTCCATCACTGAATTGGGAAACCAACTTTTTGAGGTCAAAAGATCAACTGAAGGTCAAACTTCTAAAATCATCATTTTATCTGAAAAATCGTCAATTTTTATCTGATTGGTAACAATTGCATATGCATCACTGAATTGAAAACCAACTATTTTTTAGGTCAAAAGGTCAAAGGTCAACCCGATGTCAAACTTCTAAAATCATCAATTTCAATCTGAAATAATCAATTTCATCTGATTGACCTGAGTTTTGATTAACATTGTCAATTTTAATCTTAAAATGGACAATTTGATGTATCCATGGCAACCTTTGGAGAGGGGTGTGGATTTTGCAAGTATCGTTGTTTGCATGACTCTTTTTCTTTGTTTGAATGCAGGATATCTCAAAAAGTTGTGGACAGATTCATATGAAATTTGATGGAGAGGTTGTGTTGTGATGAGGACGAACTCATTCGATTTTGCGAAAGATCCGGATCCGCATCCGGCTCCTAGAATTTTTAAGTGCTTTTCACCATTGAGAGAGGGCAAAAACGTGTGTGTGTGTGTGTGTGTGTGTGTTGTGTGTGTGTATATGTGATATTATTATATATGTGTGAATATATTTATATTGTGTTGTATTTATAGTATATGTGTTATATATATATATAATATATTATTATATATATATTGTTGAGATTTCGCCCGCCGGCGTGCGGACGACCGCGTCTAGCCAATGGCGGCCGCTCTCGCCCACCGAACGGACAATCTAGTCGCAGCCTTCCGGATCAAACGCCGAAATCCCGCTACGGGTGTGTTTTGGATGCACACCACAGCCTAGTCACACTCTACCCGCGCTACAGGGTCAATCGCCGAATTGTCGATATACCTAATTAATCGCGCGGGCAGACTACCGAGAGACTGTACCTCAACGGGGGCCACTTGAAACGAGCCGCTTAAGCAGCTCGCTTCGTTTTGGGATAACCGAGCGGGGTATTACGCGAAAGCCCCGTTGGATCCGATTCTATTATCGGCTATTAAAAAGCCAGCTATTATTCCAACTCAATACGGCAGTTCAATGAAGGAAAAGGACGCGACGAACGGGTTAACATTCACACAACACATTTATTTGCACACATATACGGTCAAACAGCAATGCAGGGATATACAAGCATGCAATGATGGGGTAGGGACAAGCGGGAGCAAGACAAAGACGACAACCGTATATTTATTATGTACAGTCACTTGCACTTAACATCAGTTCTACCTAAGTACATGGCACACAACGTTCATGCAGGAAACAAGGAAAAAACCCCAGGAAAGACGAGGAGGACTGGACCTCTTGGTCTTTATAAGCACGGAGCTGTGATGACCGCAGAAGCTCCGAGAGGCCGGGCTGGTTACCTTCACCTTCGTGGTGCCTCGCTTGGGCGACCCGCGGCGTCCCGTCCTCACGGCAGCTGGCGTGACCGGGTTCGGCCCAGGCCTCCTCGGGGCAGCTGGTAATTCGGGCCCAGCCGGCAACGTCTCAGAGGACGAACGGGTCTTTGCTCTCTTAGAGTTGATGCTCTCTTTAAGAGCCGTCCATCCTCAGCGCCGCTCGGACTGTCCCGAAGCCCGATCACCTCGGACCGTTCGGTGCTGGCTGGCGACCTCTCTCCGGCTCTCCCCACGTCCCGCACAAGAACGCGCAGTTCTGCACGGCACGGCAGGCTTGGCTGCGCTCCCAGCTCCCGTCTCCTCGGCGAACCCAGACCTCCACTGCCCTCCACTGGACTCGAACCTTGATCTTCACACCACTCCAAACCCAGACCGACTGACTGACTTGGCGCTCTGCCGCTTTTTTTAGGCCCGTGAGGCGAGGTTTGATCTCTGATCCCTCACCTCTGACCCCCACTGGCTCCGCCCCTTCGATCTCCTGATCCGAATTCGAGGCGAAGTCGAGCGAGCGGACGTGGGTGAAATCACCGTCGTGACGCCAAGAGAGCGGACAGGGTGAAATCACCGTCGCTGGCGCACGAGGAAACCCCGCGTCTGTTTGCAGCGATGCTGTTCGCTGGGGACTCGCCGTGGCTGGCGCAAAGATGGCGGCGTTTGCGGTGAAGGTGAGGCGTTGTGTTCGTTGTTGGTTATCGGGGAGATGTGGTTTAGGAGATGGTGGCTGTGTTGCGTTGTGGAGAAGGTGGTTGTGGTGGCATTGTGGAGAAGGTGTGTGTGTGTGAAGGCGGTTGTGGAGAAGGTGGTTGTGGAGGAGGCAGTTGTTGTGAAGGCGGCTGTGGAGAAGGTGTTGTTCGTTGTCTGTGGGATGTTGGTGATTGTGGAGAAGGTGGTTGTGGTCGGCATTGTGGGAGAAGTGGTTGTGGTGTTGAAATGCGTTGGTCCAAATAACGATAGTAAAAGAAAAACGCTACCTCAAAGATCACAGCCGGTTACACGAATAATTCCCTTAGACATCGGTGGGAAATCTATCTGAACACAGACTTATCGACTAAACTGATCTAAGGACCTACATTGTGCTCTGTGAATTTCCACCACCCTAACAAATATATAATATATATATATATATATATATATATATATATATATATATAATATATATATATATATATGACGTTGCCGAAGACCGGGTCTGCTCTCGCTTTTTTGCTCAAATTAGTGGAGTCGATCTAGTTTTTACTTTGGTTGGAAGCGTTTCTTCTTTAAAAATGTGTAAGCACAACCACCCCAATCTTACACTGTACATGTATATACTCAACCAGTCAAAAGTTTTGGAACACCCCCATTTTTCCAGTTTTTACTGAAATTTAAGGAGTTTAATGTCTCAATGTACTCTGAAATTAAAACAGAGAACAAATAAGCAATTGCAGATAAAAAAGAAATCATGGAATCGTTTGTTGAACAAAATTTAATCTAAATTTTGACTCAACAAAGTAGCCACCTTTTGCAGATATAACAGCCGAACATACTCGTGGCATTCTTTCCACAATGGAAATCAAATATTGTTCGGAAAGTCTTCCCAACACTCTTGCAGAAGTTCCCACAAATGTGTTGCACTGTAGGTTGTTTTGCTTTCACCCTTCTGTCCAGTTCATCCCAACCAGCTCGATGCGGTTTAAGTCTGGAGACTGTGCTGGCCATTCCATGATTTGAAGTCTACCGTCTTGTTCTTTTCTTCCAAGGTAGTTCTGACATGACCCAAAACATACCTCCAGGCTGTTATCTTGCTGTAGGATGAACCACTGACACTAGGTGTAGACCAGAGGGTATTGCATGGCGCTGCAAAATGCTGTGGTAGCCCTTTGGTTCAGGGTGCCAGTCATCTGTGCAAGTCTCCGACTCTGGATCCAGCAGAAGAGCCCCAGATCATCACGCTTCCTCCTCCATGTTTGACAGTTGTGTCACACAATGAGGAACCATCCTTTCGCCTACTCGACGGCGTACAAAAACCCTGCGTGATGAACCGAAGATTTCAAATTTTGATTCATCGGTCCATAAGACCTTCTTCTAGTTTTCAGTAGTCCACTGGTGGTGCTTCATGGCCCAGGCAAGCCTCTCTTTCTTATTTTGCCATCTTAGCAATGGCTTCTTTTACTGCCACTCGACCTGTCAAACCTGCAGCTCGAAGTCTTCTCTTCACAGTTGAAACTGAGACTTCCTTACTTCGACCAGTGTTAAGCTGTGCTTGAAGCTGCTTCCTGTGAGCCGCCATCACGCAAGCTGTTGACTCTCAGAAACTTGTCTTCTGATTGTGTTGTGCATTGGGTCTGCCAGGCCTCTTCCTGTCAGAGTTTCCTCCAGTTTCCAAGTGCCTTTGTTGGTGTAGGAAACTGTACTCACTGACACCTTGGCTTGTTTGCAATTTCTCCAAAGGAAGACCTCCACTTTTAAGGTTATAATGGTCTGTCTGTCTTCCTTTGTTAATTGTCTTTTTCTCACCATTATGATAGCAATATACTACTTCCTGCAGTGCAATATTGTCCAAATAATGCTTCAGAGGGTGTAGCAAGTCTGTTTCCAACACTGCTTTTATACAGACAGAGGGTTTGGTGAACTAAATCAACAAAAGTTGGGACACCTGTAGGAATTGCTTGCATCAACTTTCAAGGCTTAATTTACTTCCATTAGCTGCAGAACAGCTGCAGTTGCTAACCCATTACTTGTTTCCTGAAAATGACCTTTTTTAACAACTCTGAAATTTACATTATTTTTCAGTTTTTGGTAACCTAAACTTTTTTTTAACCTCTGGCAGTTTACCGCTTAGCTTTGTACCATTTCAGGTTATTCACTGGACTTGTACTACTTAAATTTCAGTAAAAACTGAAAAATGGGGGTGTTCTAAAACTTTTGGCCGTTAGTGTA
>CM068954.1:12419754-12432494 GCA_035128595.1 Eptatretus atami
GGATGGGCCGCCAATTAAAAGCTATCCACATCAACATTCTCCACATCTTCAACTTCTGTAAACAAGATTGATGCCCCCCATCTTCAAAACCGCCTCGGTGTTTACTTCCCTTGCACACAAGTCTGACAACAAAAAGAAAGTCAAATGAGGATGTTTTCTTATAATGGGCTCAGTGGATAACATGTATTGATTTAAAGAAGTTATTTAATTGTTTTATCATTTCAGAATGTTTGCGATTCATGTGCAGATTTTGATTTGTTTTGATTAAAAAGTAGATAAATTAAACGTTCCTAGGATGTGATAACAACTCAGGATCTCTTGTATACTAAGAAACGGTTAGATATTATTACAACACACCGTCTGCTTGCTCTGTTTCTTCAATGCTGGATAGGTCATGGTCACAATAAAGGACCAAACCATCAAAAAATATTACCAACAACACGGTTATTGGCTTACTCGTAATCATCGTTACACAATTCCAACACATTGAGAAGGCTGCACCAGTTAGTGGATGTACAAAACCAATTTTAACAGTTTAACTATTTATTATCTTCTTTCTGCATGCACATCATGGTCCTTTAAATCTGTCTCTTTTGAAAACAATCCATGAATACTCCTTTGAATTTTCATCCTTTTTGACGAACAACATGGTTCCACTTCGGCTGTTGTTGTTGTTCTTCTTGTTCTTCTTGTTCTTGTTCTTGTTACCCTCACCAGAGGAAGAGGGTATTGCATTTGGGTTCGTTTGTTTGTCTGTCTGCACAGAACTTCAGTGTTTTTCTCCGCAACCGCTTGTCAGATTGAGACAAAATTTTCACCGTGAGAGCGACTACTCATGTGGAATGTTTTATTGATAATTATGATGTCATATGTCACGTGGTGTGGTAGCAATGTTGGAAAACAGACAAACTTTTGGACCTCTACATCTCAGAAACCGCACCATGGAAAAAATTGAAACTTGGCACACGGCAAGTATTCCTCAAGAGGAATAAGTATGTTTTTTTATGACGTCATAATTGCATATGTAGAACGCTACATCCGATCAGTATGACAATTTTTGAGGGTCATCTCGGGATAAAATGATGTTCAAATTTTATTTGATTACGTCATCGGGCACGTGATTCAGCAGCCATATTGTTTGTTTTTTTGAGAAAAAACTTTGTCAGACACACGGTAAGTTACTGAGCGGCCAAGAAAAAGTAAAGGAGAACAGGAAAAAAATGGTCTGGAGAGATACTTGCTGGCTTGCCACTTTAGTGATTGTTTTTATTTGATTTTTTTTAACCCTTTAGGAGGTCTCATTGGTTATAAAAACACTCATCAATGGAATATAAATGCTAATAAAAGCCGATGACTACATTTTCAAAGATATAATTTTATATTTCTTGAATGAGGCAGCCATTTTGTTTCCAGATCTTCTCGACGTCGTTTCTGCTGATATTCTCTGATAAGTTGTACTTTGTTAATGCCGTTGATTGCTGCTGTCGAGCAGGGTTTATTCTAACGTGCAGGTGTACCCCTTTTGTGCAGTTGTAAATTCAAAATGTGCAGTTGTAAATCCAGATTTGTGCAGTTGTCAATTTTGTCTCTAATTGGTTTGAATTTGCATGGCTGAGGTGTCATAAACTAGGAAGGAACCACAATAGACTCACTGATAGTCTGATAGCTGACCAAACTTATTTTTTTTATTAACCTTACAATATAATGCAATCACACATATTACATAAATCATAATATATGACATAGACTACCACATTTCACATTACAAATTATATCTTAAACAGTGAGATTATCAAACGTATTTACAGTAGATGTGAAACCACAATGGTTGCTCATAGTCACACAAAGAACAAAATCATAAACCTGAGCCTGAGGTTGACTATGACTAACATTAGAACCAAGTTTCAGGTAAGTCCAACTCGCTAGCTGTCTTGGCATGAGTAAAGATTAAACAAAATCTGTAGAACTTAACGAAAATGAACATTTGAACCTGTCCAAGTAAGCAAAACTGTAAGAAGTTAGAATTTCTTGACCTTCTTCTTAGGTGTACCTCCACCTCGTCAGGCTCGTCATCCTCTACTTTGTGTTCTGCTTCTGTGAAAACTCCCTTGAAGTGGACTTGAAACTTTGCTTTGTCATGGCTTTGTTTCTGCTGCCTTTGATGACAGCCAAATCATAACCGCCTCCCTTGATCAAATGCTTCTAATGGTGCATGTTGTAATGTATGTACAAATACAGATTTTCGTCTCCACTGACATTCTTATCTTTCACATGTTTTCAGAGCATTGCTGCTACTTATAAAGATCTCAACATCTGCTGAATGAGGCTTGGCAGCCACAACTCTGTCTTAATGCCTTCACCAGATTTGGAAACAGTTCTTTAGACACCAGATACTTTACCAGCTTGTTGAGAGTTAATCTTTCCTTGTCCAGAAGACACAAGATCTTGGTATTCCATACCGAGTTCCTCAAGTCCAAATCTGGACATATCAGGCTGCATGAACAGCCTTGATGTCAGCCATCTTTGTAGCTTCTCAAGCATTACGGCACCAGTCCTCCATCATTGTGCGACTTGTCAATTGTCACTGCAAAACGCCGTCGTGCTCGGCTGCTTCGCAGCCTCCATTTTTTCCCGCCCCTGCCTCGCATCAGAGTTTGTGGAGTTGTAAATTTTCCTTAGAATAAACCCTGCTGTCGAGGATGATATTCCTGTTTTGTGATGACTGTGCTGGATTGGAGAATATTACATTGAGATTGCTCCCCCGTCCCATAATTCTCTTCTGTGTTCCACTGCAGTCCGGACTATAATTTTGATTCTTGCATCTACTTTCTTCATACTGGCCTTTTTGATCATCCTTAATCAGACAAATGAGGTGCCATACACATCGGGTGAGCATTGCACGTGTTATGTGATTTTGTGTGTGTGTTTTTATTTTACTTTTCAGTATTGCTGCTATTAAATACCTGGTCTATGATCGCTCCTGAATTATTATAATAAGAATTTCATGTAATCTCATGACATTATCTGAAAGGTCACTTCATGGATGTAATTATCTTCGAATGATAGAACATGAAACGGCTTTATGTACACTTGGCATTGATGTATGTTTATGCTATTAGGGGCCATCTATTTGTTATTTACTTTTACTCAATTATGGAGGAATTTACAACCACCACCTCTCCACGATGCCCCATACATGCCCCCTCTGCACCCCTAATCTCCTCCCAAACTTCCTTCCATTCTCGCCCACTCCCTCTCCCTCTCTCCTATAATCCTCCCTTACTCTTCCTTTTCTCAATTTTAATTTTCTCAATTTTGCTTCAAGTCACTCACAGTGTTAACTAGAGGGGGAGCATTCGGTAGAGTGCAAAACCTCCACCGCCAATACTGCTAGGTCACTCAAGTGAACCTGATATCCTAATTCATTCAATTTGACGTCAACAGTGCTCACAGAGTTATAGTTTGCAGCTTTCCCTTTTACTTTTAACTTTTACATACTCAATTCATTCGTCATAACTAGATTCCTTGAGACAGAAATTGATTTTACTGTGGTATATCCACCTGAAGTTCCAAAATCAGCCGAAATTATAGTTTTGGCATGTTTTTTTGTTGGGAATCACTTATAACATGTAGAAATGCAAAAAAAAAAATCGAAATTTTGTTGAAAAAAAATTTGCAAAATTTTTTTTTTTGGGGGGGGGGTTGGAAATCACTTAAAACATGTAGAAATGCAAAAAAATAAAATTCAAATATTTTTTCAAATTGGCCGCCATAGCGGCCATATTGGATTTTGGACCAAGTCCAAAATCTAATGACATGATCCTTGGACCATACCTAACACCCCCCCACCAAGTTTCGTCAAAATCCGTCGAGGAGTTTTTCCGTAATACTGTTCACAAACAAACAAAAAACAAACAAACAAACAAGCAGTCATAGACTGGTACTTACGAAATCGTCAACTTGACCTCTGACCTTGTCTAATAAAAGCTGTCTCTAGAGAGGTAGCGACGCAAACCAGAAGTTTTCTACGATGATTCTGTACCAAACTATCAAAAATCGAATGTTTGACCTCACCGTGACCTTGACCGTTGACTGATTTTGACCAAAATCTAATCAGCACTAGCCATCACCCTCCTGAATCACGTGGTGTAATTTGACATTGGTAGCTTCTTCCGTTCTCGAGTTATCTGTACCAAACCATCAAAAATCGAATATTTGACCTCACTGTGACCTTGACCTTTGACCGATTTTGACCAAAATCTAATCAGCACTAGCCATCACCCTCCTGAATCACGTGGTGTAATTTGACATTGGTAGCTTCTTCCGTTCTCGAGTTATCTGTACCAAACCATCAAAATCGAATATTTGACCTCACTGTGACCTTGACCTTTGACCGATTTTGACCAAAATCTAATCAGCACTAGCCATCACCCTCCTGAATCACGTGGTGTATTTTGACATTGGTAGCTTCTTCCGTTCTCGAGTTATCGTGCCTACAAACAAACAAACAAGCAGTCATAGACTGGTACTTACGAAATCATCAACTTGACCTCTGACCTTGTCTAATAAAAGCATGAATCAGTCAGAAGCCCAAGGGGAGCTTGAATTCTGAATTCATTGTGGTCTACGATTTTACACTGTGGTTTGCAGATAATGAGTCCCAGACAAAAACTAGATTTCTTATAAAATTCCATTTTTTTTTTTTTAAGTGATTCAGTACCAGCAGGATATGCCAGATAATAGGTGTATTACTTTTCAGAAGAATCTGATAAAAGACTTATTATTTATTATATATACAGTTATTATATCGCTGTTCCAGAATTTCGACAACCGAGTTTAAGCGTCCTAACGGATCGCAAAAACCGAAGCCAAAATTAAAATCGAAGTTAAAACGAACTCGTAACGTCGAGCGAAGCAAAAATCTCCATTTCTCCATGCAAAACCTTAATGTCACTCAACGACATGTCTGCTCGAGCGCACTGCATCATGGGACGACCCGTGACGTCTGCTCGAGCGCACTGCATCATGGACGACCCTTGACGTCTGCTCGAGCGCACTGCATCATGGACGACCCGTGACGTCTGCTCGAGCGCACTGCATCATGGACGACCCGTGACGTCTGCTCGAGCGCAATGCATCATGGACGACCCTTGACGCTTCGAGTGAAATTTTTTATTAACAATCTTAAACGTCTCCAAAACATCCGATTTTTACCAGAATTTCGACAACCGAGTTTTAAGCGTCCTAAGCGATCGCAAAACCGAAGACAAAATTAAAATCGAAGTTAAACGAACTCGTAACGTCGAGCGAAGCAAAAAATCTCCATTTCTCCATGCAAACCTTTACGTCAATCAACGACGCGTCTGCTCGAGCGCAATGCATCATGGGACGACCCGTGACGTCTGCTCGAGCGCAATGCATCATGGGACGACCCTTGACGCTTCGAGTGAAATATTTTTTTTATACAATCTTAAAACGTCTCCAAAACATCCGATTTTTACCAGAATTTCGACAACCGAGTTTTAAGCATCCGAGCGATCGCAAAAACCGAAGACAAAATTAAAATCGAAGTTAAAACGAACTCGTAACGTCGAGCGAAGCAAAAATACTCACATTTCTCCATGTTAATTTACGGATTATGTTTGACCTCACTGTGACCTTGACCTTTGACCGATTTTGACCAAAATCTAATCAGCGCTAGCCATCACCCTCCTGATCACGTGATGTAATTTGACATTGTAGCTTCTTCCGTTCTCGAGTTATCGTGCCTACAAACAAACAAACAAACTACAAACAAACAAACAGAAACGGAAGGCATCAATATACTTACGAAATCTTTAGATTTCGTAAGTAACAAGCAGTCATAGACTGGTACTTACGAAATCGTCAACTTGACCTCTGACCTTGTCTAATAAAAGCTGTCTCTAGAGAGTAGCGACGCAAACCAGAAGTTTCTACGATGATTCTGTACCAAACCATGAAAAATCGAATGTTTGACCTCACCGTGACCTTGACCGTTGAACGATTTTGACCAAATCTAATCAGCACTAGCATCACCCTCCTGAATCACGTGGTGTAATTTGACATTGGTAGCTTCTTCCGTTCTCGAATTATCTGTACAAACCATCAAAAATCGAATGTTTGACCTCACCGTGACCTTGACCGTTGACCGATTTTGACCAAAATCTAATCAGCACTAGCCATCACCCTCCTGAATCACGTGATGTAATTTGACATTGGTAGCTTCTTCCTTCTCGAGTTATCGTGCCTACAAACAAACAAACAAACAAACAAACAGAACGGTAGTCATCAATATACTTACGAAATCTTTAGATTTCGTAAGTAACAAGCAGTCATAGACTGGTACTTACGAAATCGTCAACTTTACCTCTGACCTTGTCTAATAAAAGCTGTCTCTAGAGAAGGTAGCGACGCAAACCAGAAGTTTCTACGATGATTCTGTACCAAACCATCAAAATCGAATGTTTGACCTCACCTGTGACCTTGACCGTTGACCGATTTTGACCAAAATCTAATCAGCACTAGCCATCACCCTCCTGAATCACGTGATGTAATTTGACATTGGTAGCTTCTTCCGTTCTCGAGTTATCGTGCCTACAAACAAACAAACATACAAACAAACAAACAAACAGAAACGGTAGTCATCAATATACTTACGAAATCTTTAGATTTCGTAAAGCTAAACAAACAGAAAGGGGTGAAAACAGTAACCTCCATCCATCTTCGATGGCGGAGGTTAATAAATATATGGCCCCTGAAAGGACTGCATGTCTATATATAGACAATGGGCTGTTATGTCCATTTCTATGCATATGATGATGCCTAAACTGCTTAAGGTTAAAGTGGTCACCATTATTCCACCTTCAGAAATGTACAGACTTTTACTTTGTCACACCCACAGTTTTATTGAAATGGTATATGTAAAAGCAAGGGATTTTTTTAGTGGGGAAGAAAGGATGGTTGAGCTCCATGTCCTCCCATTGTGCTACTTAAAGTGCATTCGAATTGATGGCCAGTGCGTTGGTAGAAGACAATACCAATACCTCTATGCATGAGAGAGTGTCGGTCACCGAGTTCTTGAATCCTTTGTGCCAGATGTCGGTGAGTTGCGAGACATAACTGAGTTGGGGAAGCATACAAGGAAAGTGAGAGTCTGATTGGGTGGATAGAGGGAAAGTTAAAGGTTTGTGATCAGTGAGGACAGAGAATGGTCTTGCCTCTAAGAAGTGGCGGAAGTCCATGATGGCGAGCTAATCGGTGAGTAATTCCAGATCGAAGGTGCTGTACTTGCACACCATTGGTTTCAGCGTTTTAGAGGACAGTGGCTGCCAGTTGACATCGATGAACTGGTGAAGGGCCGCAGTGACCGCTACCTCAGACTCGTCTACCATCAGGCAAGTTGGCACCGATGGCTTCGGATGAATCGGGAGTGATGCATTGGCCAGTGCATCTTTGATGGTGTGGAAGGCTGAGCATGTTGGCTCCGACCATCAGAACACTTCAGGGTGCTTACCAGTTGCGAGTAACTCATTCAGCAGCTGCAATGTTGTGGCTGTTTTTTAAAAAATAAATCGATGGTAAAATTTGACAAGGCCAATAAACTCTTGCAGTTTAAGTTGAGGTGACAGTAATGAGAAATACCAAATAATCTGCACCTTCTCCTTGACTGAACGGATGCCTGAGTGGTTAACAATGTGACTGAGGAAATTCAACTCCAGAACACCAAATATACACTTTGCGGGATTGATGACGATGTTCCCGATGTTCTTCTGCAGTTGTGCTGGCAATTATAATCCTATAATTCTGTAATTATAGTTGTTTTTTTAACGGATCCGGAGTTCAAGTTCGACCATGAAGGGAAGTACTCTGGTTCCTCTCGAACACCCGGTCTTCAGGCCACCAGGCACAGATACAGTAACTCTGTGCACCGGTGGGTTGATAAGCAACCTCAAACGCCAAATGGTACTGCCAATCCTGGCAGGGTTACACCACTTTGCTTGTTCCCATTTCTGGTGGATTGACCCCACCAAGCGAGTTTCATGCCCTCTGCGTACATGCGTTACTTACCGTCCGGGTGCAACCGAGCAAAGCTGCCAAATACGCACCGGCTAATGAGAGCAAATTAGTGGGGCAGAACTTCCTGGCTAACCTATGTGCGGACTACACTAGACCAATGGAGGAAAAGACAGAATGAGCTGGGTACATTTATAACAAGCAGGTTTATTTATAATTAAGGCAGGGAAAGGACATGTAGCACAATAATCAAAGGTTTTATTACAAAGCAAGATGTACAGCAGTGGAAAGCAAGGATTGGTGAGGTGTGGCAAATGAAATGCAAGTATTTACAAGACAAAGACAGTGCAGAGCTATTCTGTCTAAACTTCTACAATAATAATTATGCTAACATGACAGGTGCCATTTAGATACACACGCTCGAGGAAATTAGAGAGCAAAGAAAGATAAAGTACGAAGTGTTAACGACCTCTATCTGGTACCTGGTGCGGCTGACAGGCCCACACTTCCCAGTTGCTGAGGAGGGGGGAGGAGGGAAGAAAACTAGGGTGTCTAAGGTGCGTGAGTCGGGAGGGATAAAGTACGAGGTACGAGTGGGGAGGGATAAATTGGAGAGCAAAGAAAGATAAAGTACGAGGTGTTGACGACCTCTATGGTACCTGGTGCGGCTGACAGGCCCACACTTCCCAGTCGCTGAGGAGGGGGGAGGAGGGAAGAAATCTAGGGTGTCTAAGCTGTGTGAGTGGGGAGGGTGTAATGAAATGCAGATGGGGTGCAGAGAAGGAAAAATGAGAAGAGGTGCATGTCTGGAGGTTGCTCTTATAGCTCTTGTGTGTCCACAGCAGATGAGACAGAACGTGTGAGAGGAAAGCTTACAATGGCGTGTGAGACGGTCTGTAAATGTCAATGTTAGTGGTCTCTGATTGGTCTGGCATTCCGCCCACTCGGCGTTCTGCTCAGACTACAGCACTTTTTGCACCACCGATCCTCCTTGCACCACCGTTCCACATTACTCCTTGCACCACCAATCAGGCCAGGATTCTCTCTTCTTCGTTCAGAACCAAGACCTCAGCAACTACCTCTGCCTCTCAAACAACCTCTCGTTGCTCAAACACTTTTCAACTCTTTCTTTAGCGTCTTTGCAGGGTGTTTTACAGACATCTGGCGAGGGAGGAGCCCAAAGTCGGATCAGGACGATCGTTCAGCATTTCACAGCACCAAAAAGTAGCCCTGCCACTTCGAGGCTCTGAAGCCAAAAATGGACTCATTTGCCCCTGAACTCAGCCATGCAATGGAGCTCCAGAATGAACATGGAGTGTGGGTTTGTGGGAGTGCTTTCCAGCCATGAACCTGCACTGAGTACCAAATGGGGGTCCTAATTTAGCGGAGCGCCAGGGCTATTCAGACGTTGAATTGATTCCAGCGCATACTTGCACTTCGAGCTCAATGCCAACATGTTCCGAATGCAAGCATCCACCATGGTAAGTAGTGCCTATGGTTCCCCGATATCCTCAAAGGACGGTGGTAAGTGTCCGGGGTGCTGACTGTGGTTGCGGCATTTTGTAGCAGCTGCGGTTAGGGGCTTGAAGTGTTTGTAATAGTTGTGGTGAGGTGGGTGAGCGTATATTATCGTGGGGATTTTTAGGGAGGCATTGTGGTGCTCGTATGAAGGTTGTAGTATTGTGGTTTGAGTACAGAGAATGTTGAAATGAAGTATCTGTTGGGGAATGGCGTGTTTGAACGGGGTTTTGGCGGCATATAGTGTACATGCAGGCATGAAGAGAGGATAATATGTGCAGCAAAGTAAATTAAACTAGATAGAGAGATAGCGTATGGAATTGAAGACCTAACTAAAAGTCCTCGCAATGCATTTTGTCCCATATACCCACTAGACATGAGGGAAGGGCTAACTACAATGAATACCAATGCAATTTCTGCCTGGTGATCACAATATGTTGTGTGCATTTTCCTCGGGAGTGCCGGATTTGCAGAACCACAACAATTACACATAGCAGAAGTGTAATCCTCAGAGCACCTGACTGATTAAAACATTGAAAGGTTTCTGTGGCATTGTGTAGGCCAAATTGATTTCAAAGGTATTTGAAAAGGTTGAAAGGTGTGGTGATTGCTGTCTTCGGGATGTCATCTGGTTCCACAGGAATCTGATGATATGCACAAACGAGGTTGACCTTGGAGAATATTGTGGCGCCATGGAGTGCAGCGGTAAAATCCTGAATGTGTGGAATGGGGTAACAGTCTGGCACAGTCACATTGTTTAATGACTAGTCATCCCCGCAAAGACTCCAATCCCCAGGTGTCTTTTTTGGAACCATGTGTAGCTGTTAAGCCCAACTGCTGGACGATGGTCTGATGATCCCACGTTGTAACGTATCGTCAAACTCCTGGTGGGCGATACATAATTTCTCGGGTGGCAAACGTGCAAAAACAGGAGGTCCCGTAGTCCTGATGCAATGTGTGACCTGATGTTTGATGGGCTGGATTATCGCAGATGGGCACGTTATGGACAGGAAGTCATAAATTACTGTTATGTTTGTGGGGTCGATGGAGGAACTTCATAGTAAAGGTGGGATTGTATAGTGTAGCACGGTCTGTGGACAGGTAGGTGACATCTTGATGTAATGTAAGAAGGGAAACTTTGAGCTTAAGTTGTTATGTGTCACTGCAAAGGGGGGGGGGCGGTGCTGTGTTAATTAGATAGGGATTAAGGCCAATTACTCCCAGTGTGTGATTGCCCCCTTTGTGACTTTTTCCTTTGTTTTTGCATTTACAAGACCGGCGATAAAAAGGAATGATGTCCTAAAAACAACAACAACTGAGCCAAACGTTCCAGCCAGGAAAAAAAACCCCACCTCCAGGAATGACAACTAGGAAACCATGCCCCTGGGGTGGATGATGGATGGGCGTGACGTCAGAAAGTTCACGGGAGAGGAGAGTGTGTGAGGTATGCCATTGGAGGCAAAAGGATCGAGCTCGCTGGCTTCCCTTCGACGTGGTGAGGAAGGCTCACTTCTCATTCAGGGTAATGGAGGCCATTCATGGGAGGAGTATCTCCCAGCATCGATGTTCGTCTCTCACGTGACATTGGCATCAAGTGGGACTGGTGTTGATGCGACAATACGAAGACAAATAGGAATTGTTTCCCAGGTTCTGAAGGAACAATGCAGGACCCAATTCAAACAGTATTGTCTGCAGGCCCCTACATGCAGAAATATGGATGTGTGTTGGTATTGAATCGACCAGGGAAAGAAAGTCTGAAGACAAACACAATGTACAAATGTGAAAGTACAATTTGATTCACTCTGCTGTTAACTTATGGCCTGGTTTGATGAAGACACGGGGTTTTCCTTGTCACGTTTAATCTTAAAACGATGGAGGTAGATACGTGTGACCTCAATGACCCTTGTCCTGGACCGGCCTTGAGGTGGTTTTGATTGGGTCTAACTAACCCTTGTTCAAGATGCTGGGAAATTATCCAAAAGTGTGTATTTTAACTGAACTTTCTCTGCCCTCTCCACACCCTCCCCACCAGCTAAATTGCATAGCCTATGTAAAATGTCAATGAAAAGGTTAAATGGTATATTCAACTGAAGGAACTGGTTTTGCATTCCCCCCTTCTCATAGAACAAAAGGAACAAGATACATTATATTGTGACCGCAAGGAGCCCTGCCCTCCACAGCATCTTTCCTTCCTCATGCGCAGCGGTGCAGCCAATGTGGTTGGTCCAAAACTCTGTCTAGAAGGGAATTTGTACGTACAATGTATCCGCACCACTCCATCCTACCGTTGCATGTCGTGTTTATATTTTCTCCTAGCTGTGTTATGACTCCTAGCTGTGATCCGCAGGGGGGCATTCACCAATTCATACGAAGTATTTGACTTGCTCTACAACTGGGATTTCATTTAAATGAATGAAAAAGACTGAAAAAACCCCCAAGCCTAGATCTGATCTGAACTTGAAAAGAATATCATCTTTTTTCTTTCTTGAACTAATGGTCAAATGTTTTTGAAATAAGCATATCGAGATTTCCTGAAAAATATTTTTATCCCCATGCTTTTTGAAAAAGATGGGAGGATATTGCAATCGGCTCCGTCTGTCTGTCCGTCATGCTAATTTCCCTGAAACGTTTGGGCAGAAATCCACCAAACTTGGTAGTTATAATCAACACGTGGCATGAAGGTGCATGAGCTGTATCATTTTGATCCCACCCACCGGGGTAGGGTCAAAAGGTCAGATAACGAACAATGCAATTACTCATAATAATAATAATAATAATAATAACTAGAACTGCCACTTTATAACTGCTGGCAGTGATGACCAGGTACCAAGACATCTGGCTGTTATAACCCTGCTTTGGTACAACATGGAATTGACGAGTTACGGACCAAGTAACACGCCACGTTCAATGTATTTATTACATACGCAGTCGGCCCCTTTTTTCTGAATACATAGTCGGTATTGATGGAATTGGTGCTTAAATAACCTGAACATGAAGTAATAAATGTCACCATGGGTCCACAGGATATGTAATTTATAGACGTTCGTGTAGTCTGCAGTTAACCTTGAAACAGGACGTGTTTAGAAGGCATATAATCTTCATGGACTGACTGACGGCTTCATGGCCTCACCACCTCACCATGCATTTCGTTTTTATAGATAGACTGTATATAGATTATACCGCCCCCC
>CM068954.1:12441147-12452533 GCA_035128595.1 Eptatretus atami
CCTCAACCCGTTCTTAACTAGGGAACCATGGACTACAGGTTTCGAGGGGGTCGCTACCGAAATATGCCTTTGAACACGTGCAGACAAAGACAGACAGCATGCATGCAAGACAAGACAGAGTACTTGGTGAGGTTTCATGGACGAGAGGACATGTCAAAAGCACGAATGTCGCTCGCAACAGGCGGATGTCCACGGATTCGAACCCCCAGCTCGAACGCGCCGCGTGGCAAGATGGCGGCGCCGTACTCTTCCTTCTCAAGTCACCGCGTGCGCACGCCCTCCTCACGCGTTCCGCCCCGCGCAATGTCGACGATGGGCCTCAGCCGATCTCTCTCATGGTCCAGCATACAAATCCAGGCCTGGCCTGTTCTCCAGAAAGGCCCAAATCGAGGTGCCGGCTCCGGCAAGCGGATCAGCAAATGTGAGAGCCGTTGGTGTGAGCAGGGACCGTCAGAGGCTCCGGCGTCTCCTCTCCTGCCTTCTCGCCTCGAACCGCTCATCCCAACTCCGTCCTCTCAGTTTTCCGTGCAGCGCGCCTCTCCCACTGCCCCAAAAAGGCCGACTCGACGTACAGGCAGCCTCTCTTATGTTTGCTGCTTCGAAACACGTCGCGCCTCGAGAGCGATGTTTCCACCACCGAACCTTTTTACGAGCCTTCGTTCGCTCGCCTCGAACGACTCTGAGCCGCCTCGAGACCAACTTTTCTTCAACACAGCACACTCTTCTCCGAAGCCTTCGTTTCTTCTCTCGTTCGCTCCTTCGACACACGAGCAGCCTCTCAACCCCTGCAGTTTTCCAAACCGCCAAACAGCCAAACTGAGTTGTTCACAGGTCTTTGCTTCTCTCGCTTCCATGAGCATCGCCTCTCTCGGCGAAACTGACCAAAAAACCCCTCCCCTTCGCGTCACTTCTCCCTCTCGCCACACCCTCTCTCCAGGCCACACCCCCTCAGCCGACTGGAAGGGGCCTATCCCGGGGATGGGTTAGGAATAAGAGGGTATCTCTCGGTCCTCCACCACTGCACAAACAATAAAACAACAACCTCCCGACACACATATAACGTCCCTTTTACCACACAATCTAGCTAAACAGGCATTTAATGGGGATCTGAGCTAATCCTATATTTAGTTCAATAAGGCCATTTCCGTAACAATATATCTTCTTTTCTTCTTCTTTCGGCTGCTCCCGTTAGGGTCGCCACACAGCGAATTCATCCGTATGATCCGCATAGTTGATTTGGCACATGTTTTACGCCGGATGCCCTTCCTGACGCAACCCTGGCTCGTCTCTTACAACACAGGGATATGGGTACACCTATTTTACCGGGGTATACACCGGCCCAGTATTACTGGTACTCATTTCGCGACCTCGGAAAGGTGACAGGCTGAGTCAACCCCTGGTGTATTAATTCAGTGGCCAACGGGACTTGAACTCAGGACCTTTTGCATCCCAAGCCACTTGCCTAACCACTGCGCCAACACCAGGCTTCCGTAACATATATATATATATGTATTATATATATATATATATTGTATATATATATATTATATATATATATATATATATTTGTTGCGGAAATCGCGCCCGCCGGCGTGCGAACGGCCACGTGACTCGAATCGCGGCACGTCGCCCCACAGACGGACAATTCTGTCGTGACCCTCTCGACTAACGTCGGGAGCCAGTCAACGGGTGGCCTTTCGGCCTCACCACGATCGTGCATATCGGCACCTCGCGTGGGATAGGGTTGTTCGCCAAACTCGACCTACTAAGTACCATCAGCGATGGTAAACGGGCGATCGCACCTCGCGCAGTCGACTTCGGACACGAACGCTTAAGCGGTCCGTTCCGTGCTATCGGGATAACCGAGCGGTGTTATCGTCGGCCTCGACGGTTCCTGATTAATTATCGGCGTATCAGGCCACTACGAACCCTTTTACGTGAAGCAAGATGGAGGTTCAATTAAGAAAGAGCGAAGCGAAACGGGCACAGTTCAACAAGTAAGCACATTTAATTCACGACACACGGATAGCACACATATACAGCCATACAGTAAGACTGCAAAGAAAGAATTACTACCGAATACAAGCAAAGTTTATTTACATGCACTTAAATAGTTTCACTTTTACAAGACACGGCACCACAACACGCATTCACACAAAAAGCAAAGGAAGACCCCCTCAAAGGCAGAGGAGTCAGACTGGGCCGTGGGCCTAATGCGCGTGGAACCTGGATGAGCGGCCAGGTCCACGAGACCGAAGGTCCTACCGCGCCCATCGTGGCGAGCCGCAAAATGTCGCTGCACGGCGGCGCCCCAGTTTCGTTGGCACCTGCTTGGAGTAAAGTGGGAACGGGGCCCCTTTTCGCACTCTCTCACGCGGGGGCAAGGGGAGAATTGTTGACGCTCTGGGGAGGGATATGGCTGGCTTGCTTTGAGTCCCACGACGAGCGATCACCGCGACCTCGTCGCCGACCGCGTCTTCCTCGCCCCGGAACCGAGCTCCGGTTCTCCTGAGCCGATCTCCCTCGCAGCCGTTCGCCTCCATAGCCGTTCGCCTCCGCAGCCGATCCTCTCGCAGCGTTCGGCTCAAAACTCATCTGCCGCAGCAGATCTCCGCTCGCCCTTTTATCGGCTCCAGGAACCCACCATATGCAATTTTCGGATCAAAACGACCTCAGGGGCGGAGCTACGCTCGCCGATTGGACGGAGGAAAGGGGCGTGAATCTTCCCTGATCCTCAAATTAGCATATCCTGATTCTCTCAGATGTGTCTGGAGGCGGGGCCAAGCCGCCCGCGCTTTCCTAATTGGATGGATCAGATGTGGGCGTGTAGCATTCCTGATCCGATTCTCCTCGGAAAAACCGCTATTTGCACTCGCGGCTCGCGTGTATCGCTTGAACGGGCCCAAGATAGCCCGACGCTCAGTGCCCACAGGTGGTGCGGGAATGGCGTAGGAGAGAGGTGAAGGCGGTGGAGGGTTTTCGGCGGTGGCCGATGGCCATGATGCGTTTGGAATGGCGGTGATGTGAGGTTTGCGGGAGCGAGTGGTGAGGTAGGTTGTGCGCTGCCGTTGTTGTTGTTGTTGATGGTTGGAGCGTGGTTGGTTAACATAAAAGGTAGAACAGAAAAACGCTAACTCAAAGGATCGCAGCCCCGAATGATCACTTAATTCCTCTAAACAATGGGTTTGGGATAACTATACATGTACTTAAAAGATATCTCACTACGGGACCTGAATGGTGGTTGCGAATTCCACAGCCGTAACAATATATATATTATATATATATATATATATTTATAATATATATATATATATATATATTATATATATACTAGCAAAGAACCAGTACTTACGGACGGATTTATTCTCCCAGGTTATGATGGGTGAATTCCCCACCTTGACATATTTTAGTATAACTGTAATACCACCCACCCCCTCGCCACCGGAGAGGGAAGCTAATGAAAAACACACAAAACTTACAAGAGACTCTTCTCAAATTATAGCATGATATTAAATCGAAGATAAATTTTTGTTTCATTTTACCAACAGCTGTTACAGTAAACTAATATAATTGTAAACTCTTGAAATTTCTCAGTGGGTTAATTCGTCTTATAGTTTTTAAAAGAAATGTTGAAGGATTGTTCTGGCTGACAATCTAAAATGTGTTTGCTCAGTTGGTCCAGTTGTTTGTGATTTTGGGCTTATTGAACCAGCTGGGTCACCGCATTTTGTTAATTGGTTCCATCCATCCATTGGGACCATACTCTGAACAGAGCATTGGTGCTGCCAAAACATTCTCCAGGGCTATTGGGCACAGTCCTGGATAGGTCGCCACGCCGACACAGGATATTCAAATGGCTCAATCATCCCAGCAAGCTGATACTCATTTTTGCTGACCTCGGAAGGATGACAGGCTGAGTCCACCCCACCTGGTATTGATTCAACAACCAAGCGGGATTTGAACTCAGGACTCAAGGATCCCAAGCCAACCACCCCAACAGGTCAGGTCAGGTATGGGAGCATGCGCTGGAGCAGCGCGTTGCTGCGTCCACTTTCCGCCGGTACTCCAAGGGCCTCCATTTGACCATCTCCCAGGCAGATGCCTGCCCCATCTCCATCTCTGTAAGATGCTGATCAACCTGCTGCAACCACGAGGCATATGGTCGGCCAATTGGCCTCCTCCACTCACGAGACTTCCTCGCTGAGAGAACCTGGTGAGCAGGATCAGCGTCAGGAAAATGAGCCACGTGTCCATACACCCGCAACTGACGTTCATGGACTATGCAGGTAACAAGTCTCATTTGAGTCTCTCTCAGCAACCACTCGTTGGACACAAAGTCCGACCAGTGATAGCCAAGGATCCTCCAAAGAGAACTGGTCAGAGTCCAAGTTTCACATCCACAGAGCAAGACTGGAAGCACCAATGACCTGAAGACTCAGATTTTTAGTCTCCCGCGCAGGTGCCGGCAGCTCCACACCCCATGATCCAGTGAATCCATGACCTCCCAGGCCCGACCCAGACGTCGTTTGATGCCTGCCTCACAGCCAGCAGAGACGTGAATATCACTGCCAAGGTAAATGAATCTCTCCGTGACCTCAACATCCTCTCCACAAACAGGTACAGACAAGATAGCAGCATCCAAGATGTCATTTGAAGCCTGGATCTTCGTTTTGACCCAGGAAACCCATAATCCCAGAGGCTCCGACTCCTCATTCAGCACCTCATGGGCCCCCAAAAGGATGTCGAGAGTCTCCGCAAAGATGACTGCATCAGCTGTGAAATCAAGGTCAGATATCTTGACATTCCCAAACGATGCATCGCAGCTTGATCTCTCCGACAACCTCCCCAGACTCCAGTCCATACAAGTGCTGAAAAGTGTGGGGGCCAGTACACATCCCTGATGAACTCCAGTAACAACTGGAAATAAGTCAGAGATGCTACCACCACATCTCACAGCACTCTCAATACCAGAGTATCGTTCAGACATCAGATTGATCAGTTTTGGTGGCACCCCACGAGACCAAGAATCCTCCAGAGGGCATCCCGATTCACTGAATAAAATGTTTGCTGCAAGCAAGAGATTAAGCAACAGAGATCAACATAGGCTGCAAGCAGCCCTTGCCGAAAATCTCGTCTGCATTTGGTGAGGACCCGGAGAGCAAGGATATGGTCAATCGTTGGCCTCTTTGGTGTAAAGCCTGACTGCTCTGGACGCTAGTGCTCAAGCAGATGGTGGCGAACCCTATCAATAATTATCCGAGCAAAGACCTTGCCCGGCACTGAGAGCAGCGTCACCCCTCGGTAATTGTTGCAGTCTTGGCAACGACACGAGACACGAGAACAGCATTTCCACCAGCCTTGAGAAGTTCAGCATGGATGCCACAGATCCCTGGAGTTTTACCCCATTCAACCGGTTCACCCAGTCTGTGTTTCCACTTACGAAGGTGGACACAGTTGATTGGAGGGTCAGCAATAGGAATAGTAACACCCTGACTTCCAACTCGACAGCTGGTGGATCAGCCTGGTACAACCGCTCAAAGTAACCGGCTCAGGGGCCTTCACTTCGGATTACCACTGAAGAGCACCGAAGAGCTCCTCTTTCAAGAGCCCACCACCCTCTGCTCTAACTTCGGAGGAACGCAATGCGGAATTCCCCTGTAAGCAGGATGATAATCACTTGACCACAGGTGATGCTCTACCCCAGTGGTTCCCAACCTTTTTCTGATCGAGTACCACTTGGAGGTCCCATACCGTCGCCACGTACCACCTGGTTCCAGAAAAACTCAATTCGATAAGATATCAATTTATTCACAAGTAGAACACACAAATGAACTAACTGTCAACAAAGAACAAAATTAATGCGAGGGCTGCATCTGTTTCTTCTCCACCAGCTGGTCGATGCGGGGCATAACTTTGCTCACAGCACATCGGAAATCATGCCGGGCGCAGCAAGACGGTTCCGGCTCTTTGACTTGATGGTCGTCATGGCTGAGAACCCCTGCTCGCACTCCCACGTATAGGGGAAAATCAGTAGCTGGGGAACAGCGTGACGGGCTAGTGTCGGGTACGAGGAGGCCATGGTCACCCAGAAGTTCAAGGAGAGCATCCTTGTGCTTCGTCTTTGCTGTCTCGTCAGCCTGGATATCTATGAGTCCTCTTGTTCCCCGGTCCTGCAGGCAGATCCTGGTTCAACGGAAAACGGATTGGTGATGTAGGCACAACATGTAATGTCTGGGAAGTAATGCATCAACTCAGTCTGAGCAGTGAGAGGTGACGACGATTTTTGGGAAAATTCATCATTGGGCTCGCTCTCAAGGGTAGTCAGGAGTCGAACATTCCGTAGCGTTTCTCTCCACGTTCTTGATCCAGAGGTCCAACTTCCGGACAAACGCTCCCAGCTTCGAGATGAAGTCTGAGACAGTGCAGTTGGGCCCTTGGAACGACAGTTTAAGTGGTTGAAGACCCCAAAAATGTCCGACAGGTAGGCCAACCTTGATAAACTCCTCGTCCTCCAGATCTTTTTGAAAATCGTGTCTTTCTCCGTGAAAATACGAGGAGTTCATCCCTCAGTTCAAAGGGACGCCTCGTCGTATTCCCCGGAGAGCCAGCGACCTCTGTGTGGTAGAGGAGACAGGTGTGCTCGGAGCCGAGATCTTCACGGAGCAGTTTGAACAGCCGAGTATTCAGGGCGGATGTTTTGACGAAATTAACTATTTGATTAATCGGTTCAAGCATGATAACAAATTCGGAGGGAGTACCTTAGTGCTCAGGCGAATCTGTGTATGAAACAATGGACACCGGTGGCGTTTGGTGACACAGCTTTCACATGGGCTTGAAACCCTGACTTTCGACCGAGCATAGACGGAGCCCATCTGTCTGCATCCGACCAAGTTCCCCAATCAAGTTCATTATGCTTGAAGAAATTATCCAAAAGGTTGAAAACATCTTTCCTTTCGTTGTACTGGATAGCTCCTGGCTCAGCACAGCTCAGTCTTCGCAGTATCATTCTGTGTGAAGCAACGTAGACAAGTAGTTGACAGCAGTTGGTGACGTCCGTCGATTCATCGATTGGATTGCAAACCCAAACTTTGAGGCTCTCACTCCGCAATCACTCGGTCAGCAATGTCGCCTGACATTTCCTCGATACTGCGCTTACAGTGTTGTTCGAGAGGGACACACTGTCCAACTTCGCCACCGCCTCCTCTCCAATCACCTGCCTGACCAAGATCTTTGCCGCTGGCATGACGAGAGACTCTGAAATGGTATGCCCTTCATGTTTTTGGCCACCAGGAGAGCGACTTCATAGGATGCTTTGACAATCCCTGCCCCTTCTGGTACAACTGGCCAGTCTTGTCAGGCGCTGCCGCTTCATGTTCTCGCCAAGTCGCTGGAAGTAGCTCTGATCTCGGCCCTTCTTGTCCGCGTGGTTTGTCTCAAGATGACGTCTGAGCAGGCTGGGTTTCATGGCCTCGTTGCAAAGGGACTTCATGCAGACCACACACTGCGGAAGAGCTTCTCCTCCACGTTGATTGCTATCAAACCATACTTTATGTATGTCGGGTCAAACTTTCGCTTCGGCATGTTGTCAAATCCTGTGGAAAAAAAAAAAATTAGTCAAGAAATAAATCAACAAATATAGAAATTAAAAAGTAAATAAAGAAACAATATAATAACAAGTGAAGGAAAACACAGACGAGTGCTAAGACACCTTCACATTCACAGTATGGAGGCAGCGGGATAACTGCCAGTGCCGAGTGTGTGTCAGGGTTCCCTGATGTATCAGGCCAAATCTTTTTTTTTAATATTGAGCCTGAAAGTGCCCGCGAACCACCTGGAAGGCCCTCACGTACCACAGGTTGGGAACCACTGCTCTACCCCCTCACAGATTCCTCACACATAGGCCTCCTTGTCACCCTTAGTGCACGTACAGTTTTACGCCTCATCCCTGAACAGCTCAGCTCTGCCATTCAGCCTGGCCCTGCGACTCTGGTCAATGGTATCCAGTGTTCCTTGAGAGACAAAATTCTTCTTTGCCCTAGGTGAGTTCCAAGACATCCACGCAACATAAGGACGGTGGTCTTGAAGGACCCACAACTCTCACGACCCCCAAAGCACCCAGACCCCCCAAGTGTCCCACCAGCCTGTTCGCAAACTCCTCAGCTACCCTCTCATCCTGAGCTTGCAACATCCAGCCTCGCCTGGGATGGTGCCATTCTCCTGGATTTAAGCTGCAAATTCAGAGTTGCTACAACAAGCCTGTGGTCAGTATTGAGGAACTGAGCACTCCGGTGGACCCTGCAGTTGTGGATCATCCTCCAGCGACCATCAAGAGGACATGGTCAATCTCCTTTGCCACACCGCCAGCATTGAATACCAATCCAGCGATGAGCTTGGTTGCGCTGAAACCATGAACCAGCCACCCTAAGTCGATGACTTCTTGCAAAGTCAAGGAACTTAGTGCTATTCAGGTTCATAGTTCCTGACCCATGGGGACCAACACATGTCTCATAACCATCCCTATCAGTTCCAGTCGATGCATTGAAATCCCCAAGACTAGAAGAGTACCTCGCCTGGGCACTGATCAACCACAGACTTGAGCGTGGCTAGAATGTTCCTTCAGGTGAGATCACTCGCCTCATCGGACATCAACAGAGACCAGGGAAATACACCTAAGGAGTGACGAATCCTTAGTCTCATAATACGCTCTTGACCGGTGTTACCCAATTATCATTGTTGTCAGCTTATTGGACACACTACAGCGACTCTTTGGCATGGTAACCATCATAGCGACCAGACCAATAGTAGGTGTAACACCCGCCATGATCTCGCCACAATCCGGTCTCCGAACCTAGAGAGTGCTGCAATACCGATGTCCAATCGCTTGAGCTCAGATGACAACAGAGACAGGTGATCATCCTCTCTTGGGATAGGACATTCCAGGCACCCACCAGAAGTGACCGCCTCAGGTTAACCCAAGGAGACCGCTTCTGATGGGCGACATCTCAGCACCACTCTGACACACTCTCCCGCAATCTGACCCGGGAAGTTTACCTCATGGTTTCCCTCCTATCATCACAGATTGGGGGTCCCGAAGGCTTTGCCCCAATCTCCTCATCTGGTTAGCTGCCCTGCGAAGGGAAGCTGCACAGGAGGTACTCCCACGGAGTGGGTTTTCAGATTATTATTTTTTTTGCGTTCTTATGTTTTGCGGAATGAAGGGTTTTACGGTGGCCGGAGTGCAAATCCTGCCGCCAACCTCCTAATAAAAAGTAACTCAACTGCAGGAGGACGTCCGCAGACACAGTTGGACACTAGATATGGATGGCCGTTGGCTCACAAGGAGCTCCTCCTGCAAAACCCTTTGACAGGTTTTGTTTTTAGTCCTGCTGGGTGTCCATATCATGCACCCTCCTCACGAGGAAATCTGGTGGGGGAGGCGGTTTAGTCGCCGACAACCCGACCCTGGATCAGGTTAGTACAGGTTTACATGGTACCTTTAGCAAGTCACAGATCTAATCTGGCCTGACCTGACAACTGGAAATAAGTCAGAGATGGTGTCACCACATCTCACAGCACTCTCAATACCAGAGTATAGTTCAGACATCAGATTGATCAGTTTTGGTGGCTAATTAAGCGTGTTTGTTTTTTTCAATTCTGGTGGCTTATTCACCATAACCATTAAGTGTGATTGATTCAGAAACTCCCTTTTCTTGCCATTCTCCACCCACTATCTTTACTCCATCCACACCCACACAACATTGCTTTCATCACCATCCTTGTCACATGTGTTCTTCTCAAATTCCACACCTTGTTAATTTCTCAAAGTCCAGGCTTCATGTTGACATCGATTCCTTCAACCCACATTATATCTTCTGTGGAACTGACTCCCTATGTCTCTTTTCTTAAACTCTTCCATCTATGTCTTCAAATACGCTTGCGTATCGCAATCTTGTGCTTTCTCCCATACCCACTTCCACGTTTTTCTTCTCTTTCTGACACTCCACCGACCCCTTTCCTCCTTGCCACTCCCCTTCTCATACTGTTATTGTTTATGTATCCACATTAGAATATTCCATCATTTCCTACTGTAATAAGTAGGTTTTTTTATGTGTGTGTTTTGCAGAATCCTGAGCCATTCAATGCAGAATGTGGGTGAGGGACTCACCATTTTATTTGTTCATGGTGAGGACTGTGAGCCATTCAATATCATTGCTCTTTCAAAGAGAATATCAGGCCAATACCTGTTGTTACTGCCATTTGGCCTCCCTCTATCGAATAGCGGATGCTGATACCTGTTTTAGGGGTTTGTTTCTACAATTAGTGCCCCAATTTTAGTGGTACCCCAGAGCTTATTAGACCCCTTGGAGTACTAAACCACCATTTAGGGTTAAAAATAAAAATCTTTTTCTTCCTGCACTCTCAATTTCCAAAATTTCCGAGCTGTATCTCGGAGCCGGCTGGGACTTTTGGAATAGAATTTTGCATTAAAAATGCGAATAGGAACTACAGTATGTGGGGTTGATTTAATTTTTTGTTCACCTTGACCTAATTTTTCAGGTCATGACCCAATTATAGACATTTTAACTTTTTTTTTTTTAACCATAGTGACTAGGTTTGTCCAATTGGAACGAAATTTCTCCCTTTGTTTTTTGGGGGAATGCCCTCCCTCCCTGTAAATTGTGTAAATGTGCCTTTCAGGGAAACAAAATTGCCTGCAAGGCACATTTAAATTAATTTACATCAAACCCTTCCGAGTTAAAGGTGAAGGTCGAATGGTGGTCCGAAAAAAAATAAAAAACGCGTTTTTTTTTGGTGGGGGGGGGGAGGGGTTGTTTGCATTGTTCAATTTTGTCAATGTGAACTCTCAGACTGCTTGGCTTTCCAAGATGTTCTTGCATCATAATGGTGGACCTGCATTGAGGTTGTGCACCTGATATATTTGGTGTCCTTGACCTACTTTTTTGGATTGTGACCTATTAATAAAACACCTTTTTCATCATAACCTGAATAATTTTCCTCCGATTTTCATAATGTTGAGGTTTATTATTGATAGATTGTAGATGGGGACACATTTTCTTAATTTACACTCTTTCCCGAAATGTTGAAAGTCAAGGTCATATGGTGGTCAAAAAACAACCATGGCCTTCCTTGGATCGTTGGCCAAGGGTAAGTCATGGGCAATCACCATGGTTAAGCGTTTGGCCAGGGGGAGGGGGGGGGGGATAAAAGGTGTCAATGCAGTCACGATAGATATCTGAGAAACAAGTATTATACATTAAAATTACAGGCTTGGAGCCATCTATATTCATAAGTATGAAAATATGGTGGAACTTTTAAACCTCACCTCAAGTGCTCAAGTCTTTGCCACCTTACCCCCATCTCCTCC
>CM068954.1:12452558-12473163 GCA_035128595.1 Eptatretus atami
GAGATTGCAGCCTACGTACGCTCTCCTCTTCCGCCAGGTAGGTGTTACTTTGCACTTTTGTGTGTGTTGTTGTTACGTTGTTTACGTGTGCGTGATTGAGATGTTGCTGTGCTATTGCTGGAAAGGAAAAGGAGAATGGTGTTATGTAATTAATAATAGACATAATTAGGACTCCACTTTATGACTGCTGGCAGTGATAACCGGGTACCAAGACGCCCCGCTTTGCGGTCACCTGACCCCACTCATGACGTTTATCATTATTCAATTGAATTCAGAATGGGAATAAAATAAATTTAATTCAAATAATTGGAGAACAAGTAGGTGAAGTCCTACATTGGAGTTACAGAAGGAACCCAAACAAGTAAAAAGCAAAGATGAAGTCATCCGGAGGAACCTGGATGGATTCGCATTTCAGCTGCTTTACCTCTACCCTCAAACCCATCCAGGCACAGCCAAATGAGCCTCATTCAAAAAAACAAACAAACAACCAAACAAAAAATATCAAAAAGAACCCATATTAAAAAAAATTAAATTATTTGGCTGCCAGACCATGCGTCCGATCAGGTTGAAATTTAAAACCTATATTCCCCATCACTACGAGATCATAGCTGTGAAGTTTCACATCGATCGGATGAAACAGTTCAAGAAAAAGAACTTTAAAAAGATTTTCATTCAATTCAATATGGCTGCCAGATCATGTGACCTATGACATTAGAGGTGTGAATGTTTTGTTCCTCATGGATTGGTGGTTGTACCTTTGAAGTTTTGCCTTGATCTGTTCAGCCGTTTCAGAGATTTTTGAAGGTTAAAAAAAAAATAACATGCCTGCCAAATCAAGTGACCGATGATGTCATGAATTTTTTTTTCTGTGGACCACTTTATCCCGAGATGACCCTCAAAATTTTCATACTGATCAGATGTAGCGTTCTACATATGCAATTATGATGTCATAACGAAGGCACTCACATTCTCTGCAGACAAAAAACAGACAAACAAATGAAAAATCACTCAAAGAGTGACGACGAAGTAGAACCGCACTTGGTGGAGCGCATACCTCTTTCAGGCTGAACAGTTTACCTTTTGTAACCCACTGATGGGCTGGATCTGAACCAAAATCTAATCCGCTTGTTCTTGTCACCTAACCAACTCATCCACTCGTTTTGTCATAACTAATCCACAACTTTTTGAGATATCATGATACAGAAAAAGTTTTTGGCCCTATCTCTCAATTTTTGAAATTAGGCCTGTGTTGAACTTTTGACCTAAAATAATTGGTGGTTGAATTAATTGACCTAATTTGCAAACCCTGTTCAAATTTCAAGTCAATCAGATGAAAAATTGCCAATTTTAGATATTCCGGCCTATGTTGACCTTTTTGGCCTTTGTTGACCTCAAAAATAGTTGGTAGTTGAATTCAGTGACTTGATATGCTAATCCTCTTCAAATTTCAAGTCAGTCGGATGAAAATGAGGATTTTAGAAATCAGATTTTGAGTTCTGGGAGAACCTCCTTCCACCTCCTGAAACCCACAAATCTTGATAACAACCAACATTCAACCTATTGCACTTCCTTTGTCACCTTTAAAAGAAAAAAAATGCTCCTGAAGTGATTTAGGTTAATTTGGGGAAGAGTTTGAATAATTATGCAATTAGGAATCATCTGATTTCTCTTGTTAATTTAACTTATTCACATTTTATCTGCGTTTTTTAAGCTTTATCACTTCTGAGTCGTTTGTAAAGACTCCATATATCAAGTTTGATTTGAAAGCATCATGAAATAAGCTCAGATGGCATCGAAATGTGAAAACTCTGGAGCAGGGTGAATACTTTTGTAGGCCGCTGTATGTCTTTTCATTCCTGAGAAATCTATCTCTCTCTCTCTCTCTCTCTCTCTCTCTCTCTCTCTCTCTCTCTCTCTCTCCTCTCTCTCTCTCTCTCTCTCTATCTCTCTCCTAAAGGACCGTATCGCAAACCCTCCCATATACTTTCTCAACAACCCTCTCAAAGAGGTTCAGTGACTCAAACTGCTGGGTCTCACTCTCAGCCATGATCTCTCTTGGGCAAGCCACATTTCAAAGTTGACCTCAAAAGCCAGACACTGACTGGGAATCCTCCGTCATGCAAAGTCCTTTCTTGGCACACCTGAGCTCATATCCACCAACAAGGCTTTCATCTACAGCTTGAATAATGCCCTCCCTTCTGAACTGGCTCCCCTGCCTCACATCTTGCTCAGCTTGACGCTGTGGAACCAAGGCTTTCAAAATCATTGGAATCTCTCGCGATGAAGCTCAGTCTTTGGGCCTATCACTTTGCCATCGCCGTCAGGTCGGTGAGCTCTCTGTCTTCCTCTGCCTCATTCTGGCCTTGCACCTTTTGCCCTCTCCGTGCTTTGTTCCCCAGGTATCTGGAGGACGCACGCGGTCCACCAGCAACCCCCTCCTCGTGAAACTGCTTAAAACCAGAATTACTGCTCACTTCTACTCATATATTTCTCTTTTTTCCTGCCTGTGCAACAAACTTCCAGACTCTTCAATCTCATTCTTTCCTCCAGGTCTTCAAACAGCTGTTCACCACCATCTCAAATCATCCCCCAACCAAAACTATGACCTTTTTTCCACCCGTTAAACCAGCCCACCCACCCCTCCAAAATTTTTCCTTCTGTATCAATCCTGTCCACCCCTTGCATGCTTCCCTATCCCTCATCATTACGTGCATCCCTTGTTTGTCCGTCTCCGCTACTTTCTCCCTCGCCCTGCTGTTGGCGTTTCCCCTTTGTCCTGCTGTTCCCTTTGTTATGTTGTGTCCTGTCTGTTCTTCTATGTCCGAGCTCTTCCATGAGCTTTGACCATGCATAAATAAATAAAGAAAAAGGCGTCGTGCAGATCATGATACTTGCAAAATACACCCCCCCCTCTCCAAAGGTTGCCATGGATACATCAAATTGTCAATTTCATTAAGATTAAAATTGACAATCTTAAGCAAAGCTCAGGTCAATCGGATGAAAATTGATTATTTTTCAGATTGAAATTGATGATTTTAGTTCTTTGACCTTGAGTTGACCTTTGACCTTTCGATCTCAAAATAGATGGTTTCCAAAGTCAGTGATGCATGATGGATGCACAATTGCTGCTTAATTTTCAGGTTAATCGGATGAAAATTAAAAAAAAAACATCAATTTTTCAGATGAAATTTTATGATTTTAGAAGTTTGACCTTGAGTTGAGCTTTTAAAAATATATATATATATATATATATATATATATATATATATATATATAATATATTTATATATGTACAAATATCAAGGCTCGTGTAAGAGCGAACACACAGAACACATCACAAGGGGAGTAGGAGACAAGAGGGACGGGAGAGGGAAGCACAAAACAGTGGGGAACAGACACATGAGATCTGTGGAGAGAGAGGGATGGGGTGGGAACATGTGGTAAACAAGATGGACACAAAAGGGACTTTCAGGCAGGAAAGCGGGAATATGAAGTAGGTGGGTTTGATTAACGGGGGTAGAAAAGATCATGGTTTTGGATGGGGGAAGATAAGAGAGTGGGTGAACAGCTGTTTTGAAGACCTGGAGGGAAGAGTGGGATTGAAGAGAGTGTGGGAGTTTGTTCCAAAGGTGGAAAAGAGGAATGAAAGAGTGAAGTGAAGCTTCCACCGCGTGAAGCAAGAAAGGTGAGAGGCAGGAGCACCAGCCCAGAGGGGAGAGCAGTACTCCATCAGCTGCAGACGAAAGCTTTGTATGTGGTCAGGAGCTCAGGTGGCGAGGAAGGACTTTGCACGACGGAGGATTCCCAGTCGGCGACTGGCTTTGGAGGCCGGTTTGAAACGTGGCTTTCCCAGGAAAGATCATGGCAGATAGTGAGACCCAGAAGCTTCAATGAAAGGATTTCTTCAAGAGGATTGTTGAGAAAGTAAATAGGGGGTTCCAGACAATCCTTTCAGAGAGCAAAGTGAGAGTGAGTTTTGACCTCAAAAATAGTTGCTTTCCAAATTCAGTGTTGGAGTATGCAATTGCTGTTTAACTTGCAAGTTAATAGGATGTAAATTGACGATTTTTGAGTTGAAAATTGATGATTTTAGACGTTTACCCTCGAGTTACCATTGACCTTTTGATCTCAAAAATAGTTGGTTTCCCAATTCAGTGATGCACTCTGCAAATCCTGTTCAACTTTCAAATTAATCGCATGACAAAAATGACAAATTTTAGAATTTTAACCTAAGATGACCTTTGACCTTTGACCTCAAAATCAATAGGCTTCTCAGCTGAAACTACCTCTACAACTTGGTAAAGTTTCATGACGATAGTTTTAGAATTGTGACCTGTGGGCGATTGACAAACAGATAAACAGACAAACAGCCAAAATAACGAAATCGAATTACCAATATACTTGGAAAAAAAATCTTCCATTTTGCAAGTAATCAATCAATAAATAAACAAACCATTCACTCAATACATCCATAAAATGAGGAATTTGTTCAGGGTATCACGACAGGCCTACTCTACAACAAGAGACAACAAAAATATACCATTGACACCAAAATGTGGGTGTGTGAGAAGGGGAAGGGGATGGAGAAACTTGCCACTTCAAAGGACTTGGTCCCTTAATTCCGTTTGCCCCGACGAAGAGCCAGACATCACGGAAGCCGATCGTCTTGATGGCTGTACTGCCAAGCTCTTGAAATATCTCTCTCGCTTTGTCGGTCAGTCTGGGGCGGCGAGATGGATGAGTGTACATACAAGATAGCAACAGCATGTTCATGAAATCATGGAACCAACGGACCTATGTGACCGGAATTGGAAACTGAATTTCAAAGTCCCCTTTCTCAACATCAGAACCTGTTTTTATTCTTTTTCACTTGTAAAGCATTTAGCTCCAGTTTTACATCATTTAACATGTCCATTGCAACAGCTTTTCGACTGGGGGAGGAGGCATCTCTTAATTAAAATAATTAAATAATTTCCTTCCCATCCCCCTTCCCCCTCCAAAGGATGACAGGATGGCCCCTAGAGGACGACATTTTCCTCCATGAGGTCAAACCTGTGTTCGAAATGGGAATCCCATCTGTCTGCCAGCATTAGTTGGTGGACGTTCAAGATCCCACGGTTTCCTTCGAGTTACGGAAGAGTAGGCGAGCTATCGCTGGAATCATAAACAAATTATAAATTCATTCCCTGACTTCCAGTGTTGGAGTGATGACCTTGCCAAAAAAAACTACTGTTTGGCAGAAAAACTTGTTACATATGATATGATCTTCCTCTTCCTTCCCCAAATGTACTCCGACTCAACCCAACCTCCTCCCAATGGCCCCTCTGATGCCTTCACTATAACGAAGCTGTGTTTACTTTCAGCTATTTTAAGGCCAAAGATCTTTCAGCCATTGTCAGAATCTACGGCGAATCCAATATGGTTTCGGGTTAAATTTCTGCCACTACACTTCAGCTGAAACAAACTACTGAATCTAAAAGCTGCTCATGTAAAGAGTATGCAATGAACAGTTTAAACTTCGTACTTGGTTGCAGGGTCGTCGAAGCTCAGGACGAACACAAGTGTCGACGGTGGGATGTCTTTCATGAACTCCATCAATTTGGTCACATCTGTCAATCAAAAGAGGGGTCCATACTGTATTTGGGTTTGTATGATTATATAATTATTCTTCATTTACTCTAAATTTTTTATACCTTGAATGATTTTACTTTAAAAATAAGTTATTCATTGTTTCAGTGGGGGGGGAGGGGTAAAATCAATCAAGTTAATAAAAGCAATTAAAGTTTCAATTCATCAAATGCATGATCAAGAGAATCCATTCATTTATTCTAAAAGCGCTTTTAACGATCGAATCCAAAATTTCCATCAATTTAATCAACAATCCTGGTTGTAAGATTATAAAAAAAAATGGAGTGTAAGTTTTCCACCACCGACATGAGCCTTGTCTGTCGCCTCAATGGAGTTCTTCTCTCCCTTACGCGGCTGCTACCAGAACTTCTTCATACCCGTCTCACCTGGATGCTGTGGATTTCACAGCACTCAACATCCCACAAAGAAATAGAGCACAGGGCCTGTCACTCTCTCATCACAGACATGTTGATGGTCTATCTGTTGTCGACCACCCCCTCTCTCTCTCTCCTCTGATCATGCTCCCCCACCCACATGCTCTTTCAAACTTTTGCCACCCTCAGCCCCTCCAGGACACTTTGTCTTCCAATATTCCTCTCCCAGTTAACCTTCCAAAACCCACTCTTCGTGCTCTCGCCTGTACTGCCAGATCCCACAGTGTCTTAACAAAGAGTACGTGATTGTCGCTGGCACCCTGGCCAAATTATGTGACCAGCGGGCCAAATTTGTAACTTACGCAACCCTGGGAACAATGCACATTTGCAGAGAAACTGCTCACCTCCCACTCCTTTATTCCTATTTTTTTTTTCCTGCCTGTTGACATCGTCTTCCTGAGTCAAAGTCCAGTCTGTTCCACCAAGTTTTGTCTGAATCCGTCCATAACTTTTTGAGATATTGTGCTATATAGTACTGTTGGACCCTGCGATTTGCAGATTCACTATTCGCAGATCCCGCATATTCGCCGTTTATAAAATGCAACCTGCTTCGACATTCGCGGCCCTGTGCTTCGCATATTCACGGTTTCACGAGCGTATTTGGCATTTTTTCACGGTTTTTCGCAGGCGGATTCACAGTTTTTCACGGGATTTTTTCCTCATGAATCACAAACCGCCGGGAACCTATCCCCCATTTTTCCATTGCAACAATGTCCCGACATTCGCGGAATTTTCGGGAACATTTCCCTACGAATAGCGGAGTCTGACAATATATCATTTTTGGCCCCATCTCTCAACGGTGAAGAATCACTTGAACAATTAAACAACTATCGTTCGTATCCGGATGCGGATCTTCACCAAAATCAAATCAACTTGTTCTCGTCCACACACACACACAACCTCGTCACCAATTTCATCCGAATCTGTTATAACTTTTTGAGATATTGTGCTACATATAGTTTTAGCTCCGTCTTTCAATGGTGAAGAATCACTTATGAAATTTCTAGTGTCCGGATCCAAATCTTCACCAAAATCAAAGCAATTCATCCTTGCTGCACACTCAACCTGTCCACCAAGTTCTGTCCGAATCCATCCATTACTTTTTGAAATATCCTTCCTGCTCACAGACAGACAGGGGTAAAAAAAAAACTCAACCTCCATCCACCTTGGTGGGGGAGGTAAAAACAATGGACGAGAGAGAGAGAGAGAAGAGAGAGAGAGAGAGAGAGAGAGAGAGAGAGAGAGAGAGAGAGAGAGACAGAGACAGCAGACAGAGACAGAGGACAGAGACAGAGACAGAGACAGAGACAGAGACAAGAGACAAGAGACAGAGACAGAGACAGAGAATACAAAAAGCAGAGTTGAAGGTCAAAATAGAAGGAGACTGTAAAACAATGGATGTGGGGAGGAATGAGGGGTAGGAAAGGACACATGGGGTGGACAATATGGAGACAGAAGCAAACTCTCAGAAAGGAACAAAGGGAATTTGGAAGAAGGTGGACTTTGAGGTAAGAGGAGGGTATTAATGGGGGAAGAAGAGATCATGGATTTGGATGGTGGATGATCTGAGATGGTGGTGAACAGCTGTCTTGAAGCCTTGGCATGAAGAATGAGATTGAAGAGAATGTGGAAGTTGGATCCAAAGGTGTGAAAAAAGAAAGGAACAAATGAGTAGAAGTGAGCAGTGATCCTGGATAGTTTCACCAGAAGGGGGGGGGGTGATGGTGGACAGTGTGTGCCTGCAAAAACCTGGGGGGGGTGGGGGCAAATCACCAAACGAACAGAGGGTGCAAGAACATAAAGGAAGTGGAAGAAGACGGAGGGACCACCAATCTGTCTGTGATGGGAAGGTTATTGGCCATTTACTCAGCTTCATCACGGGGGATTTGAATAATCTTGAAGGCCTTGGTTTCCATGTCGTCAAGCTGAGCAAGGTGTGAGGCAGGGGCACAGCCAGGAAGGACAGCAGCACTCCATTAAGTTGCGGATGAAGGTCTTGCAGGTAGATATGAGTTCAGATGGCCAAGTAAAAGTTTGTATGATGCAGGATGCCCAATCAGACTGCCATTGTAGGTCATCAGGTCAGGTATGGGAGCATGCACTACAACTGTCATGTCCAAAAATATTGGCACCCTTTTTGTGTTTTTGTGTGTTGTATACCTTGTCGAGGCTCGTATGAGAGCTAACACACAATGCACAACAAGGGGGGCATGAGACAAGAGGGGTGGGAGAGGAAAGGACAAAACAGTGGGGAACAGAGACATTAGGAGATCTGTGGAAGAGAGAGGGGGGTGGGCGGGGAACACGGGGAATAGAAGATGGACATCACAGGGACTTTCAGGAAGGAATGCAAGGAATTTGAAGAAGGTGGGTTTGGGCTGGATTAACGGGGGTAGAAAAGATCGAGGATTTGGATGGGGGAAATAAGAGGTGGTGGTGAACAGCTGTTTTGAAGACCTGGAGGGAAGAATGGGATTGAAGAGAGTGTGGGAGTTTATTCCAAAGGCGGAAAAAAGAGGAATGAAACAGTGAAGGTGAGAATGATTCGTGATTTTTGGTCGTTTTATCAGAAGGGTTGTTGGTGGACCTTGAGCGCCCTGCGAGAATATGGAGGACACATCGCAGACAGAGTGGGGGGAGGGGGGAGGGGGGCAAAGCCGGAAGAAGACAGAAAGACCACCGACCTGCCTGCGGTGAGAGTGAGAGACCCAAAGACTCAGCCTCATCACGGGAGATGCCAATGATCTCAAAATGCCTTGGTTTACACAGTGTGAAGCCGAGAAAGGGGAGAGGCGGTAGTAGTTGTATACCAGATCTATTCTTGTCTTGGTCCTCATTCCCTCTTACCTCTCTGCCACATTTGCACATAAAGATCACACATGTTCTATCAGAAACCCTTACCTTGATAGAAGTCCAAGTTTAATTTTCAGTTCCATTCATGTCCCCTCTTCTCTCCTTCTGGAACCATATCTTTCATTCTGCAGCATGTCTTTTCTTCCCTCCAGGTCTTCATGTTTTCTGCCCACCACCCCCTTATAGTCTTTCTCATATCGACCGATGACCTTTACGACACTCACATGAGACCCTGTCCTACTTACACCTGCAAGTGTGCTACCTCCAGCTCTGGCCATCCTGTGGTGGTGCACACATGCATTTCCCTCTACCAATTTTGCTTTCTGCCCAATATCTATCAACCCTGATCTACTGTTGATCAGCTCTTCACGAACCTCAATGATTGTAGTTTTTTTTGACGAAGCTATGCGAGTGTTTTCATGTTGTTTGAGACATCTGGAGGACACAAATGATGATGGTGCAGGACAAGCAAAAATTGGCAAATAGCTTTTTCCTATGTCAAACTTTACACATCCCAATTTCTTTTTTGTTCTAGGAAGTGATATTAGGCTTGTGCAATTTACCTCTGAATACATGTTGAAATGGTCTGATCGAAGTACTTTTCCAGTCTTGCCTGAAGGTAATGGAAGGGCAGGGGGGGGGGGGGATAAAAGTGTCAATGCAGTCACGATAGATATCTGAGAAACAAGTATTATTACATTAAAATTACAGGCTTGGAGCCATCTATATTCATAAGTATGAAAATATGGTGGAACTTTTAAACCTCACCTCAAGTGCTCAAGTCTTTGCCACCTTACCCCCATCTCCTCCCAAACTCTACCCACTTTCATTTTCTCTCCCCATCATCCTTTCCTCCATCAATTTCATCCTCACCCAATCCAATGGATGCATAATAGATAGGTGGTTCATTTTCTTTTATGGAACAAAACAAGAAAAACAACGAGATATCTGCAATCACAAAGCGATTGCGAAGGGTAAGCCCGCCACCCCCCCTGCCCTTCCATTACCTTCAGGCAAGACTGGAAAAGTACTTCGATCAGACCATTTCAACATGTATTCAGAGGGTAAATTGCACAAGCCTAATATCACTTCCTAGAACAAAGAAAATTGGGATGTGTAAAGTTTGACATAGGAAAAAGCTATTTGCCAATTTTTGCTTGTCCTGCACCATCATCATTTGTGTCCTCCAGATGTCTCAAACAACATGAAAACACTCGCATAGCTTCGTCAAAAAAAACTACAATCATTGAGGTTCGTGGAAGAGCTGATCAACAGTAGATCAGGGTTGATAGATATTGGGCAGAAAGCAAAATTGGTAGAGGGAAATGCATGTGTGCACCACCACAGGATGGCCGAGCTGGAGGTACGCACACTTGCAGGTGTAAGTAGGACAGGGTCTCATGTGAGTGTCGTAAAGGTCATCGGTCGATATGAGAAAGACTATAAGGGGGTGGTGGGCAGAAAACATGAAGACCTGGAGGGAAGAAGAAGACATGCTGCAGAATGAAAGATATGGTTCCAGAAGGGAGAGAAGAGGGGACATGAATGGAACTGAAAATTAAACTTGGACTTCTATCAAGGTAAGGGTTTCTGATAGAACATGTGTGATCTTTATGTGCAAATGTTGGCAGAGAGGTAAGAGGGAATGAGGACCAAGACAAGAATAGATCTGGTATACAACTACTACCGCCTCTCCCCTTTCTCGGCTTCACACTGTGTAAACCAAGGCATTTTGGATCATTGGCATCTCCCGTGATGAGGCTGAGTCTTTGGGTCTCTCACTCTCACCGCAGGCAGGTCGGTGGTCTTTCTGTCTTCTTCCGGCTTTGCCCCCCTCCCCCCTCCCCCCACTCTGTCTGCGATGTGTCCTCCCATATTCTCGCAGGGCGCTCAAGGTCCACCAACAACCCCCTTCTGATAAAACGACCAAAATCACGAATCACTACTCACCTTCACTGTTTCATTCCTCTTTTTTCCCGCCTTTGGAATAAACTCCCACACTCTCTTCAATCCCATTCTTCCCTCCAGGTCTTCAAAACAGCTGTTCACCACCACCTCTTATCTTCCCCCATCCAAATCCTCGATCTTTTCTACCCCCGTTAATCCAGCCAAACCCACCTTCTTCAAATTCCTTGCATTCCTTCCTGAAAGTCCCTGTGATGTCCATCTTCTATTCCCCGTGTTCCCCGCCCACCCCCTCTCTCTTCCACAGATCTCCTAATGTCTCTTTCCCCACTGTTTTGTCCTTTCCTCTCCCACCCCTCTTGTCTCATGCCCCCCTTGTTGTGCATTGTGTGTTAGCTCTCATACGAGCCTCGACAAGGTATACAACAACAACAAAAAACACAAAAAGGGTGCCAATATTTTTGGACATGACAGTTGTAGTGCATGCTCCCATACCTGACCTGATGACCTACAATGGCAGTCTGATTGGGCATCCTGCATCATACAAACTTTTACTTGGCACATCTGAACTCATATCTACCTGCAAGACCTTCATCCGCAACTTAATGGAGTGCTGCTGTCCTTCCTGGGCTGTGCCCCTGCCTCACACCTTGCTCAGCTTGACGACATGGAAACCAAGGCCTTCAAGATTATTCAAATCCCCCGTGATGAAGCTGAGTAAATGGGCCAATAACCTTCCCATCACAGACAGATTGGTGGTCCCTCCGTCTTCTTCCACTTCCTTTATGTTCTTGCACCCTCTGTTCGTTTGGTGATTTGCCCCACCCCCACCCCCAGGTTTTTTTCGGAACGGTCCTATTATTCTAATCTTCATCAATGATTCATGACTCTTTGGAAAATCTCTTTATCTCTATACTGATGACTGCACCCTCTGCCATGAAACCTCATCTTTTGACAGACAGGCAGCAGCCTCTTCCCGCTCTCTTCAGTCCTTGACAAAAATCACAAACTGGTCAAACACTTGGAATACAGTGGCCTGCAAAAGTATTACCCCTACCGATAATGCCACATTTAGATGAATTACGGATTATGTGTAAACAATTTTTCCAAATGAACTTTTTTATTAATAACTGAAGAGATCAACTAAATGCTGTTATAGTTGAAGGAGGTTACATGTCAAGAATACCTGTAAAAAACATGAACAAATCAAACTTCACTGGTTGTAAAAGTATTTAGCCCCTGAGGGGTCAGTACTTGGTGGAAGCACCTTTCACAGCAATGACTGATATGAGTATTTTGGGTCGTTCTCTACTAGCTTTGCACAGTAAGATGGAGAAATCTTTGCCCATTCTTCAAGTGAAAATTTCTCTCGTTCTGACAAGTTTGATGGGGATCGTCGATGGAGTGCAATCTTCAAGTCTCGACATAAATGTTGAATTGGGTTCAACTCAGGACTTTCACTGGGCCACTCAGAAAATTTGTTTTATTCTTATTCAGCCACTCCAGTGTGGCTTTAGTTTTGTGCTTCGGACCATTGTCCTGCTGAAATGTGAATCTCCGACCCCGTTTCATATTCATGGCTGATTCAAACAGGTTTTCATCAAGGATTCTACTCTACTTTGCACGCGCCTGTTGTCCTTCTTTCAGATCTTTCAAAGTCAGTGTTGGATTGACAGTGACATCCTGAATCAGTTTCCTGCTTGCCTGGCTGCAGAGTTTTGATGGGTGACCTAATCTGGGTAAAGTCTGGGTGTATGATATGCCTTCCACTTCTTAATGATGGATTTCACGTACTCAGAGGGATATGAGTGACTTTGAAATTGTCTTATAACCTCTCCTGAACGGTGTTTCTCCACCACTTTATGTCTGACTTCTTTGGAAAGCTCCTTGATCTTCATGTTTGCCTTAATAGTTGACAAAATGAGTTGCACCTTAAAACTCCTGAGATAAGTGGGGGGAGATTAATTTTTAAGTTAAACCACTGATTACATACAAGTGAAACAAATGTGCCAAATGCCACATTGTACAAGGAAAAATAAAAAGAACAGCAAACATCTCAATCGATCAAAGTACACAGGAACAGAAAAAATTGCAGACCCTCGCCAGGACTTGATTTTTTGTGGTGTTTGTGTGTTTTTGTGTACTGGTGTGTTATGTAATTAATAATAGACATAATTAGGACTGCCACTTTATGACTGCTGGCAGTGAATACCGGGTACCAAGACGCCCCGCTTTGATCGGTCACCTGACGACTCATGACGTTTATCATTATTCAATTGAATTCAGAATGGGAATAAAATTTTAAATTCAAATCAATTGGGAACAAGTAGGTGAAGTCCTACATTGGAGTAATCAGAGGAACCCAAACAAGTAAAAAGCAAAGATGAAGTCATCCGGAGGAACCTGGATAGGATTCGCATTTCAGCTGCTTTACCTCTACCCTCAAACCCATCCAGGCACAGCCAAATGAGCCTCATTCAAAAAACAACAAAAACAACAACAAAAAATATCAAAAGAACCCATATTAAAATTTAAATTATTCTGGCTGCCAGACCATGCGTCCGATCAGGTTGAAATTTAAAACCTATATTCCCATCACTACGAGATCATAGCTGTGAAGTTTCACATCGATCGATGAAAGTTCAAAAAAGAACTTTAAAAAGATTTTCATTCAATTCAATATGGCTGCCAGATCAGTGACCTATGACATTAGAGGTGTGAATGTTTTGTTCCTCATGGATGGGTGGTTGTACCTTTGAAGTTTTGCCTTGATCGTTTCAGCCGTTTCAGAGATTTTTGAAGGTTAAAAAAAAAATAACATGCCTGCCAAATCAAGTGACGCGATGATGTCATGAATTTTTTTTTCTGTGGACACTTTATCCCGAGATGACCCTCAAAATTTTATACTGATCAGATGTAGCGTTCTACATATGCAATTATGATGTCATAAACGAAGGCAACAATTCTCTGCAGACAAAAACAGACAAACAAATGAAAAATCACTCAAAGAGTGACGAGAGTAGAACCGCACTTGGTGGAGCGCATACCTCTTTCAGGCTGAACAGTTTACCTTTTGTAACCCACTGATGGGCTGGATCTGAACCAAAATCTAATCCGCTTGTTCTTGTCACCTAACCAACTCATCCACCTCGTTTTGTCATAACTAATCCACAACTTTTTGAGATATCATGATACAGAAAAAGTTTTTTGGCCCTATCTCTCAATTTTTTGAAATTAGGCCTGTGTTGAACTTTTGACCTAAAAATATGGTGGTTGAATTAATTGACCTAATTTGCAAACCCTGTTCAAATTTCAAGTCAATCAGATGAAAATTGCCAATTTTAGATATTCCGGCCTATGTTGACTTTTTGGCCTTTGTTGACCTCAAAAATAGTTGGTAGTTGAATTCAGTGACTTGATATGCTAATCTCTTCAAATTTCAAGTCAGTCGGATGAAAACTGAGGATTTTAGAAATCAGATTTTGAGTTTTGGGAGACCTCCTTCCACCTCCTGAAACCACAAATCTTGATAACAACCAACATTCAACTATTTGCACTTCCTTTGTCACCTTTAAAAGAAAAAAAATGCTCCTGAAGTGATTTAGGGTTATTTGGGGAAGAGTTTGAATAATTATGCAATTAGGAATCATCTGATTTTCTCTGTTAATTTAACTTATTCACATTTTATCTGCGTTTTTTAAGCTTTATCACTTTGAGTCGTTTGTAAAGACCCATATATCAAGTTTGATTTGAAAGCATCATGAAATAAGCTCAGATGGCATCGAAATGTGAAAACTCTGGAGCAGGGTGAATACTTTTGTAGGCCGCTGTATGTCTTTCATTCCTGAGAAATCTATCTCTCTCTCTCTCTCTCTCTCTCTCTCTCTCTCCTCTCTCTCTCTCTCTTCTCTCTCTCTCCTCTCTCTCTCTATCTCTCTCCTAAAGGACCGTATCGCAAACCCTCCCATATACTTTCTCAACAACCCTCTCAAAGAGGTTCAGTGACTCAAACTGCTGGGTCTCACTCTCAGCCATGATCTCTCTTGGGCAAGCCACATTTCAAAGTTGACCTCAAAAGCCAGACACTGACTGGGATCCTCCGTCATGCAAAGTCCTTTCTTGCACACACCTGAGCTCATATCCACCAACAAGGTTTTTCATCTACAGCTTGAATAATGCCCTTTCTGAACTGGCTCCCCTGCCTCACATCTTGCTCAGCTTGCCGCTGTGGAAACCAAGGCTTTCAAAATCATTGGAATCTCTCGCGATGAAGCTCAGTCTTTGGGCCTATAACTTTGCCATCGCCGTCAGGTCGGTGAGCTCTCTGTCTTCCTCTGCCTCATTTCTGGCCTTGCACCTTTTGCCCTCTCCGCTGCTTTGTTCCCCCCAGGTATTGGAGGACGCACGCGGTCCACAGCAACCCCCTCCTCGTGAAACTGCTTAAAACCAGAATTACTGCTCACTTCTACTCATATATTTCTCTTTTTTCCTGCCTGTGCAACAAACTTCCAGACTCTTCAATCTCATTCTTTCCTCCAGGTCTTCAAAACAGCTGTTCACCACCATCTCAAATCATCCCCAACCAAAATATGACCTTTTTTCCACCCGTTAAACCAGCCCACCCACCCCTCCAAATTTTTCCTTCTGTACTCAATCCTGTCCACCCCTTGCATGCTTCCTATCCCTCATCATTACGTGCATCCCTTGTTTGTCGTCTCCGTCTATTTTCTCCCTCCGCCCTGCTGTTGGCGTTTCCCCTTTGTCCTGCTGTTCCCTTTGTTATGTTGTGTCCTGGTCTGTTCTTCTATGTCCGAGCTCTTCCATGAGCTTTGACCATGCATAATATAAATAAGAAAAAAGGCGTCGTGCAGATCATGATACTTGAAAAATACACCCCCCCCTCTCCAAAGGTTGCCATGGATACATCAAATTGTCAATTTCATTAAGATTAAAATTGACAATCTTAAGCAAAGCTCAGGTCAATCGGATGAAAATTGATTATTTTTCAGATTGAAATTGATGATTTTAGTTCTTTGACCTTGAGTTGACTTTGACCTTTCGATCTCAAAATAGATGGTTTCCAAAGTCAGTGATGCATGATGGATGCACAATTGCTGCTTAATTTTCAGGTTATTCGGATGAAAATTAAAAAAAAAATCAATTTTTTAGATGAAATTTTATGATTTTAGAAGTTTGACCTTGAGTTGAGCTTTTAAAATATATATATATATATTATATATATATATATATATATATATATATATATTTTTATTATGTACAATATCAAGGCTCGTGTAAGAGCGACACAACAGAACACATCACAAGGGGAGTAGGAGACAAGAGGGACGGGAGAGGGAAGCACAAAACAGTGGGGAACAGACACATGAGATCTGTGGAGAGAGAGGGATGGGGTGGGGAACATGTGGTAAACAAGATGGACACAAAAGGGACTTTCAGGCAGGAAAGCGGGAATATGAAGTAGGTGGGTTTGGATTAACGGGGGTAGAAAAGATCATGGTTTTGGATGGGGGAAGATAAGAGATTGGGGTGAACAGCTTGTTTTGAAGACCTGGAGGGAAGAGTGGGATTGAAGAGAGTGTGGGAGTTTGTTCCAAAGGTGGGAAAAGGAGGAATGAAAGAGTGAAGTGAAGCTTCCACCGCGTGAAGCAAGAAAGGTGAGAGGCAGGAGCACCAGCCCAGAGGGGAGAGCAGTACTCCATCAGGCTGCAGACGAAAGCTTTGTATGTGGTCAGGAGCTCAGGTGGGCTGAGGAAGGACTTTGCACGACGGAGGATTCCCAGTCGGCGACTGGCTTTGGAGGCCGGGTTGGAACGTGGCTTTCCCAGGAAAGATCATGGCAGATAGTGAGACCCAGAAGCTTCAATGAAAGGACTTCTTCAAGAGGATTGTTGAGAAAGTAAATAGGGGGTTCCAGACAATCCTTTCAGAGAGACAAAGTGAGAGTGAGTTTTGACCTCAAAAATAGTTGCTTTCCAAATTCAGTGTTGGAGTATGCAATTGCTGTTTAACTTGCAAGTTAATAGGATGTAAATTGACGTTTTTTGAGTTGAAAATTGATGATTTTAGACGTTTACCCTCGAGTTCCCATTGACCTTTTGATCTCAAAAATAGTTGGTTTCCCAATTCAGTGATGCACTCTGCAAATCCTGTTCAACTTTCAAATTAATCGCATGACAAAAATGACAAATTTTAGAATTTTAACCTGAAGATGACTTTGACCTTTGACCTCAAAATCAATAGGCTTCTCAGCTGAAACTACCTCTACAACTTGGTAAAGTTTCATGACGATAGTTTTAGAATTGTGCTGTGGGCGATTGACAAACAGATAACAGACAAACAGCCAAAATAACGAAATCGAATTACCAATATACTTGGAAAAAAAATCTTCCATTTTGCAAGTAATCAATCAATAAATAAACAAACCATTCACTCAATACATCCATAAAATGAGGAATTTGTTCAGGGTATCACGACAGGCCTACTCTACAACAAGAGCAACAAAATATACCATTGAACACAAATGTGGGTGTGTGAGAAGGGGAAGGGGATGGAGAAACTTGCCACTTCAAAGGGACTTGGTCCCTTAATTCCGTTTGCCCGACAGAGCCAGACATCACGGAAGCCGATCGTCTTGATGGCTGTACTGCCAAGCTCTTGAAATATCTCTCTCGCTTTGTCGGTCAGTCTGTGGCGGCAGAGATGGATGAGTGTACATACAAGATAGCAACAGGCATGTTCATGAAATCATGGAACCAACGGACCTAGTGACCCGGAATTGGAAACTGATTTTTCAAGACCCTTTCTCAACATCAGAACCTGTTTTTATTCTTTTTCACTTGTAAAGCATTTAGCTCCAGTTTTACATCATTTTAACATGTCCATTGCAACAGCTTTTCGACTGGGGAGGAGGGATCTCTTAATTAAAATAATAATAATTTCCTTCCATCCCCCTTCCCCTCCAAAGGATGACAGGATGGCCCCTAGAGGAACGCACATTTTCCTCATGAGGTCAAACCTGTGTTCGAAATGGGAATCCCATCTGTCTGCCAGCATTAGTTGGTGGACGTTCAAGATCCCACGGTTTCTTTCGACTACGGAAGAGTAGGCGAGCTATCGCTGGAATCATAACATTATAAATTCATTCCCTGACTTCCAGTGTTGGAGTGATGACCTTGCCAAAAAAAACTACTGTTTGGCAGAAAAACTTGTTATTATGATATGATCTTCCTCTCTTCCCCAAATGTACTCCGACGTCAACCCAACCTCCTCCCAATGGCCCTCTGATGCCTTCACTATAACGAAGCTGTGTTTACTTTCGCCTATTTTAAGGCCAAAGATCTTTCAGCCATTGTCAGAATCTACGGCGAATGCCAATATGGTTTCGGGTTAAATTTCTGCCACTACACTTCAGCTGAAACAAACTACTGAATCTAAAAGCTGCTCATGTAAAGAGTATGCAATGAACAGTTTAACTTCGTACTTGGTTGCAGGGTCGTCGAAGCTCAGGACGAACACAAGTGTCGACGGTGGGATGTCTTTCATGAACTCATCAATTTGGTCACATCTGTCAATCAAAAGAGGGGTCCATACTGTATTTGGGTTTGTATGATTATATAATTATTCTTCATTTACTCTAAATTTTTTATACTTGAATGATTTTACTTTAAAAATAAGTTATTCATTGTTCAGTGGGGGGGGAAGGGGTAAAATCAATCAAGTTAATAAAGCAATTAAAGTTTCAATTCATCAAATGCATGATCAAGAGAATCCATTCATTTATTCTAAAGCGCTTTTAACGATCGAATCCAAAATTTCCATCAATTTAATCAACAATCCTGGTTGTAAGATTATTAAAAAAAATGGAGTGTAAGTTTTCCACCACCGACATGAGCCTTGTTGTCGCCTCAATGGAGTACTTCTCTCCCTTACGGGCTGCTACCAGAACTTCTTCATACCCGTCTCATGGATGCTGTGGATTCCACAGCACTCAACATCCCACAAAGAAATAGAGGCACAGGGCCTGTCACTCTCTCATCACAGACATGTTGATGGTCTATCTGTTGTCGACCACCTCTCTCTCTCTCTCTCTGATCATGCTCCACCCACATGCTCTTTCAAACTTTTGCCACCCTCAGCCCCTCCAGGACACTTGTTCTTCCAATATTCCTCTCCCAGTTAACCTTCCAAAACCCACTCTTCGTGCTCTCGCCTGTACTGCCAGATCCCACAGTGTCTTAACAAAGAGTACGTGATTGTCGCTGGCACCCTGGCCATTATGTGACCAGCGGGCCAAATTTGTAACTTACGCAACCCTGGGAACAATGCACATTTGCAAGAAGAACTGCTCACCCTCCACTCCTTTATTCCTATTTTTTTTTTCCTGCCTGTTGACATTCGTCTTCCTGAGTCAAAGTCCAGTCTGTCCACCAAGTTTTGTCTGAATCCGTCCATAACTTTTTGAGATATTGTGCTATATAGTACTGTTGGACTCTGCGATTTGCAGATTCACTATTCGCAGATCCCGCATATTCGCCGTTTATAAAATGCAACCTGCTTCGACATTCGCGGCCCTGTGCTTCGCATATTCACGGTTTCACGAGCGTATTTGGCATTTTTTCACGTTTTTTCGCAGGCGGATTCACAGTTTTTCACGGATTTTTTCCTCATGAATCACAAACCGCCGGGAACCTATCCCCCATTTTTCCATTGCAACAATGTCCCGACATTCGGAAATTTTCGGGAACATTTCCCCTACGAATAGCGGAGTCTGACAATATATCATTTTTGGCCCATCTCTCAACGGTGAAGAATCACTTGAACAATTAAACAACTATCGTTCGTATCCGGATGCGGATCTTCACCAAAATCAAATCAACTTGTTCTCGTCCCACACACACACAACCTCGTCACCAAGTTTCATCCGAATCTGTTCATAACTTTTTGAGATATTGTGCTACATATAGTTTTAGCTCGTCTTTCAATGGTGAAGAATCACTTATGAAATTTCTAGTGTCCGGATCCAGATCTTCACCAAAATCAAAGCAATTCATCCTTGCTGCACACTCAACCTGTCCACCAAGTTCTGTCCGAATCCATCCATTACTTTTTGAAATATCCTTCCTGCTCACAGACAGACAGGGGTAAAAAAAAACCTCAACCTCATCCACCTTTGGTGGGGGAGGTAAAAACATTGGACGAGAGAGAAGAGAGAGAGAGAGAGAGAGAGAGAGAGAGAGAGAGAGAGAGAGAGAGAGAGAGAGAGAGAGACAGACAGACAGACAGACGACAGAGACAGAGACAGAGACAGAGACAGAGACAGAGACAGGACAGAGACAGACGAGACAGAGACAGAGACAGAGACAGAGATACAAAAAGCAGAGTTGAAGGTCAAAATAGAAGGAGACTGTAAAACAATGGATGTGGGGAGGAATGAGGGTAGGAAAGGACACATGGGGTGGACAATATGGAGACAGAAGCAAACTCTCAGAAAGGAACAAAGGGAAATTTGGAAGAAGGTGGACTTTGAGGTAAGAGGAGGGTATTAATGGGGGAAGAAGAGATCATGGATTTGGATGGTGGATGATCTGAGATGGTGGTGAACAGCTTGTCTTGAAGCCTTGGCATGAAGAATGAGATTGAGAGAAATGTGGAAGTTGGATCCAAAGGTGTGAAAAAGAAAGGAACAAATGAGTAGAAGTGAGCAGTGATCCTGGATAGTTTCACCAGAAAGGGGGGGGGGGTGATGGTGGACGTGTGGTGCCTGA
>CM068954.1:12473188-12497878 GCA_035128595.1 Eptatretus atami
GAAAGGGGGGGGGGTGATGGTGGACAGTGTGTGCCTGCAAAAACCTGGGGGTGGGTGGGGCAAATCACCAAACGAACAGAGGGTGCAAGAACATAAAGGAAGTGGAAGAAGACGGGGGGCACCAATCTGTCTGTGATGGAAGGTTATTGGCCCATTTACTCAGCTTCATCACGGGGGATTTGATAATCTTGAAGGCCTTGGTTTCCATGTCGTCAAGCTGAGCAAGGTGTGAGGCAGGGGCACAGCCCAGGAAGGACAGCAGCACTCCATTAAGTTGCGGATGAAGGTCTTGCAGGTAGATATGAGTTCAGATGTGCCAAGTAAAAGTTTGTATGATGCAGGATGCCCAATCAGACTGCCATTGTAGGTCATCAGGTCAGGTATGGGAGCATGCACTACAACTGTCATGTCCAAAAATTTGGCACCCTTTTTGTGTTTTTGTTGTTGTTGTATACCTTGTCGAGGCTCGTATGAGAGCTAACACACAATGCACAACAAGGGGGGCATGAGACAAGAGGGGTGGAGAGGAAAGGACAAAACAGTGGGGAACAGAGACATTAGGAGATCTGTGGAAGAGAGAGGGGGGTGGGCGGGGAACACGGGGAATAGAAGATGGACATCACAGGGACTTTCAGGAAGGAATGCAAGGAATTTGAAGAAGGTGGGTTTGGGCTGGATTAACGGGGGTAGAAAAGATCGAGGATTTGGATGGGGAAGATAAGAGGTGGTGGTGAACAGCTGTTTTGAAGACCTGGAGGGAAGAATGGGATTGAAGAGAGTGTGGGAGTTTATTCCAAAGGCGAAAAAAGAGGAATGAAACAGTGAAGGTGAGAAGTGATTCGTGATTTTGGTCGTTTTATCAGAGGGGGTTGTTGGTGGACCTTGAGCGCCCTGCGAGAATATGGAGGACACATCGCAGACAGAGTGGGGGAGGGGGGAGGGGGCAAAGCCGGAAGAAGACAGAAAGACCACCGACCTGCCTGCGGTGAGAGTGAGAGACCCAAAGACTCAGCCTCATCACGGGAGATGCCAATGATCCAAAATGCCTTGGTTTACACAGTGTGAAGCCGAGAAAGGGGAGAGGCGGTAGTAGTTGTATACCAGATCTATTCTTGTCTTGGTCCTCATTCCCTCTTACCTCTCTGCCAACATTTGCACATAAAGATCACACATGTTCTATCAGAAACCCTTACCTTGATAGAAGTCCAAGTTTAATTTTCAGTTCCATTCATTTCCCCTCTTCTCTCCCTTCTGGAACCATATCTTTCATTCTGCAGCATGTCTTCTTCTTCCCTCCAGGTCTTCATGTTTTCTGCCCACCACCCCCTTATAGTCTTTCTCATATCGACCGATGACCTTTACGACACTCACATGAGACCCTGTCCTACTTACACCTGCAAGTGTGCTACCTCCAGCTCGGCCATCCTGTGGTGGTGCACACATGCATTTCCCTCTACCAATTTTGCTTTCTGCCCAATATCTATCAACCCTGATCTACTGTTGATCAGCTCTTCACGAACCTCAATGATTGTAGTTTTTTTTGACGAAGCTATGCGAGTGTTTTCATGTTGTTTGAGACATCTGGAGGACACAAATGATGATGGTGCAGGACAAGCAAAATTGGCAAATAGCTTTTTCCTATGTCAAACTTTACACATCCCAATTTTCTTTGTTCTAAGAAGTGATATTAGGCTTGTGCAATTTACCCTCTGAATACATGTTGAAATGGTCTGATCGAAGTACTTTTCCAGTCTTGCCTGAAGGTAATGGAAGGGCAGGGGGGGGGGGGATAAAAGTGTCAATGCAGTCACGATAGATATCTGAGAAACAAGTATTATTACATTAAAATTACAGGCTTGGACATCTATATTCATAAGTATGAAATATGGTGGAACTTTTAAACCTCACCTCAAGTGCTCAAGTCTTTGCCACCTTACCCCCATCTCCTCCCAAACTCTACCCACTTTCATTTTCTCTCCCCATCATCCTTTCCTCCATCAATTTCTCCTCACCCAATCCAATGGATGCATAATAGATAGGTGGTTCATTTTCTTTTATGGAACAAAACAAGAAAAACAACGAGATATCTGCAATCACAAAGCGATTGCGAAGGGTAAGCCCGCCACCCCCCCCCTCCCCCTGGCCAAACGCTTAACCATGGTGATTGCCCATGACTTACCCTTGGCCAACGATCCAAGGAAGGCCATGGTTGTTTTTTGACCACCATATGACCTTGACTTTCAACATTTCGGGAAAGAGTGTAAATTAAGAAAATGTGTCCCCATCTACAATCTATCAATAATAAACCTCAACATTATGAAAATCGGAGGAAATTATTCAGGTTATGATGAAAAAGGTGTTTTTTTGTTAATTAGGTCACAATCCAAAAAAGTAGGTCAAGGACACCAAATATATCAGGTGCACAACCTCAATGCAGGTCCACCATTATGATGCAAGAACATCTGGAAAGCCAAGCAGTCTGAGAGTTCACATTGACAAAATTGAACAATGCCAAACAACCCCCTCCCCCCCCCCACCAAAAAAAAACGCGTTTTTTAGTTTTTTTCGGACCACCATTCGACCTTCACCTTTAACTCGGAAGGGTTTGATGTAAATTAAGTTTAAATGTGCCTTGCAGGCAATTTTGTTTCCCTGCAAGGCACATTTACACATTTACAGGAGGGAGGGCAATTCCCCCAAAAAAAACAAAGGGAGAGAAATTTCGTTCCAATTGGACAAACCTTAGTCAAGCTATGGTAAAAAAAAGTTAAAATGTCTATAATTGGGTCATGACCTGAAAAATTAGGTCAAGGTGAACAAAAAATTAAATCAACCCCACATACTGTAGTTCCTATTCGCATTTTTAATGCAAAATTCTATTCCAAAAGTCCCAGCCGGCTCCGAGATACAGCTCGGAATTTTGGAAATTGAGAGTGCAGGAAGAAAAAGATTTTTATTTTTAACCCTAAATGGTGGTTTAGTACTCCAAGGGGTCTAATAAGCTCTGGGGTACCACTAAAATTGGGGCACTAATTGTAGAAACAAACCCCTAAAACAGGTATCAGCATCCGCTATTCGATAGAGGGAGGCCAAATGGCAGTAACAACAGGTATTGGCCTGATATTCTCTTTGAAAGAGCAATGATATTGAATGGCTCACAGTCCTCACCATGAACAAATAAAATTGGTGAGTCCCTCACCACATTCTGCATTGAATGGCTCAGGATTCTGCAAAAACACACACATAAAAAAACTACTTATTACAGTAGGAAATGATGGAATATTCTAATGTGGATACATAAACAATAACAGTATGAGAAGGGGAGTGGCAAGGAGGAAAGGGGTCGGTGGAGTGTCAGAAAGAGAAGAAAAACGTGGAAGTGGTATGGGAGAAAGCACAAGATTGCGATACGCAAGCGTATTGAAGACATAGATGGAAGAGTTTAAGAAAAGAGACATAGGGAGTCAGTTCCACAGAAGATATAATGTGGGTTGAAGGAATCGATGTCAACATGAAGCCTGGACTTTGAGAATTAACAAGGTGTGGATTTTAGAAGAACACATGTGACAAGGATGGTGATGAAAGCAATGTTGTGTGGGTGTGGATGGAGTAAAGATAGTGGGTGGAGAATGGCAAGAAAAGGGAGTTTCTGAATCAATCACACTTAATGGTTATGGTGAATAAGCCACCAGAATTGAAAAAAAAACAAACACGCTTAATTAGCCACCAAAACTGATCAATCTGATGTCTGAACTATACTCTGGTATTGAGAGTGCTGTGAGATGTGGTGACACCATCTCTGACTTATTTCCAGTTGTCAGGTCAGGCCAGATTAGATCTGTGACTTGCTAAAGGTACCATGTAAACCTGTACTAACCTGATCCAGGGTCGGGTTGTCGGCGACTAAACCGCCTCCCCCACCAGATTTCCTCGTGAGGAGGGTGCATGATATGGACACCCAGCAGGACTAAAAACAAAACCTGTCAAAGGGTTTTGCAGGAGGAGCTCCTTGTGAGCCAACGGCCATCCATATCTAGTGTCCAACTGTGTCTGCGGACGTCCTCCTGCAGTTGAGTTACTTTTTATTAGGAGGTTGGCGGCAGGATTTGCACTCGGCCACCGTAAAACCCTTCATTCCGCAAAACATAAGAACGCAAAAAAAATAATAATCTGAAAACCCACTCCGTGGGAGTACCTCCTGTGCAGCTTCCCTTCGCAGGGCAGCTAACCAGATGAGGAGATTGGGGCAAAGCCTTCGGGACCCTCAATCTGTGGATGATAGGAGGGAAACCATGAGGTAAACTTCCCGGGTCAGATTGCGGGAGAGTGTGTCAGAGTGGTGCTGAGATGTCGCCCATCAGAAAGGCGTCTCCTTGGGTTAACCTGAGGCGGTCACTTCTGGTGGGTGCCTGGAATGTCCTATCCCGAAGAGAGGATGATCACCTGTCTCTGTTGTCATCTGAGCTCAAGCGATTGGACATCGGTATTGCAGCACTCTCTAAGGTTCGGAGACCGGATTGTGGCGAGATCATGGCGGGTGGTTACACCTACTATTGGTCTGGTCGCTATGATGGTTACCATGCCAAAGGAGTCGCTGTAGTTGTGTCCAATAAGCTGACAACAATGATAATTGAGGGTAACACCGGTCAACGAGCGTATTATGAGACTAAGGATTCGTCACTCCTTAGGTGTTATTTCCCTGGTCTCTGTTGATGTTCCGATGAGGCGAGTGATCTCACCTGAAGGATGCATTCTACGCCACGCTCAAGTCTGTGGTTGATCAGTGCCCCAGGCGAGGTACTCTTCTAGTCTTGGGGGATTTCAATGCATCGACTGGAACTGATAGGATGGTTATGAGACATGTGTTGGTCCCCATTGGTCAGGAACTATGAACCTGAATAGCACTAAGTTCCTTGACTTTGCAAGAAGTCATCGACTTAGGGTGGCTGGTTCATGGTTTCAGCGCACACAAGCTCATCGCTGGATTTGGTATTCCAATGCTGGCGTGTGGGCAAAGGAGATTGACCATGTCCTCATTGATGGTCGCTGGAGGATGATCCACAACTGCAGGGTCCACCGGAGTGCTCAGTTCCTCAATACTGACCACAGGCTTGTTGTAGCAACTCTGAATTTGCAGCTTAAATCCAGGAGAATGGCACCATCCCAGGCGAGGCTGGATGTTGGCAAGCTCAGGATGAGAGGGTAGCTGAGGAGTTTGCGAACAGGCTGGGTGGACACTTGGGGGGTCTGGGTGCTTTGGGGGGTCGTGAAGGGTTGTGGATTACCTTCAAGACCACCGTCCTTTGATGTTGCCGGTGGATGTCTTGAACTCACCGTAGGGCAAAGAAGAATTTTGTCTCTCAAGGAACACTGGATACCATTGACCAGAGTCGCAGGGCCAGGCTGAATGGCAGAGCTGAGCTGTTTCAGGGAGATGAGGCGTAAAACTGTACGTGCACTAAGGGTGGACAAGGAGGCCTATGTGTGAGGAATCTGTGAGGGGGTAGAGCAGTGGTTCCCAACCTGTGGTACGTGAGGGCCTTCCAGGTGGTTCGCGAGCACTTTCAGGCTCAACATTTAAAAAAAAATGATTTGGCCTGATACATCAGGGAACCCTGACACACACTCGGCACTGGCAGTTATCCCGCTGCCTCATACTGTGAATGTGAAGGTGTCTTAGCACTCGTCTGTGTTTCCCTTCACTTGTTATTTATATTATCTTTATTTACTTTTTAATTTCTATATTTGTTGATTTATTTCTTGACTAATTTTTTTTTTTTCCACAGGATTTGACAACATGCCGAAGCGAAAGTTTGACCCGACATACATAAAGTATGGTTTGATAGCAATCAACGTGGAGGAGAAGCTCTTCCGCAGTGCGTGGTCTGCATGAAGTCCCTTTGCAACGAGGCCATGAAACCCAGCCTGCTCAGACGTCATCTTGAGACAAACCACGCGGACAAGAAGGACCGAGATCAGAGCTACTTCACGCGACTTGCGAGAACATGAAGCGGCAGCGCTGACAAGACTGGCCAGTTGTACCAGAAGGGGCAGGGGATTGTCAAAGCATCCTATGAAGTCGCTCTCCTGGTGGCCAAAAACATGAAGGTGCATACCATTTCAGAGTCTCTCGTCATGCCAGCGGCAAAGATCTTGGTCAGGCAGGTGATTGGAGAGGAGGCGGTGGCGAAGTTGGACAGTGGTGTCCCTCTCGAACACACTGTAGAGCGCCAGTATCGAGGAAATGTCAGGCGACATTGCTGACCGAGTGATTGCGGGAGTGAGAGCCTCAAAGTTTGGGTTTGCAATCCAAACTCGATGAATCGACGGACGTCACCAACTGCTGTCAACTACTTGTCTACGTTCGCTTCACACAGAATGATACTGCGAAGACTGAGCTGCTTGCTGAGCAGGAGCTATCCAGTACAACGAAAGGAAAGGATGTTTTCAACCTTTTGGATAATTCTTCAAGCATAATGAACTTGATTGGGGAACTTGGTCGGATGCACGACAGATGGGCTCCGTCTGTCGTCGGCAAAGTCAGGGTTTCAAGCCCATGTGAAAGCTGTGTCACCAAACGCCACCGGTGTCCATTGTTTCATACACAGATTCGCCCTGAGCACTAAGGTACTTCCTTCCGAATTTGTTATCATGCTTGAACCGATTAATCAAAATAGTTAATTTCGTCAAAACATCCGCCCTGAATACTCGGCTGTTCAAACTGCTCCGTGAAGATCTCGGCTCCGAGCACACCTGTCTCCTCTACCACACAGAGGTTCGCTGGCTCTCCCGCGAATACGACGAAGGCGTCCCTTTGAACTGAGGGATGAACTCCTCGTATTCTTCACGGAGAAAGAACACGATTTTCAAAAAGATCTGGAGGACGAGGAGGTTATCCAAGGTTGGCCTACCTGTCGGACATTTTTGGGGTCTTCAACCACTTAAACTGTCGTTCCAAGGGCCCAACTGCACTGTCTCAGACTTCATTCGAAGCTGGGGAGCGTTTGTCCGGAAGTTGGACCTCTGGATCAAGAACGTGGAGAGCAAACGCTACGGAATGTTCGAACTCCTGACTACCCTTGAGAGCGAGCCCAATGATGAATTTTCCCAATAAATCGTCTGTCACCTCTCACTGCTCAGGACTGAGTTGATGCATTACTTTCCAGACATTACATGTTGTGCCTACATCACCAATCCGTTTTCCGTTGAACCAGGCGTCTGCCTTGCCAGGACCGGGAACAAGAGGAACTCATAGAATATCCAGGGCTGACGAGACAGCAAGACGAAGCACAAGGAATGCTCTCCTCTGAACTTCTGGGTGACCATGGCCTCCTCGTACCGGACACTAGCCCGTCACGCTGTTCCCCAGCTACTGATTTCCCCTATACGTGGGAGTGCGAGCAGGGGTTCTCAGCCATGACGACCATCAAGTCAAAGAGCCGGAACCGTCTTGCTGCGCCCGGGCATGATTTCCGATGTGCTGTGAGCAAAGTTATGCCCCGCATCGACCAGCTGGTGGAGAAGAAACAGATGCAGCCCTCGCATTTGAATTTTGTTCTTTGTTGCAGTTAGTTCATTTGTGTTTTCTACTTGTGAATAAATTGATATCTATCGAATTGAGTTTTTCTGGAACCAGGTGTTACGTGGCGACGGTATGGGACCTCCAAGTGGTACTCGATCAGAAAAAGGTTGGAACCACTGGGGTAGAGCATCACTGTGGTCAAGTGATTATCATCCTGCTACAGGGGGAATTCACGCATGCGTTCCTCCGAAGTTAGAGCAGAGGTGGTGCTGCTCTTGAAAGAGGAGCTCTTCGGTGCTCTTCAGTGGTAATCCGAAGTGAAGGCCCGCTGAGCCGGTTACTTTGAGCGGTTGTACCAGGCTGATCCACCAGCTTGTCGAGTTGGAGTCAGGGTGTTACTATTCCTATTGCTGACCCTCCAATCAACTGTGATCCACCTTCGTAAGTGGAAACACAGACTGTGGTGAACCGGTTGAAATGGGGTAAAACTCCAGGATCTGTTGGCATCCATGGTGAAACTTCTCAAGGCTGGGTTGGAAATGCTCGTTCTCGTGTGTCTCGTTGTCGTTGCCAAGCTGCAACATTTACCGAGGGTTGACGCTCTCTCAGTGGCGGGCAAGGTCTTTTGCTCGGATAATTATTTATAGGGTCGCCACCATCTGTTGAGCACTAGCGTCCAGAGCAGTCAGGCTTTACACCAAGAAGGGCCAACGATGACCATATCCTTGCTCTCCGGGTCCTTCACCCAATAGCAAGAGATTTTCGGGCAAGGGCTTGCTGCAGCCTATATGTTTGATCTCTGTTGCTTACATCTCTTGCTTGCCAGCAACATTTTATTCCAGTGAATCGGTATGCCCTCTGGAGGTATTCTTTGGTCTCGTGGGTGCCACCAAAACTGATATCTGATGTTCTGAACGATACTTGGTATGAGAGTGTGTTTTGAGATGTGGTGGTAGCATCTCTGACTTATTTTCCAGTTGTTACTGGAGTTTCATCCCAGGGATGTGTACTGGCCCCCACACTTTTCAGCACTTGTATGACTGGAGTCTGGGGAGGTTTGTCGGAGAGATTCAAGCTGCGTGCATCGTTTGGAATGTCAAGATATCTTGACCTTGATTTCACAGCTGATTGCAGTCATCTTTGCGGAGACTCTCGACCATCCTTTTGGGGGCCCATGAGGTGCTGAATGAGGAGTCGAGCCTCTGGGATTATGGGTTTCCTGGGTCAAACGAAGCATCCAGCTAAATACATCTTGGATGCTGCTATCTTGTCTGTACTGTTTGTGAAGAGGTGATGTTGATGGTACGGAGAGATTCATTTACCTTCGCAGTGTGATTCAGTCTTTGCTGGCTGTGAGGCAGGCATCAAACGGACGTCTGGGTCGGTGCCTGGAGGCATGGATATGGATTCATGGGATCTCTCTTTGGTGAAACTATCCAGGATCACTGCTCACTTCTACTCATTTGTTCCTTTCTTTTTTCACACCTTTGGATCCAACTTCCACATTCTCTTCAATCTCATTCTTCATGCCAAGGCTTCAAGACAGCTGTTCACCACCATCTCAGATCATCCACCATCCAAATCCATGATCTCTTCTTCCCCCATTAATACCCTCCTCTTACCTCAAAGTCCACCTTCTTCCAAATTTCCCTTTGTTCCTTTCTGAGAGTTTGCTTCTGTCTCCATATTGTCCACCCCATGTGTCCTTTCCTACCCCTCATTCCTCCCCACATCCATTTGTTTTAACAAAGTCTCCTTCTATTTTGACCTTCAACTCTGCTTTTTGTATTCTCTGTCTCTGTCTCTCGTCTCTGTCTCTGTCTCTGTCTCTGTCTCTGTCTCTGTCTCTGTCTCTGTCTGTCTCTGTCTCTGTCTCTGTCTCTGTCTCTCTCTCTCTCTCTCTCTCTCTCTCTCTCTCTCTCTCTCTCTCTCTCTCTCTCTCTCTCGTCCAATTGTTTTTACCTCCCCCCCAAAGGTGGATGGAGGTTGAGTTTTTTTTTTACCCCTGTCTGTCTGTGAGCAGGAAGGATATTTCAAAAGTAATGGATGGATTCGGACAGAACTTGGTGGACAGGTTGAGTGTGCAGCAAGGATGAATTGCTTTGATTTTGGTGAAGATTTTGGATCCGGACACTAGAAATTTCATAAGTGATTCTTCACCATTGAAAGACGGAGCTAAAACTATATGTAGCACAATATCTCAAAAAGTTATGAACAGATTCGGATGAAACTTGGTGACGAGGTTGTGTGTGTGTGTGGGACGAGAACAAGTTGATTTGATTTTGGTGAAGATCCGCATCCGGATACGAACGATAGTTGTTTAATTGTTCAAGTGATTCTTCACCGTTGAGAGATGGGGCCAAAAATGATATATTGTCAGACTCCGCTATTCGTAGGGGAAATGTTCCCGAAAAATTCCGCGAATGTCGGGACATTGTTGCAATGGAAAAATGGGGGATAGGTTCCCGGCGGTTTGTGATTCATGAGGAAAAAATCCCGTGAAAAACTGTGAATCCGCCTGCGAAAAACCGTGAAAAAATGCCAAATACGCTCGTGAAACCGTGAATATGCGAAGCACAGGGCCGCGAATGTCGAAGCAGGTTGCATTTTATAAACGGCGAATATGCGGGATCTGCGAATAGTGAATCTGCAAATCGCAGAGTCCAACAGTACTATATAGCACAATATCTCAAAAAGTTATGGACGGATTCAGACAAAACTTGGTGGACAGACTGGACTTTGACTCAGGAAGACGATGTCAACAGGCAGGAAAAAAAAAATAGGAATAAAGGAGTGGGAGGTGAGCAGTTCTTCTTGCAAATGTGCATTGTTCCCAGGGTTGCGTAAGTTACAAATTTGGCCCGCTGGTCACATAATTTGGCCAGGGTGCCAGCGACAATCACGTACTCTTTGTTAAGACACTGTGGGATCTGGCAGTACAGGCGAGAGCACGAAGAGTGGGTTTTGGAAGGTTAACTGGGAGAGGAATATTGGAAGAACAAGTGTCCTGGAGGGGCTGAGGGTGGCAAAAGTTTGAAAGAGCATGTGGGTGGGGGAGCATGATCAGAGGAGAGAGAGAGAGGGGTGGTCGACAACAGATAGACCATCAACATGTCTGTGATGAGAGAGTGACAGGCCCTGTGCCTCTATTTCTTTGTGGGATGTTGAGTGCTGTGGAATCCACAGCATCCAGGTGAGACGGGTATGAAGAAGTTCTGGTAGCAGCCCGTAAGGGAGAGAAGTACTCCATTGAGGCGACAGACAAGGCTCATGTCGGTGGTGGAAAACTTACACTCCATTTTTTTTAATAATCTTACAACCAGGATTGTTGATTAAATTGATGGAAATTTTGGATTCGATCGTTAAAAGCGCTTTTAGAATAAATGAATGGATTCTCTTGATCATGCATTTGATGAATTGAAACTTTAATTGCTTTTATTAACTTGATTGATTTTACCCCTCCCCCCCCCACTGAAACAATGAATAACTTATTTTTAAAGTAAAATCATTCAAGGTATAAAAAATTTAGAGTAAATGAAGAATAATTATATAATCATACAAACCCAAATACAGTATGGACCCCTCTTTTGATTGACAGATGTGACCAAATTGATGGAGTTCATGAAAGACATCCCACCGTCGACACTTGTGTTCGTCCTGAGCTTCGACGACCCTGCAACCAAGTACGAAGTTTAAACTGTTCATTGCATACTCTTTACATGAGCAGCTTTTAGATTCAGTAGTTTGTTTCAGCTGAAGTGTAGTGGCAGAAATTTAACCCGAAACCATATTGGCATTCGCCGTAGATTCTGACAATGGCTGAAAGATCTTTGGCCTTAAAATAGGCTGAAAGTAAACACAGCTTCGTTATAGTGAAGGCATCAGAGGGGCCATTGGGAGGAGGTTGGGTTGACGTCGGAGTACATTTGGGGAAGGAAGAGGAAGATCATATCATATGTAACAAGTTTTTCTGCCAAAACAGTAGTTTTTTTTGGCAAGGTCATCACTCCAACACTGGAAGTCAGGGAATGAATTTATAATTTGTTTATGATTCCAGCGATAGCTCGCCTACTCTTCCGTAACTCGAAGGACACCGTGGGATCTTGAACGTCCACCAACTAATGCTGGCAGACAGATGGGATTCCCATTTCGAACACAGGTTTGACCTCATGGAGGAAAATGTGCGTACCTCTAGGGGCCATCCTGTCATCCTTTGGAGGGGGGAAGGGGGATGGGAAGGAAATTATTTAATTATTTTAATTAAGAGATGACCTCCTCCCCCAGTCGAAAGCTGTTGCAATGGACATGTTAAAATGATGTAAAACTGGAGCTAAATGCTTTACAAGTGAAAAAGAATAAAAACAGGTTCTGATGTTGAGAAAGGGGACTTTGAAATTCAGTTTCCAATTCCAGGTCACTAGGTCCGTTGGTTCCATGATTTCATGAACATGTCTGTTGCTATCTTGTATGTACACTCATCCATCTCTGCCGCCGCCGCAGACTGACCGACAAAGCGAGAGAGATATTTCAAGAGCTTGGCAGTACAGCCATCAAGACGATCGGCTTCCGTGATGTCTGGCTCTTCGTCGGGGCAAACGGAATTAAGGGACCAAGTCCCTTTGAAGTGGCAAGTTTCTCCATCCCCTTCCCCTTCTCACACACCCACATTTTGGTGTCAATGGTATATTTTGTTGTCTCTTGTTGTAGAGTAGGCCTGTCGTGATACCCTGAACAAATTCCTCATTTTATGGATGTATTGAGTGAATGGTTTGTTTATTTATTGATTGATTACTTGCAAAATGGAAGATTTTTTTTCCAAGTATATTGGTAATTCGATTTCGTTATTTTGGCTGTTTGTCTGTTTATCTGTTTGTCAATCGCCCACAGGTCACAATTCTAAAACTATCGTCATGAAACTTTACCAAGTTGTAGAGGTAGTTTCAGCTGAGAAGCCTATTGATTTTGAGGTCAAAGGTCAAAGGTCATCTTGAGGTTAAAATTCTAAAATTTGTCATTTTTGTCATGCGATTAATTTGAAAGTTGAACAGGATTTGCAGAGTGCATCACTGAATTGGGAAACCAACTATTTTTGAGATCAAAAGGTCAATGGTCAACTCGAGGGTAAACGTCTAAAATCATCAATTTTCAACTCAAAAATCGTCAATTTACATCCTATTAACTTGCAAGTTAAACAGCAATTGCATACTCCAACACTGAATTTGGAAAGCAACTATTTTTGAGGTCAAAACTCACTCTCACTTTGACTCTCTGAAAGGATTGTCTGGAACCCCCTATTTACTTTCTCAACAATCCTCTTGAAGAAATCCTTTCATTGAAGCTTCTGGGTCTCACTATCTGCCATGATCTTTCCTGGGAAAGCCACGTTTCCAACCTGGCCTCCAAAGCCAGTCGCCGACTGGGAATCCTCCGTCGTGCAAAGTCCTTCCTCGGCACACCTGAGCTCCTGACCACATACAAAGCTTTCGTCTGCAGCATGATGGAGTACTGCTCTCCCCTCTGGGCTGGTGCTCCTGCCTCTCACCTTTCTTGCTTCACGCGGTGGAAGCTTCACTTCACTCTTTCATTCCTCCTTTTCCCACCTTTGGAACAAACTCCCACACTCTCTTCAATCCCACTCTTCCCTCCAGGTCTTCAAAACAGCTGTTCACCCCAATCTCTTATCTTCCCCCATCCAAAACCATGATCTTTTCTACCCCCGTTAATCCAAACCCACCTACTTCATATTCCCCGCTTTCCTGCCTGAAAGTCCCTTTTGTGTCCATCTTGTTTACCACATGTTCCCCACCCCATCCCTCTCTCTTCCACAGATCTCATGTGTCTGTTCCCCACTGTTTTGTGCTTCCCTCTCCCGTCCCTCTTGTCTCCTACTCCCCTTGTGATGTGTTCTGTGTGTTCGCTCTTACACGAGCCTTGATATTGTACATATATAAATATATATATATATATATATATATATATATATATATATATATATATAATTTTTAAAAGCTCAACTCAAGGTCAAACTTCTAAAATCATAAAATTTCATCTGAAAAATTGATGTTTTTTTTTTAATTTTCATCCGATTAACCTGAAAATTAAGCAGCAATTGTGCATCCATCATGCATCACTGACTTTGGAAACCATCTATTTTGAGATCGAAAGGTCAAAGGTCAACTCAAGGTCAAAGAACTAAAATCATCAATTCAATCTGAAAAATAATCAATTTTCATCCGATTGACCTGAGCTTTGCTTAAGATTGTCAATTTTAATCTTAATGAAATTGACAATTTGATGTATCCATGGCAACCTTTGGAGAGGGGGGGGTGTATTTTGCAAGTATCATGATCTGCACGACGCCTTTTTCTTTATTTATTTATGCATGGTCAAAGCTCATGGAAGAGCTCGGACATAGAAGAACAGACCAGGACACAACATAACAAAGGGAACAGCAGGACAAAGGGGAAACGCCAACAGCAGGGCGGAGGGAGAAAGTAGACGGAGACGGACAAACAAGGGATGCACGTAATGATGAGGGATAGGGAAGCATGCAAGGGGTGGACAGGATTGATACAGAAGGAAAAATTTTGGAGGGGTGGGTGGGCTGGTTTAACGGGTGGAAAAAAGGTCATAGTTTTGGTTGGGGGATGATTTGAGATGGTGGTGAACAGCTGTTTTGAAGACCTGGAGGAAAGAATGAGATTGAAGAGTCTGGAAGTTTGTTGCACAGGCAGGAAAAAAGAGAAATATATGAGTAGAAGTGAGCAGTAATTCTGGTTTTAAGCAGTTTCACGAGGAGGGGGTTGCTGGTGGACCGCGTGCGTCCTCCAGATACCTGGGGGGAACAAAGCACGGAGAGGGCAAAAGGTGCAAGGCCAGAAATGAGGCAGAGGAAGACAGAGAGCTCACCGACCTGACGGCGATGGCAAAGTGATAGGCCCAAAGACTGAGCTTCATCGCGAGAGATTCCAATGATTTTGAAAGCCTTGGTTTCCACAGCGTCAAGCTGAGCAAGATGTGAGGCAGGGGAGCCAGTTCAGAAGGGAGGGCATTATTCAAGCTGTAGATGAAAGCCTTGTTGGTGGATATGAGCTCAGGTGTGCCAAGAAAGGACTTTGCATGACGGAGGATTCCCAGTCAGTGTCTGGCTTTTGAGGTCAACTTTGAAATGTGGCTTGCCCAAGAGAGATCATGGCTGAGAGTGAGACCCAGCAGTTTGAGTCACTGAACCTCTTTGAGAGGGTTGTTGAGAAAGTATATGGGAGGGTTTGCGATACGGTCCTTTAGGAGAGAGATAGAGAGAGAGAGAGAGAGAGAGAGAGAGAGAGAGAGAGAGAGAGAGAGAGAGAGAGAGAGAGAGAGAGAGAGATAGATTTCTCAGGAATGAAAGACATACAGCGGCCTACAAAAGTATTCACCCTGCTCCAGAGTTTTCACATTTCGATGCCATCTGAGCTTATTTCATGATGCTTTCAAATCAAACTTGATATATGGAGTCTTTACAAACGACTCAGAAGTGATAAAGCTTAAAAAACGCAGATAAAATGTGAATAAGTTAAATTAACAGAGAAAATCAGATGATTCCTAATTGCATAATTATTCAAACTCTTCCCCAAATTAACCCTAAATCACTTCAGGAGCATTTTTTTTCTTTTAAAGGTGACAAAGGAAGTGCAATAGGTTGAATGTTGGTTGTTATCAAGATTTGTGGGTTTCAGGAGGTGGAAGGAGGTTCTCCCAGAACTCAAAATCTGATTTCTAAAATCCTCAATTTTCATCCGACTGACTTGAAATTTGAAGAGGATTAGCATATCAAGTCACTGAATTCAACTACCAACTATTTTTGAGGTCAACAAAGGCCAAAAAGGTCAACATAGGCCGGAATATCTAAAATTGGCAATTTTCATCTGATTGACTTGAAATTTGAACAGGGTTTGCAAATTAGGTCAATTAATTCAACCACCAATTATTTTTAAGGTCAAAAGTTCAACACAGGCCTAATTTCAAAAATTGAGAGATAGGGCCAAAAACTTTTTCTGTATCATGATATCTCAAAAAGTTGTGGATTAGTTATGACAAAACGAGGTGGATGAGTTGGTTAGGTGACAAGAACAAGCGGATTAGATTTTGGTTCAGATCCAGCCCATCAGTGGGTTACAAAAGGTAAACTGTTCAGCCTGAAAGAGGTATGCGCTCCACCAAGTGCGGTTCTACTTCGTCGTCACTCTTTGAGTGATTTTTCATTTGTTTGTCTGTTTTTTGTCTGCAGAGAATGTGAGTGCCTTCGTTATGACATCATAATTGCATATGTAGAACGCTACATCTGATCAGTATGAAAATTTTGAGGGTCATCTCGGGATAAAGTGGTCCACAGAAAAAAAAATTCATGACATCATCGGTCACTTGATTTGGCAGGCATGTTATTTTTTTTTTAACCTTCAAAAATCTCTGAAACGGCTGAACAGATCAAGGCAAAACTTCAAAGGTACAACCACCAATCCATGAGGAACAAAACATTCACACCTCTAATGTCATAGGTCACATGATCTGGCAGCCATATTGAATTGAATGAAAATCTTTTTAAAGTTCTTTTTCTTGAACTGTTTCATCGATCGATGTGAAACTTCACAGCTATGATCTCGTAGTGATGGGGAATATAGGTTTTAAATTTCAACCTGATCGGACGCATGGTCTGGCAGCCAGAATAATTTAAATTTTTTAATATGGGTTCTTTTTGATATTTTTTGTTTGGTTGTTTGTTTGTTTTTTTGAATGAGGCTCATTTGGCTGTGCCTGGATGGGTTTGAGGGTAGAGGTAAAGCAGCTGAAATGCGAATCCCATCCAGGTTCCTCCGGATGACTTCATCTTTGCTTTTTACTTGTTTGGGTTCCTTCTGATTACTCCAATGTAGGACTTCACCTACTTGTTCTTCCAATTCATTTGAATTAAATTTATTTTATTCCCATTCTGAATTCAATTGAATAATGATAAACGTCATGAGTGAGGGTCAGGTGACCGATCAAAGCGGGGCGTCTTGGTACCCGGTTATCACTGCCAGCAGTCATAAAGTGGCAGTCCTAATTATGTCTATTATTAATTACATAACACACCAGTACACAAACACCACAAAAAATCAAGTCCTGGCGAGGGTCTGCAATCTCTGATTGCTCTTTTTCTTGTTCCTGTTTTGTACTTTGATCGATTGAGATGTTTGCTGTTCTTTTTATTTTTCCTTGTACAAATGTGCATTTGGCACATTTGTTTCACTTGTATGTAATCAGTGGTTTAACTTAAAAATTAATCTCCCCCCACTTATCTCAGGAGTTTTAAGGTGCAACTCATTTGGTCAACTATTAAGGCAAACATGAAGATCAAGGAGCTTTCCAAAGAAGTCAGACATAAAGTGGTGGAGAAACACCGTTCAGGAGAGGGTTATAAGACAATTTCAAAGTCACTCATTATCCCTCTGAGTACGGTGAAATCCATCATTAAGAAGTGGAAGGCATATCATACCACCCAGACTTTACCCAGATTAGGTCACCCATCAAAACTCTGCAGCCAGGCAAGCAGGAAACTGATTCAGGATGTCACTGTCAATCCAACACTGACTTTGAAAGATCTGCAAGGGTCACTTTGAAAGATCTGAAAGAAGGGACAACAGGCGGTGCAAAGTAGAGTAGAATCCTTGATGAAAACCTGTTTGAATCAGCCATGAATATGAAACGGGGTCGGAGATTCACATTTCAGCAGGACAATGGTCCGAAGCACAAAACTAAAGCCACACTGGAGTGGCTGAATAAGAATAAAACAAATGTTCTTGAGTGGCCCAGTGAAAGTCCTGAGTTGAACCCAATTCAACATTTATGGTAAGACTTGAAGATTGCACTCCATCGACGATCCCCATCAAACTTGTCAGAACGAGAGAAATTTTCACTTGAAGAATGGGCAAAGATTTCTCCATCTTACTGTGCAAAGCTAGTAGAGAACGACCCAAAATACTCATAGCAGTCATTGCTGTGAAAGGTGCTTCCACCAAGTACTGACCCCTCAGGGGCTAAATACTTTTACAACCAGTGAAGTTTGATTTGTTCATGTTTTTTTACAGGTATTCTTGACATGTAACCTCCTTCAACTATAACAGCATTTAGTTTGATCTCTTCAGTTATTAATAAAAAAGTTCATTTGGAAAAATTGTTTACACATAATTCGTAATTCATCTAAATGTGGCATTATCGGTAGGGGTGAATACTTTTGCAGGCCACTGTATTCCAAGTGTTTGACCAGTTTGTGATTTTTGTCAAGGACTGAAGAGAGCGGGAAGAGGCTGCTGCCTGTCTGTCAAAAGGATGAGGTTTCATGGCAGAGGGTGCAGTCATCAGTATAGAGATAAAGAGGATTTTCCAAAGAGTCAGTGAGATCGTTGATGAAGATTAGGAATAAGATGGGGGCCTAGAACACTGCCTTGGGGTACTCCAGCCTTGACAGGGAGAGGAGATGAAAGGTTTCCATCGAGAGCCACACGTTGTCTCCGAGAGGAGAGGAAGTTACCAATCCAAAAGTGGAGATGGCCATTAGAACCTTTCCTGGATGTTACCACCATGATGGCCATTGGTCCATCATTGGTGTGAACCCCCAAGAGAAAAACCAACCAGATTGTTATTGTCATTAATATTATTCAAGAAGGCAGAACAACTTGATTATCAAACTTGCACTCGGTTCTGGGATTTAATCCAACTGGGATTGCGATCTGACAGCCTGCTGTCCTGGCAATGAACCCAAAGATAAATATTTATTTTGTGACTTTGTATTCGCTAAGCAACTGCTTTTACTTTGCCCAATGTGTTTCCATTGGCCAGGTTAATTTGGTTATCTGTTTTTTTTTCTTTGCGTTGTGCTTGTTCCACTCGCATCATCATGTCTGGTTCGGTATTAACGGATGGGTGTTCATCTGGCGTGGCATGCGCTTTGGGATAAGAACGTGTACAAGGCAGTTGGTACCGGATGGTGAAATCCCTGCAGGAAGAATACAACCGACTCTCAACCCAGCCATAAATTGTCATCCTTGTCTTACAGACAGGGCAAGGCATCAATGTGTGTGCCGCCCCTCGGATGGTCGTTAAACTGGGTCTCCTGTTTGCTGGCATTAGTTGGTAGACGTTAAAAATCCCATGGTCTCCTTCGTGAAGAGTAGACGAGCTATCACCGGCACCATGAACAAATTACAAATTCCTGCCTGAACCTGCAGGAGGCACTGCATCAGCGGCACATTTGCACGCTCACAAATGATGCTCCTCGCAGCCTTGTGCTGCATGTGAAAGAAGAAGGTTAATTCACAGGTATTGTCATTGCCTAATTCAAAATGTCACAAAATTCCACAAATTGTTACACATGTCCAAACTACAAAGCAAACAGGACCGGTTCCACTCTCCAATGCACGAAGTGGGGCCATTTCCCCTCCCCCCAAAGTGGGACCATTTCCCCCCTACCAAAGAAAGTGGGACCATTTCCCCCCTTCCCAAAGAAAGTGGGACCATTTCCACTCTATCATGCAATTTTATCGTGTCTTTTGCAAAGACTGGGTGAGTTATCACCGTCACCTTGAACAAATCGCAGACTCCTGCCCAAATCGCCTTCAGTCGGATGCCTGGCGTGGCCAGTTGGTTCATGAAAGACCTTGGGCCAAACTCCCTCCAGGGCCGACCCCACAAGAAAGGTGGGATTGATTCGAACCATCAAAGTCGTAATCCTAGTCGTCGTCGTATGGTGAATATTTCTGGCTATTTCTATTTCACACTTAATCTTGGCCTAAATAATACTGATGGTAGTGTTTGTAAACTTTCTTCATCACGACATGGTTATTTTGATGTGTGATAGAATATTGGTCTTCAAAGTTGTACAGGCATTACTCATAATGCATGGCATAAGTCGATCACAGTAATGTTTGTCTCCTCGTGTCAGGTTGTCAAGAATGATCGTGAAACAAACAAGTATGATGGCTGGCCCGAGATGGCGAAACTTGAGGGCTGCATTCCTCTGAAACAAGGCTAATTAAAAAGAAAATTTTGAGAGGTGGTGGTTCTTCTTGCAACAGTTTTTTATTTTTTTTTTGGTTTGTTTGTTGTTTGTCAGCAAGGTGATGGATGGATGGAGCATTTCCCCTCCCATGGATAGCAGTGTGTGCTGCGAGAAAAAAAAAAGTTGCTGCTAAAGTTTATATAAAAGCATGCAGATGGGGAAAATGGAGGGAAAAGCAGAGTGCAACGAACCCCGCAGTTTAACCCCACGCATGACAAGAAAGTCCCCACCATGACTTCCACAGGATTAACCACATCGGTGAACTCTGAGCAGACATTTTGGACACACATTGCTCAAATGTGCTTCGACCATGTGCTGTGTCTGCAGTTTTGGACAAGTGAATGGTGATGACAATGTAAATAATAAGACAGACGTTGTGGTCGGCAAAGAAAGCGTGTCGATACGTGCTTTTATTCCTCAGTGTCACTGACAATTGTTTGCCTTCTCCAACACAAACATTATGGAAGTATTGCTTCCAGCATTACAGGTGAAAAACTTTTGCATATGATCAATCCCAAGTTAAAGTTTGGTGGGGAAAAGTTAATTAAAAGTACTCCTTATTGTTGTTCACTGTAGTAGACATTTTGTTTTTGTTTTATTTTTCTTGCGGTGAACGGGGGGGGGGGGGGGGGGGGGCAGCGCACTGTGGCCATTTTGTGGAAGCTGTGACAGCAAGGCCCCACGGTGACTCCGGTGGAGCACCATCGGCGAGACTGTTGTGGGATTCGATGGAGGATCTTCATGAAGTCCCCGAGTCTTGCGGGTCCTGGAAAGCTGTTTCTTTTCCTGTTCGCAAGCTGCTGAACACCGAGGGAGCTGCCACTCCAATTTTCTCTGTGGGTGTTTTTGGAGTGAGCAGACGTGACAACAACAATTGAGAAGCATTTTGTTCTACATCACCGCCATTGTTACAATGGATATGTGGCGGGAATGACTCATATCGAAAGAGTTCATGGTACTTTTGGCACAACTTACCGCACTCTTCCATGGCACGTGCCGTAGCTGTACGCGGTTCGGTTCTGGAACCCAGACGACTCCGAGCAGACTTCAGCTCATCCGCATTTACTGGGGGGCGCTTCTTCTTTACTACCTGCACCTTCGTCGCGATAATAACACAATTCATTCCGAATTATTTGCATCTCAGTCATAACTGGAAGGGCACTCGGTAGAGCGCATACCTCCGCTACACAATGTCTGATCCGCGACAACATATCGGGTCCAATACATTTTTGAAAATATCATGCTATACCTAGTACGATATCATTTTTGACCCTATCTCTCAATGGTGAAGAATCACTTTAAAATTAAATAATTCCCGTATCGAGATCTTCACCAAAATCGGATCAGTTCGTCCTTGTCACGCACCCAACCTGTCCACCAAATTTCATCCGGATCCGTCTACAACTTTTTGAGATATCCTGCACACAAACAAACAGACAAACAGACAGAAAGGGGGTGAAAACATGACCTCCTTCACCTTCGGTGGTGGAGGTAATAATAGACCTGTTTGTATATTCTACGCTTGTGGGTGTTAAATGTCCCACGGTACCCTTTGAAAAGCGTCGGCTATTGCGAGCCAGTGCCCTGGCCAAATTATATATCCCTACCGTGGTTGAGGATGATGCTTCAGCAGCACTCTGTGGTGGAGGAATGACCTTTCTGGGGGAGACTCTAAACTGTGGGAACATTGAGGGCCTGGTTCTGGGTCCCCTGCTGCCCCTCCACCCACCATTTCCCCCCTTTCCTCACAAGAGGGGGTGTGGGAACAACAGTAAGTGACTATACAATTAACTTCCCTGCTCACGAAGTCATTCAACGACATCACTTGGTGTTAAATTTGGAACCCGAGGAGTGACGTCATACTGATGGGATCAAACATCCCATCACCTGTGAACGACATCATGTCACTTCCGATGTAATGCTTTGTTTTCTGAACCTTAAAATGATTAACCGAAGTTGAAATCGTGAAACGTCACACACTGATCACCAGGCAACAGCTTCACGTGTCATCCGTCCACCTGGACAGTGAACACCAACACAATGAGCTCCAGATTGAACACTGTTGGATCAAACTGAACAATATAAAACATTTGTTCCTTAACGACAAAGTGGTTGAAATCTTCAAGGCTGCATTCCCAAAATGTTTTACACTTTAAGGGAAACAAACAGTTAATGTAACTATTCTGTAAGGCTTCTAGTGGCGTTGTTACCACAACAACAAACACGCTTGTACTCTTACCTGCGACATGTTGACCGCTGTTGAAATGTGGACCCACAAAGACTTTCTGCTGCTGTGGCGTACAGTATTTATGAGCACACAATCTCACAAGCTGTACAATCACATCGCTCCGTGCGGGTACCATATAAGGACACCGCGTACCCCCCCATTATGACGTCAGCCCTCGGGCTCCAAATTAAACACCAAGTGATGTCGTTGCGTGACTCCGCGAGCAGGGAAGGAGGGTGACGGTCTTTGGGTCCAGTTCAGCACAGCCGGCCTCTTGTGCTGCCAAAAACAGCTGTGGCTATTTCTGATACACGAAATCATCGCTTCCAACACCCATCCATCCGTTCATGCTCGGGAAACCTCTTGTTGAGAACTTTGGGTTCATCCTGACTCCAAGATTCACAGCAGGAACTCCAGTCCAAAGCAGAGGACCATTTCCAGTTGATGATGTGTTTCAAAGTTCCAGGGCCACCATCTGATGCCGCAGAATCATAAGAGTGAAAAAGATAAAAATTTTGAAGATTTCATTTCCATTTGAACGATTATTATTGTAATCATTGCTGGAACCGGTGAATCAATGAAAGGGCAACTCGTACTGAACGAACCGAACTGTAAAAGTACAGATCGTCGGGTTCAGCTGAGCACGAGTTTGCCTCGGACACATGCTTGTCCCCAAATAAGTTCTCGGGATCCATGTGGAACATCACCCCGTGATGCCATTCCACTGGATCTAAGGAGCAATCTGATTGGTTGCTTGCTCCGTTTTCATGTTTGTCTGAACACAAATTCCATGCAAGTGACAGAATAACACTTTTGGTGATCATGTCACATCTTGATCAGCTTGACGTGGTGGAAACAATGAAGGCCTCCAATGAGGCTGAGTCTATCTTTGGGTCTATCACTTCACCATCGCAGACAGGTCGGTGGTCTCTCGGTTTTCTTGCGCTCTATTGGTCTTGCACCCTCTGTGTTCTTTCCGTGATTTGACACCGTGCCCCCCCCACCCCCAGGTTTCTGCAGGGCACACATGGTCCATCATTTTAAAAAGCAAAAATTTATATATATACACAGAACGGATAACAAGGGAGCGAGAACAAGAGGGAAGCAGAAACCAGACACATGAGGAGATCTGTGGAAGGGAGAGGGATGGGGCGGAGTACACGGGGTAAACAAGATGGACACAACAGGAACCTTGAGGAAGGAAAGCAGGGAATTTGAAGGGGGTGGGTTTGGTGTGGATTAACGGGAGGAGAAAACATCGAGGATTTGGATGGGGGATGATAAGAGGTGGTGGTGAACAACTGTTTTGAAGACCTGGAAGGAAGAAGAATGGGATTGAACACAATGAGGGAGTTTGTTCCAAAGGCAGGAAAAAAGAGAAATGAAGGAGTGAAGGTGAGCAGTGATTTGTGATTTTGGTAGTTTAACCAGAAGGGGGTTGCTGGCGGACATTGAGCGCCCTTCGGATATATGGGAGGGGGACATATCGTAGACAAAGCAGGGGGGGGGGCGAGACCGGAGAGGAGACGGAAGAAGACAGAAAGACCACCGACCTGCCTGCGATGAGAGAGTGAGAGGCCCAAAGACTCAACCTCATCACGGGTACCCATACCCATAGTGAGGTACCCATGCGATGCACAGGAGCGAGGCCAAATGCAAACAGATAATCTGGAAACAGGGAATGCCAAACCATGAACCAATAAATTCCACATTCCTGTTTTACCTTCAATCGAACGTCAGGCTTGGATAGCCGGTTCTTGAAGGATTTGGGCAAAAAAACTTACTGCATCTGACCCCAGCAGAAGTAAGGTGGGTAATATTTCAATGATGAATGGCAAAACTGCAAACAGTGAATCCGCGAATGTCACGGGTGGAAACCCTCACGTCAATTCCTGACTCTCCTTTAAACTCAATTTCTCTATTTTCATTCCAAACAGCATCATTCCAATGAAAAATTAATTCTGAACCATAATTCTGAACCATGAACCTTCAATTCTGAAGGGAGCAGCTTTGTACGGATCAAAACTCAAAATCATTATTGTATTGAGGTATTTGTGAAACCTCCCACCCACCTTAGGCCACCGGCTGTGACCCCAAGAGGTTCCACAGAAGGTTTTGTGGGGCTAGTCCCTAAACTGATGGAGTAGTTTGGGGACGGACAGACAGACAGTTCTGCTTTATAATATAGATACAGGGGGTATGAGGTTAGTTTATGGGGGTGGTTGGGATGAATTTCTCCAGAATAGTAGAGAGTGAGTGGGAGATGGTGGCAGAAGTAATGGCAGAGGCATTTGCCTTGGATTTTGAGTCACGACAAGTGGGACTATAAGTAGTGATGATAAAGTGAAAAGAAGATTCATGGAAGTTGAGAGGGACTTGCCCAGCTTCCGAAGTGGCAGGAGATGACTCTAACAGACAAACCGCCAATGGAAGAGTTCTTCAATCCACTTAATTGCTGTACGAGAGCTGCGCATTTTATGTAGGACACACATCAATGTATGTATGTATGTATATATATATATATATATTGTTCCGGAAATGGCCTTATTGACTACTAAATATAGGATTAGCTCAGATCCCCCATTAAATGCATGTATAGTTAGGTTGTTTGGTAAAATGGACGTTATATGTGTGTCGGGAGGTGTAAGAGGCTGTATTATTGTTGTGCGGTGGTGGTGGAATGAGAGCTCCCTCTTCCTTCCCCCATCCCGGACGAGGCCCCGCCCAGTCGGCTGAGAGGGTGTGGCCAAAAAGAGGAAGTGACGCGGAAGGGGAGGAGTTTTTTCGGCTTCGGGGAGAGAGGCGCGCTCGTGTTTCGAAGCGAGCAGAAAAAGGAAAAACTAAGGAGAGAAAAGAGTATAGTGT
>CM068954.1:12509297-12520625 GCA_035128595.1 Eptatretus atami
CGGTTTAGGCTACGATAGTTGTTAAAAGGGGAACCGTGCCTGTATTGTAAGGGGACGGGACGGTGGGGGAGGCACGGAGTTTAGGTAGGGGGATTATAGGATAGATAGGGGATTGGCAGGATTCAGCGGGGATGTGTGTGGTGGAGGTTGTTGGGAAACATGTTTGAGTGGGGTGGAGGGCCAGCGGGGGGGTTCTGTGTTGTGTTGGACGCGGAATTGTGGGAATGCATTGGTGCGGGATGAGTGATTGGCGGAGGGACATGTGGACTTCCCGCCCCAAGGGGGGGGACCCGGGCGGGTCAAGTTGTAGAGTGGAGTTGGCATGGTTAGTTTAAATTGACAAACTGGGAGGGTCCGTGATTTGCTGTTGGTGGGGAGTAGGGCTCGGAAAACCCATTTTGGGAGGGTTGCAGGGAAGGGGCCCCTGTTGACGGGGGCTGGAAGGCGTGGCTGCGAAGGGTGGGGAGTTCGCTGATGGGGGTACCCCCGGGGGCACCGGGGGCCTAGGGTCCGCCGTGGTAGAGCCACAGGGGGGGGGCCATTGGGGGCCGGGCGTTTAGCGTATGGGGGCACGGATTCGTTGGGCGCCCGCTTGGTGCGGGGGGCCCGGGGGCGCCGTTTAGCCACGTGGGGCAAAGTGGTCGTCCGGTGCCCGGTGAAACTCGGGAAGGGGCCGGGGCGCCGCCAGCCTGCCAACGTGTTGCGTTTGCAGGGGGAGTGCCATTTGGGGGGCCAACTCCCCGGTGCTTTTAGGGTGGGGAGTGGTAAGGGCTCAGGGCGTGTTAAGTGGGCCGGGGGTTGCATTGTTGGGAGATTCTCGGCAGGAGGATCGTTGCCTGCAAAGGGGGGGCCCCACGCGTGCCCGGCCATTGATGACCGTGGGCAAAGGGGGCACGAGGGGCGGAAAATTCGGAGGAGGGGCGAGGCCCGGGAAACTGTAAGGGACACCCAAACCCAACAAGGGCGACAGGGGGAATTCTGGGGTCTGTTTAGGAACAATTTAGTTTTAAAGGCGAGAGAGCGTCTTGTTGGGGAAAGGCCCCGGGGTAGGGTTTTTAAAGGTTAATGGTGGGTTAGATAGGGATGTGTACCCCTCCGCCACCAATCCATCCCTTCGCTCTCGTTTGGTGCGGGCCGGCTGGACCATGGTTAGGATCGGCTGGAGATTCTTGGGGAGGCCCCATCTTGAGGGCTTGGTTGGGCCTCGGCCACAGGGACCGCTAGCTTCTGCCCTGTAATTCCCCTCCGGGGAACGGGAACGGTAGGGGTTGGGGAAGTAAGGGGGCTAGGTGAACGAATTAGGTTAAGGGTCCGAACACGGACCGATTAAGGGGCGTTAGGACGATTTTGTAGTGGGAGGGAGGTGTGGAAAATAAAAACAAAAAAAAAAAAATAAAAATAAAATTAGTTGGGGGCTAAAAAATTATGGGTTTTTACAAATTAAGGGAGTGGTAGGTACAGTAAACAGGCCAAAACGTGCGGAATAGGTGGGAGGGGGAGACAGGGAGGGTAAGTTCCGGAGTCCACCCCTTCTGTGTGGCCAAAACACACCGCACTGCCCTCCACAACCTCCACATGGCAAGGGGCAAAAGGGGCTTGGGCCCAAAAAACTTTTCAATTCGCTTCTGCGGGCGTGTTGCTTTGCGGGGGCCTGTGCGGGCCAAAACTCATCGGGGCCCTGGTTTGTTTTCTCAGGCCTGTGCGGGGGGGCGGGTCTTTCTGCTGTTTTGCTGCCAAGGGGGCCTGTGCGGGCCGGGAATTCGTCCGGGCGGGGGGCATGTTTTTTTTACTGCAAGGGCCTGGTGGGCGGGGCCAGTTCGTCTTGCCGGGCTGGTGTTTGCCTGGCAACGGGGCTTTTCTGGGGCAGGGGCTATGGTTGCCTTTTACCTTTGCCACATGTCGATGGGCCCCACTGGCCCCCCTGTTCAACACACAGGCCCCCGTTCAATTTTTGCTTTTGGCCACCCCCCCTGTTTCATTTCCATGGGGCGGCCAGGATCCGGCAAGCAAACGTTTGGCAAAGCTGCAGTGGAAACTGGTTTTCCTGGGTTGGCAAGCATGCAACACGGGGGCCCTGCGTTGGCCCGGGCCCCGTGCACCGGTTTTTCTGTTTGACTCTTTAACACCCTTTTTTCCTTGCAGAGGGTCCATTGATCCATGGGGGGGGCCATGGGAAGTTTAGGTGTGAATTATTAAAGTTTAAGGTTGTTAAGTTGTATGTAATATTGGAGGGCTTCCGCCCCCGGGGCATGTCTGTCTAGCCAGCCGGGCAAATTTTATTTAAAGTCGGTTCCGTGTTGAAGTGAAGTTGGTTTTAGGGTAAGTTCCTTTCAGCCCCTTTTCAGCTTATTTATTTTTGGGGGAACACGAAATACCATGAATGTCGCACTCAGGGGGATCCGTTAGGTAAAAACGTACCTAGGGGGGAGAACTACCAACATTGCATGGCACACGGGAAATTTTTTGAACGGACTCGGAGGGGGGACGAATGTCTGTAAAAGGGGATGGGGTGTGTATACGGTTCTGGGGAAATTTCGGCAAACCCACCATAAAAAGGGATCCCGATAGCGTGAGGGATTATAATTTCTTAAAGTAACATGGTTTAGGGTTAGGGGCCCAACCATTGAAGAGGGGGGAAATTGGATGTGATTCATTCGGGGCTGCCGATTTTTCCTTTTGAGCTTTAGGGGCGTTTTTCTGTTCTACCTGTTCTTGAAGGCCCACCACGCCAACCAACAAACAAACAACCCAGCAGCAAAAAACCTACCTTCCCACCACTCGGCATACCGCAAAACCTTTTCAACAATCACCCGGCCATTCCAGGGGCAGCTCCATGGGCCATCGTGGACAACCGCCGAAACCCTCCACCAACCTTATCTCCTTACGGCCATTCCCGCACCACCTTGGGCTGGGCGTCGCCGGAGCACGAGTTCGCAAAGCTGTTCCTTGACAAGCGCAGGGCGAACACGCCGCGTACCGGATGGTCTGCAAGGATGGCGGATGGGTCTGAGGTAGGGAACATTCGGCGGTGAGGGTGATAGTGAGTGCACCCGCGCCTCAATTTCGTGAATCTCCAAGCCAATTTTCAGAGGAATAAGGCGCGGGGCGGGCTTGGGGCCCCGGCCTGCCAGACGGGGGGTCCCTGATAACGAACAAAGAATCGGGCATTTATTGCAAACAAATTTGAGGATTCAGGGAATTTGGGATACAGCGCCCCCTTTTCTCCGTTCCACAGCTGGAGAGAGATCCGCGCGCGCGTCCGTGCCAGAACACACCTTGGATCCAAGAAGATCAGATAATAACTCGTGTGCGCGAGATAGATACAATTTCTCGGCGTCATCAGGTGCTCGTCGGGTTCCCAGGTGCTCTCTGATAATTAAAAGGCACCGTGGGCCGCAGTGTAAGGTCAAGCCGAGGCGTAAGTAGTCGGTCCTGCGGAAGGCCTCTAGTGGTCGGTGTCTGGGGAAGCAAGGGCAGACCTCGTGTGAGGGATAGGTTCACGCTCTGGGCCTGCCGGGGGGGGGGCTGTCGTTGGGAGGGTGGACTGGAGGGGCTCGATGGGGGCTGTGGGAGGGGCTATCGTGTCTGAAGGCTGAGTATCTGGTTGGGGGGGCAGGGGACGGCTGCGGGTAGTGCGGGTTTCATACGGGGCCCCTGAGGGTGGGACTCCTGGGTGGGGGGGCTCGCGGGCTTTCGCGGGGATTCAAGGCCAAAAAGGGCCAAGCCTCATTACTTTCCCTCTCAGCTGAGCAATCACAATCTCCCCTCCTTTCTGTCCCCCCGCGCTGAACTTGAGGGCGGGGAACAAGGGGCCCGTTTCCCAACTTACAACCCAAGGTTGCCCACGGCGAACCGACCGGTTCTGTCTCTGCGCGACATTTTGGCGGGGGGGGCTCGCCACTGGTTAGGGATCCTTCGCGTTCTCGGGGGGATTCCTGGCCGCTTCATTTCCAGGTCCCACGCGGCATCTAGGCCCACGGGGGGCCCCAGTCTGGACTCCCTTGCCTTTGAGGGCGGGGTGTCTGTTTTCTTTGAGTCGGTGTGGATATGCGTGGTTATGTTTGGCGCACGTGTCTCGGAAGATTAGTAATAACATGTTATTAAGTGGTCCGGATGTGGTGTTCTTCCTATTTTTTTTTTGTTACTCGCTGTTTGGATATATAGTGCCAATCTTAAATTGTGACTTGTAATATTACGGGTGTGTCATATGTGTGGTCTTCCGCGTTTGGCCGAGAACGGGATATAACTGTGCTTACTGTGTGAACTTCTTTCCCGTTTCGGCCTTTCCGCGGTCTTTCTCTTTTCGTTGAATATACCTCATCCTGCCTTTACGGTATAATAAAGGGGTTCGTAGTGGAGGTGCCATAAGAACGCCATGGTGTTAATATCTTGAACCTGTTTTCGATTGGGTCGGACTCTCGATAACATACTGCTCGGGTTTATGCTCGCGCAGTACGGAACGGGCCCGCCCAAGGCGCTCGTGGTCCGGAGTCGGGACCCTCGGCGGAGCGGTACGATATTGCTCCGGGTTTACGCATCCGCGGTTTGGGGTTAACTAGGGTTCGAATCTGCATGTCGCGTATAACAAACCCCTTATCCTACGGGTCCTATGTGGCCGTAGCTTTATTGGCATCAGATCTGTGTTGAGCAGGCTCGGGAAGAAGGGGGCCCAACCCAGTTGACCCTGGGATCCCCGGCGAGATAGCGGGAGGAGGTTCCGATCTGGAATTGGTTTTCCGTTCCGATTGTGGGGATGGTGGCGGTCGCGTTGTTCGTAGTCGGGACTAGTTGCCGGGAGTTCTCCGGCACGCCGACTGCCGCGAATTCGCCACAATATAATATATCTCTTATACATATATAACATATTAGTATATACAATAAAACATATATAATCCAGTAATACAACATTATTACTTAATAAACAGCTAACATTACTTATTATATTTAATTGATTTACGGACTTGTGGGACATTCGCAATGAAACAACCATTCTAGGGGTCCCGAGGTGTGAGGGATTTATTCTTTTAGTTTACATGACTCTTAGTTTTAAAAGTCCCCACAACCCCGGTCTGCTCTCTGAACCGGGATTATGTGATCCATTCGGGCTGCGATCCTTTGAGTTAGGCGTTCTTCTTTTTCTATTTTTTATTTCCACCAAAAAAAACAACAAAGGGCTCGCCTGGCTTCCACGGCCAGATTCGAGAGAAGCGAGGGGAGGAAAGGAACCTCGCCTAGCAACGCGTAGGCCACTGGGGTCGCGTTCCAGCGGGCCCCACGTCGATCGGACGTCGGAGAGGGCCCTCGAGCCCAACAGGACAGGCCACTTCGATTTTTCTCTTTGAGGTTTGGTGTCACATGTGTGTTGTGAGCGCCACCCATCTGTGAACGCTCAAACTGTATAACGTGTTGCCGAATGTCATACCCGTTAGTCCGCGTTCGTTAAGTCTCTGCGGTCCAATACGGTTGCTTATATGTGCATTTCTCGACTGTCTGGCTCTGCCATACGTTAGTGACTCTCCCGTGTGTCAGTGTGAATAAGTGCTTGTCGATGAACTTAGTTCCCCGAGTTTCGCGCGATCTTCAGCCTTTGTGAATTCCACATCCTTGCCCGTTCACGAAAAAGGTTCGTAGTGGGCCGCTCTCCCTTTAATACACCGACGATAATTAATTGAACGTCTGAGGCCGACGATAACACACTACGCCTCGGTATCCACCGATATGCACCGAGAACGTACCGCTTAAAGCCGGTTCGTGTCCGGAGTCCTACCTGCCGGGCGAGGTACGATCCTTGACCCAGGGTTTTACCCCACCACCCCGCGTGGGGTACTTGGTAGGTCGGTTTGGTCGATAACAACCCTCTCCACCGCGGAGATGCCCGAATTGGACGCTGCGTGGTGAGTCGAAGGCCACCTGTGACTGGCTCCCGGGCAGATCTAGTCCTCTGGAAGGGTCCGACAGAATGTCGTGCCGGTGGGCGACGGCGGCCGCCATTCGAGTCACGTCTGCCGTTCGCACGCGGCCAACGCGATCTCAGGGGCGCGAATTCGCCAACACTGTGCGCACGGAGGCGGGAAACGGAACTCTCCAGTCTCCAAGCTAAGATTCACTGGGTCGAGATCAGGTGGTGCGAGAGGACGCGACCCCCCGGCCATTCCCTATCCAAATTCAGAGGCGATTTTGTAAAACTAGCAACCCGTACGAGCAAATAAGATGGCAAGCTCAAGCGTCAGATCGCGGAGCGGGGTATAGCACAATCGCGATTGTAGAATTGCTTATAAGTCCAGGCCTCAGGATGGAAACCGAGCAGGCACATTGGCTGTGCACAGGCACACCAGTGTCCCCACCCCAACGCTGAACCCAAGAGCCCGGAAATGAGCGCGGGCAGCGGGCAGAGGCCGCGCGCGCTTATGTACAGCCGCCCCGCCTCCCCACTCCGTCAAATACCTCCGGCTACCCAGCGAACCGGGGCACGATGTGGCGGATCGCGTCCTTGCTCTTCGCATTAGTCATCACCAATGAGGAGATCGATCACTACCAAGCCATGAGGGGGGAGATGCAACACATGGGAAGCCAAAATAAGCTCGGACAGCTGCAACAAACAAATGGATTACAACTCACAAATAACAATCGGATGGAAATCACGGCAACAAATAACGAAATGAAAACGAAAATGGGACTACGAAATACGCAACACAATGACGAAGATCTAAAAACAAATGTGTGCGGATGTATCAATCAACATAGATGCGACACTTCTACACAGCGTGAAGAACAAAATGATAAAATGCGGGTGAGACGCAGAACATAGGGCCGAAAAGCTGCGGCGAGGCATGAGGCAATACCGGGGAGCTCAAGATTGCACGCCCGTGTGGAGCGAACGAGCCATGAGAGGGGTGCAACCCGAGTTTGTCCGGCCCCAATGGAGGCCCGCCGTGTAGCGGAAAATATCCGGGGACGTGCAGTGGGACCAGACCACGTGGACCAGGAACAACGACAGGAGAAAGAATGCGGTGACACAGAGGAAAACTAAATGGAGACCGAAACGTTGAGACGAGACCGAGTGACGACAAGAGACAACTAAAAATCAGTGAGAGAACAAGGAGCGTAATGGTGAAGGGGTGACCGAGTGCGCAGAGACACGGGACCTGTAGAAACGCTAGAGAGAGATATACACTGATGAAGAGGGGTGGAAGAAACTAAGCACGAACACACGACACACATTGGGGTAGTGGCAGACCATGAGGGAGGAGGCTGGCAGGACAGGGTAGAGACCCTGGTCGCGAAGCAGCTGGATGCCTCCTCAGGAACAGGGATGGGAGTTTGCCCCTTGAGCTGATCACGACGCAGAGTGAGTTCGTCGTGATCGAGCGAGTTCAGGAAGGCGTAGTGCTGCGGACGGGTGCACGCCGAGCTCGGGGCTATAAGCCAGGCCCCGGGAACCCTTGGTGAAGGGTCGGCACGATTCCCCACGCGTGTTGGTCCCCGGCGTGTGTGCGTGTCGAGGGTGTGTTCACGAGTGTGGTGAGAATGTGCGTGCTGCAACGCACGCCATAGGCGCGGGTGCTAATAGAGGCGTCTGCAGAGCGACGGCGGGTGACAAATAATCCCGTGTGTGGATGAGAACCCAGGTGTGAGTGCGACCCCGGTGTGTGAGTGGGATGTGCGCTCGCGAAGTGCTTGCAAGAATGGCGTGCTTCCCAGGCATCGCCGGTCGTGTACAAGAGGGCACCGTGTGTGCGAACAAGCCCACGGGCTGCGGCAGGCAGTGACGACCGTGTGCTGGAGAGGGCCACGATGCACAGTGGAGGCCGTGTGTCGAGTGCTCAAACCACGTGGAGCGAGGCGCGGGAGATGCTGAGTGAGCGGACGTCTCGTAGTGGTGAGGGAGCACCGTGTGTGTGATAGAGCCGGTGATGTGAGGGAGATGTCGTCAGCCAATGTCGGTGGCATGCAGCCGCGTCTCCCTGAGGGTGAGTTGTGATCGCGAGTGGTCAGTCTGCTGTCGTGCGTAACACGCCACTTGTGCCACTGCGTGGGAGAATGCGACGCGACGACAGCGCGACATGTGAAGAGACAAGGCCCGGGTCATACCCAGCGTCCTGTTACGCTCTGCCTCTCCGGGAAGACGTGCCGGGTTCACCCAGAGCAACGAGCCGCGGACGGTCACTTGCTGTGCAACGCACCGGACGGGCCCGCCACGCTGCTCGCTTGCGGGAGCACTGCCAACGCCGTCGGACGACGCGGTGGATTTCGCGATCCCACCGCTGGAACGCGACAAGTTTAGGCAGCGATAACGCGATTTGGGACCTCGTGATGGGTTCTCCACGCGCGAGCGCTGTGTTAAAGCTCCAATGGCAGAACATGTGTTCGCGTGAGCGGAGCCCCTCGGACGTGCGAGTTTGCTTTTGTGTTTGGTGCGCACTGTGACCCTCACTCGGCTGCACATGCGGGTTGGAATCTCGATGTGCCCCCCCCCTACGTGGAGAGTCGAATCCATCTGATACCCCGGATCCTACGGAACGTCCCAGAGCGGCGACGCAGAGTACGCGTAGCCAGCTGACATTGACGATCTACGCGGAAGGATGCAACGGCTCGCGGCGAGCTCGCAGGTTGCCATCCTCACAGCCTCCCTGCTCGCCGCTTGGTGCTAGGCGCTAAATGTGTCATTAAAAAAAAAAAGTTACTACACCTGAGCAAGCTCGCCGTTTCCGGTTGAACACAGGGATTCACCGTGGTAAGGGTGGAGATACCCCCTTGCGCGCACAGGATTGCACTCTATGGGGAAGGTGCGGAGTGGTTAGTGACTGCCTAGACCCGCGCTTCATGGGCAGGGTGATACAGTCTCATCGGGGCCCGCTGAATGGGATTAGGTCAGAGGGATGTTAGTTGAGATTTTAGGTCTGGAACCCAGATGGAAATGAGCATTTTGGCAGGACTATGGACATGACTATCGTGCAAATGGTGCACGTGGAGGACGTGCAGCTTAGCGCCCCCGTTCGGTGTGAAACGAACGTTGCTGTAGTGTAAGGGCTGACGTGGACCATCACGAGTTCAAGTCTAGGGGACGGTAGTCACGCCAGGATGGCCAGAGTCAGACTCGTGTTTGTGTGTCTGAAGATCGTTCGGGGGTTTGAGTGGCAAGCATATGCTTTGCATGAGTGAGTGAGGACCAGCCGGGTCGCTGTGTGAGTGCCGAAGCGAATGAGTGGAATGCATGGTGCGTCGAATGTAGTCGATTGGGGGGTAGCGGAGTCATCCTGCCCAGGGGACCCCCGGCTGTACTCAGCTATGAAACGTTGATCTTCAGCTGCGGTTAGTTTAATAATTACAAAATGGAGGTCGTTTTTGCTTGTTGGTGGGCGATAGAGGCTCGAATGAACCCTGTCTTGGGAGGAGTGCAGGGAAGCCCAGTTGACGGGAGCTGGAGGCGTGGGCTGCGGAAGGTGGGAGTATCGCTGAGTGGGTACCCGGGGCCACCGGGGCCTAGGTCGCGGCAGTAGGAGCCACAGGGGGGGCTCCATTGGGGGCCGGGTTAGCGTTGGTGGTCCAGGATTCGGGTGCGCCCGCTGTGGGGGGCCCGGGCGCCGTTAGCCGCGTGGGCAGTGTGTGGGCCGGTGACCCTCGGAAGGGGCCGGGAGCCCAGCCTGCCAGTTGCGTTTCAGGGGAGTGCCAGGGAGGGCAACTCCCCGGTGTATAGGAGCGGTAGGGCTCGGAGCAGTGAGTGCCGGTGCATGTGGAGACTCGCAGAGGTCGTGCCTGCCAAGGGGAGCCACGCGGTCCCAGCCATGAGACCGTGTAGGGACGACGGAAAATTGAGGAGGGGCGAGGCCCGAAATTGTGAGGGACACAACACAGGCGACGGGATCTTGGGCTGATAGAACCATATAGTTAGCGAGAGGCGCTTGTGAAAGCCCGGGGTAGTTTAAGGTTAATGGATAGGGTAGATAGGAAGTGTACCCTCCGCCACCATCCTCGCCTTTCGCTCCACGTTGTGGGCGCTGGACCTCATGGTTAGATCGCTGAAGTCACTGGGTAGGCCCGTCTGGGGCTTTCGTTGGGCCTGCTCGACACGGACCGCTAGCTCTCCCTATTCCCTCCGGGAGGGAACTGTAGGGTTGGGAGTAGGCTAAGTGGGACGTATAGGTTAGCCGAACAAGGATATCAGTAAAGGGCGTTAGGCGGCATTTATTAGAGGGGATGGAAATAAAAAACAAACATAAAAAGTTGGGGCTAAATTGGGTTTTACAAATTAAGGGAGTGGGTATGGCAGTACAGGCAAGGCGATAGGTGGGAGGGCAGTAAGTCCGTGGTAGGTCCGAGCCGCCTTCTGTGTGGCCAGCACCACCGCACCTCCCTCACAACCTGCCACTGCCACTGGCAAGACGCAGCCGGCCAACTTCATCGCAGCCTTGTTTTGCTGCTGAGGCCTGTGCCGGCCGAATCGTCTGCACTGTTGCTTACAAGGCCTGTGCCGGGCCAGTTCGTCTGCGCTGTGTTTGCCTGGCAACGGCCTTGTTCGGCAGGCTTGTCGTTTGCCTTTCCGCTACCTGTTGCCCATCCATGCCCACTGCCCCTGTTCACGCGCCCCGTTCAAATTTTGCTTTTGCCACCCCCCCTGTTCATTGCCATGTGCGGCCAGGATTCCCAAGACAACGTTTGCAAGCTGCAGAACTGTCCTGTTGGCAGCTACAACACGGGCTGCCGGGTTGGGCCGTGCCGCCGCGGTTTTCGCTTTGACTTTTACCTTTTCCTGCAGAGTCCATTCGATCCTGGGCCATCGGGAGTAGGTGGTAAATTTATAAGGTTAAGTGTTAGTTGTATGTAATATAGAGGCGCCTCCCCGGCATGTCTGTCTTAGCGCCGCAATTTTATTTAAGTCTGTCCGTGTGAGTGGGTTTGTTTTAGTTAGTTATTCAGCCCTTCACGTTATTTTATTTTTGGGGACACGAATACCATGAATGTCGCACTCAGGGATCCGTTAGGTAAAACATACTAGGGGAGAACTACACATGATGGCACACGAATTTTGAACGACTCGGACGAGTCTGTAAAAAGGGGGAGGGTGTAGTATGTATCGGCGTGGAATTCGCAATAACACCATCTCAGTCCCGTGGATGAAGGTATCTTTTACAGTCACATGTATACGTTGAGCCCAACCCAGTTGTATTAAGAGGGTCAATTGTATTGAGGGGGTGAATGCTCTGGGTTTTGGTCGACGCTCTGGTTTTTTTGTCGATGCTCTTGCTTCGTGGTTGCTGTGGCTCGCTGCCCGTCTTCCGGCTCGCTCTCTGGAGGCCGCTGGCCTGGTCTTTGGTGGGGCAGTTGCAG
>CM068954.1:12523868-12541690 GCA_035128595.1 Eptatretus atami
GGATGAGGCACCGCGGGTGAGTGGTATGGTGTATGTGAGGGAAACGGCGCGAGTGAGTGGGCGGCCGAGTGTGAGGGAGACCGTGTGTGTGAGGTCGCTGTGTGTAAGGGAGATGTCGGTCGGCATGCGTCACGTGGGGGTCTCTGTGCGTTGCACAAGCCGCCGACGCCGCGCTGCGCGGTAACCCGGCCGCCACCACAATAGCTATCGCCGCTACCCGGCTTGTTCTCTGTCGCTGTCCTCCGTTCTACCATCTCAATCCTGCTGTTACACGTCACAGACTCCACTCATCACACTTCACACCCAAGACGCGGGATGTCCCCGCGCATGCTCCCGACCGACTGATCTTCCCTACAACAGAGACCTCACACGACACGGTCTTCGCCTCACACTCCGGACCCGCTCACCACACCCAACCTTTCACTTGCACAGGGGGCTTCACTCACACCATGCGTGCCGGAAAGCACGCATCTCCGCACACTCGCAAACACACAACCCCTGCACAACCACACTGGGGATTCGTGTCCCCACAAGGTTCCCGGGCCTCATACCCCCCAAAGCTACACGTGCACCTATCCACAGCACTCGTCCCTCAACTCCGCTGGCACGACCGAACCCACCTGGTCGTGATTCGCCTCAAGGGGCATACTCGCCTCCCCTCTTCCTGGAGCGAGGCCATCCAGCTGCTCACACCGGTCTCTACACCAGACGCCAGCTCCCCCATTATCCCACTACTCCTTGCTGTGGTTGTTCTGTCTAACCCCGTCCAAATTCACCCTCATTCTCCCCGTGTCTCGACATTTATTAGTTTCTGTGTCTCCGGCGTGTCTATTAGTCACTGCTTCTTGGTCTGGAGTCTTTCCCTATCTTACGTTAGGTCAACCTTGCTTTCTCCTTAAGCGCTCCCGTCCTTCCCTCTGTTTCACTCCTATGCTCTTTCACCGCATCTCCGCGTACCTCGCCTTGCTTTCCGTTCTTAATTGTCTTTTCTCTCCCTTCCCCATTCCTTATCACCTCGTGTTCTTATCTCCCTCGGTGCACGTCTCCGTCACTTTTCAATTGAATTTCTCCTCTGATCGTCAACTTTTCCGTCACCTAACTTCTTCGCCCAATACGTCTCCCGGAATTATTCTTCCTCACCCGCCTTCACCGCGGGACCTGACAAGCCGTTGCAAACCCCCCTCCCAGCTGCGTCTCGCTCCCAACACGTGGCGTCGCCATTACGCACTCCCTGTTGTTGCCTTCATGCCCGCCTGCAGGCTCGGCCCATTTGTATCTGTCACCCGCCCCGCATTTCTTCCATCTGGTTGTTTTCCAATTCCGTTCTTCACCTGTTGTAAGTTCGCATTCATTTGATTGTTATCCTGCACCACATTTTTTATTTCGTTTGTGTTTGTTCCATGTGCTTGTTCACTCCATCTATTTGCGTGCGTTTCCAATCCATTTTTTCGTCATTCCATCCATTTTGTTTTCCATCTGTGCCATTCCCCCCCCTCATTGCTTGTGTGATCATCTCCATCATTGTGTGATAACATGCGAAAGCAGGACCATTCCGCCACCCACCGGTCCCAGTTTCGCTGGGAGCTGGGAGGGATTGACGGAGGTGGGAGGGGAGGTGTCATACGCCGCGCCTCTTGCCGCCCGCGCACCATTCGGGTTCTGGATTCGTTTGGGGGGGAAACTGTTCACTGCACACCAATGTCCTGCTCGGGATTCCATCCTGACCATGGATTCTAACACATTACTACATTCCAATTCACCCCCGGCCCCGCTCGCCTTGAACGCCATCTTATTTCACGTAACGGGTTAATTTTAAATCGCTCGTAATTTGAGGGAATCGGGGGTCGCTCTCTCACCCTGGACCGATTCCCGTGAATTTAGCTTGGAGACACGAGAGTTCGTTTCCCGCTCTCTGACACCAGTGTGCGAATTCGCGCCCGCCGGCGTGCGCGGCCACGTGACTCGAATGCGCCGCCTCGCCCACCGGACGGACAATTCGTCGTGACCTCCCGGACTAACGCCGGGACCAGTCACGGTGGCCTTTCGCCTCACCACAACCCAGTCGCATTCACCCCGCGATAGGGTGTCGCCAAATCGATACCTAATACCCCACGGGTAACCACCGGGTATGTACCTCGCCACAGGTCGACTACCGGACACGAACCGCTTAAGCGTCCGTTCCGTCTACGGATAACCGAGCGGTGTTTCGTCGGCCTGACGGTTCAAAATTATCGGGCTATCCCCCACTCAACCCTTTTACGTGAAGCAAGATGGAGGACTCAACAAAGGAAAGGACGCAGCGAAACGGGAACAATTCAACACAAAGCACTATTTACACGACACACGGAGGAGCACACATATACACAGCATTATAAGCTACAATAAATAAAAACACATATATCACAAAACAAGGTTAAACCGAATACGCACACACGGCAACACTTAACAGTTCTACTTTCGACACGCGCCACACACACACGTTCACACAGAAACCCCAAAAAAAATGAAGTGCGACTTCCCTGGAGCTGTCGGCTCCTCTCGCGACCGCCGTCGACGTGGATCCCGTCTGACCGTGTACTCCCCCGCTCGAGCGTGGTCGCGAAGCCTTCTCCGGCGTGCCCGTGCCTGCTCGTGTTGGTCCCCCGACTCCACGACCGAGCACCGACTGACAGTACACCACCCAAGAGCACACCGAACAGACCAGAAAAAGAACAAGGACGAGACGAAGCAGGACGAGAAGAAGCACCATCACGAGGAACTGAGACCAAGAAAGCTCACTGAGGAGACCGCCAGCGCCACCCCTCTATATACTCCCGCGCGCCACCCCATGTTTCTACGCCCCGCCTTTGGCTCCACCCCCCTTGAGGCGCTTTCGAGAAAAAGGGGCGTTCCCCCTCTCGTTCCCCCCTCCCCAACGCCATGCGGGGCGAAGAAAATCCGTCCTGCGCCGGGCCAGGAAGATGGCGCGAAGGAAACAGGCGGGTTAAACCCGGCGCCACCGTTGTGCACTTCTTCTTTCCCTCCTTGCGTTCGACGGTTTCCAACGCGCGAAACCGTCGTAGTTGTGGACCGTGTGGAAGGATGGCGTTCGTCAGCGGGTAGTGGCGAAGATGTGTGGTGTTGTGAGGGTAAATGTGAGCGCGGGTTGCGTTCGAGTTGGGGCGGTGGTTGTTTCGGGGAGGTTGTCGTTTTAAAATAGAAAATTAGAAAAAGAACAACGGCTATCTCAAAGGATCGCAGCCCGAATGGATCACATTAATTCCCTTCTAACCAGGTTTTGGGCTAATCTATCACTGTACTTAAAGAATTTCTCACCTACGTTGCCTGAATGGTTTGCGAATTTCCCAGCCGATAACAATATAATATCAATATATATATATATATATATATATATAATATAAATAATACATTATATACAATAATGATATAATACAGTGGGGAGAACAAAAGTTTTGATACACTGCCGATTTTGCAGGGTTTTCCCACTCATAAAGACCGTAGAGGTACGTAATGTTTATAAGTAACTTCAGAACTGTGAAGACGGAATCAAAAGCAAAAATACTGAAAATCAATTGTATGATTTTTAAACATAAATTAATTTGGCATTTTAGTTGGATGAAAAAGTAATTTGATCATACAACCAGTAAGGGAATTGCGGCTTCTACAGACCCTTTAGTTTTGTCTTTAAGAAGCCCTCACCATTCATCACTCATTACCTGTATTAACTGCACCTGTTTGATCTCCGTATCTGGCAAAACAGACAGCGTCGCACACTCATTCAATCTAGGATCCAACCTTCCAAATGGGCAAGACCAAGAGAGCTTCTTAAGGACATCAGGGACAAAATTGTAGACTTGCAACAGGCTGGGATTGGCTACAGACAAATGCAAGGCAGCATTGGTGAGAAGGCAAGCAACTGTTGGCGGCAATTATTAGAAAATGAAGAATTCAAGATAAAGTCAATCTCCCTCGGTCTGGGGGCTCCATGCAAGATCTCACTCGTGGAGGCTCAATGATCATAGAAGGGAGTGATCAAGCCAGAAAGCACGAGACTGTCAATGACGCTGAAGAGAGATGGGACCGGTACGTTCAAAAGAAACCATAAGTAGCACACTACCAGTCATGGATTAAAAGTCCTGCAGCGACGCAAGGCTACTCTGCTCAAGCCAGCGCATGCAGGCCTCGTCTGAAGTTTGGCCAATGACAGCATTGGATGATAGAGGAGGAATGGGAGAAGGTCATGTGTCTGATAGACGCAAAATAAAGAGCTTTTTGGTTTAAAACTCACTCCAACTATGTCTTGTTTATGATGATGAGATCCTGGATGACTAGCAATGCTCGGGAATGACATTATCTGCCCGCTTGGATGTATGACTCTCATTGGAACGCTTTGTCGTATTTTGTATCGATCCAAAATTGACACAAAGTGAATGAGCTCCGTTGGTTCCTTCTACCAAATCGTGCAGCCGAAGGAGAAAACCTCACCACCAACTTCTGGCTCCACTGGACTTCACATTCGTCACGGGGACATTACATATCCATGATTGGAGAAAAGCTTGTGAAACTCACCCGTGCCTCCCAAGCACCAACGATTGTTGACATTTGACGGTCTCCTTATCTCTCACTAACGACTGTTTTGAACCACCAGCTCCTGAAGCAGTATTGCACCTCATAAAAGCTCGGGTGCAAACGTGATGCGAATGAAGGTGAAGCTGTTTCGCAAGAACAATATCCCATGTACGGACAGTTTGTTGGATGCTGGGTTTTTCAGCGTGCAAAACAACAAAACTGCCAACCAGGATAAATGAAGACTGTGAAGATTTGAGGTGTTACTTCTATGACATTCACAAAATAATAATCACGTGTGATATCCATTGTTGTAAACTTAAATGAAAGCCAGGCATTAATCGTTATGACTTTGGCAAATCTTTTTTTTTTCCTTTTGGGTTTTTAAACGATTAGAGATTAACACTTACTGTATTAACAGTAATTCAAGTATTTAATTTATTTGATCTGTTGTGGGTTGTTAATTATTATTTTTTTGAAAAATACATGTCTTTAAATGAGGTAGATACTTGCTTTGTAATTATAAATCCTGTTGGCTTGGTAATGAATTGCAAGGGAGAAGTATAGCTTACATGCGTGCCGGTGGCCATTTGGAATTTGCATGTAGATTCATACATATAACCAAAAATTGTGATGATTCCATTAGATCTTGTCCTCAGAAAACATATATTAGACACTCATTGTAATTGCTCACATGTATTCGCCGAAGATATCGCATTATTAGTGTTCGCGGCCATTTGGACGCCATCTTGTGTTGTGATTTTCATACCCTTAGAATGTTCAGAAAAATTTGCCACACTAATGTTTCTGTTAAAGCTTATGATACCTTCTTACAAAAATCAAGTGAGTTTTGCTTTAACCAAAAAAAATACACGAAATGCAAATATGCCTAAACTACCAGGCCAGATTTGTTGAGCTTGGGGATGCGTGCAGGACAGCTGCGTCTCCACTTGCATGGGTTGGAAAAAAGCATGGGTCCGGATCTGTCCACATCGTGGAGGATCCACCCAACGAGTCATGTCACCAACTAGTCGAATTGACACCGTCGTTGAGCACACGCATTTCTGAAACAATAAAACATTCTGAATTATCGTAAAACTAACAGGCCACCATTATGGCCGGACCGCTATTATGGCCCACCGCATTATGGCCCACCGCTATTATGGCCCATACCAACCCATATTTATCCATGCACCCCGTTATGTCACATTCATTCCATTCACCCAGTTTTATTATATTAATATTTCAAACGAGATCCAGGCATCTCGGAACACATCTTCTTTTTGCGAAAACATCTTTGGAAGGCACTGATTGAAAGGTGAGTCAAAAACAATGGTTTTAAATTGCTAGTTCATTCTATGATGAACTGGGTGCAACACCACAAATCCTTCCCTGGATTTTTGATACTCCATCATTTGCTTGACCTTGGACATTGATCCAGTCCGAGAATTGTGGCATATCAGGAACATCTTGCAGGGCCTTTTGGAGGGGTTCACCGTATATGTGGCACCTCATCAAATCCCATTGATTCCTCATATACTTCGAAAGCCGTCTGGCAATCCACCTCAGACAAAATTGAAACTGTTCTTTGCAGGAAATATCAATCGTTTCACCGACAATAACTGAGTACCAACCAGGACTGAATGTGGATCTATAAGTGCGAGATCCATCTATTTATCGGCTCAGTTCACAATCGTCGGTGGACATGCAGTTGTTTGGATGATCGAGTCGTCCCATTTCCTGAATGTCTTTCCCAGTCTCAGTTTAATTAGCTGAACAAATAGCTTCAGCTATCACCATGAAGTCATGACATCTTGTGTGATGGCCCTGCCTGAAAATATTGTTATGTTTGCCGGGTGTCGGCCGGGGAGCCGACCGCTCTGACGGTAGCCGCAGTCGAGTCGGCCCGACCATCGCCCGAATATAGATCGCCCCCGAAACTCCGAGCCGACGGTCCTTCGCTGCAAAACCGAAAATACGCCAATGACAGACCACGTTGTAGGTAGGTTCATTTGCCAATCTTCAATACGCTAAATACCACGTGATTACAACTTACCGGGGTATTCCACCCTCGAGGTGAACTCGTACGGAAACAAGCTGCTGAGGCGAGGCCTGTCCCTGTGCGCGGATTCCGGGCGGCTTAATCCCCTGAGAACCGTTCGGTCCGAATGTTCCCCCTTTTACGGCAAACTAACGCTTTCTAACTCCCAACACAGACGAAATGCTCAGTCAATGAAAGAATCGACGCGACGAGCTGAAAAACATTAACAATTGGCGTATTTATAAATATAATGGCGAACTGGAAGGCACGTCAGAGCAGAACTTTCGGACTTGACGAAATGGCAATACAATCATTTACAGCACACAAAGAACTTAACAGTTCCTACTTATGAGACGGGGCCCACGGACACACTACGCACACACCACACACACACACACAAACACACACACACACACACACACACCCAAAAATTGGTGGCTGTATGCCCTTTAATAAACGGACGGATGAGCGGGACAGATGAGCTGAACCCAGAACCTATCTGCGAACCTCTCCACCTTCGTGTCGTCTTCAAGCTGTTCGACCCGGGGGCTCCAAGCGAAGCGAGCTGGATCCAATGTCGCCGTTGAAGCCGCGATCCTCCCGAGCTCCAGCGAACCTCTCGGCGCTTCTGAACACGTGCTGGTGAGACGATGGCGCCGATCCTTCCCTTGATGCGTCGCTATCTCGAAGAACCACCTCAAACAAGATGAGGCCGATAGTCGCCACCAAGCCGGGAACCAAGCGGAGAACAAAGAGCTCCACGAACAAGAAAGAGCCAGCCACAGACCAAACCAGTTCCAAATCTCTTCGATGAACCAAAGCCTTCTCACAACACGGAACCAAGAGCAAGAAGCCACCACCAGCAGCTCGAGCGGAGCAACCACTCAACTCTCTCCGATGAACAAAGCGGAGGAACACAAAGAACTCCGAGCCGAGCAGAACCCCGAAGACCTGCTGAAAAAGCCAGGGCCGAAGCAAAAAGCTCTCCAAAAAGCCTCAACCCTAAGCCAAGCAGAAGCCGAAGCTCTACTTAATAAGCCAAGCCGAAGCCAAAAAAAGCTTACTGAAAAGCCCCCAAAGCAGAAGCTGAAGCTCCACTGAAAAGTCCCAACAGGAGAATCTCTTCCTTATTGTTATCGGCCCCTCTCCCCCCGCCTCCCGGCTGGAGCTCATCCCTCGTGCTCCATCCCCGCTCAACCACGGGGGGAGGGAGATGTTGACGTCAAGAATTCACGGACGGGAGGCTCTTCTTCCTCTTCGGCAGAAGAGGGGGAGGGCGTCTCCATTGTTTTTTATGATCGCCTCCCTAACTAAAATTAAATTTTAATCTCGCAGCGGCGCTTAATCGATTTCTGCCCATTAAACAATCGAAAGGTGAACTATCTCGGGAACATGAACTATCGGAACTAAACTGAGCTTAAGGAACCTGAATGTTGTGTGCAACGAATTCCACAATTCGTAAACAACATATTGTATGCATTGAATTCGGCATATGACTAAGACAATGAGGCTCCTTTCTGTGCGCTTAACTGGTCTTCCCCCAATGCTTCATGAAAGCTTGCACATCTGTCCCAGTCCTTCCCAAAGTTTCAGGTTCTGGAATTCGTGTGAAGGTCTTTTTTACGTTTACCTAAAAAAAATTAATAAATGACCTCTCTTCTGTTAGACTGTTACAAACAAAGCAACCCTTTATTCCTTCGTCTTCACGCGTCACCACACATGTTTCTTTCTCACCTCGAAGCTAGCAATTAAGTGGCCATCTACATACGACGTTACCGTGGTGTGAGACTGAAATTGAAGAAATAGAACTTCGTTAAAGAAAAGAGGAGGGAGGAGCAGAAAGCGAGAAAAGTAGGGTAAGAGGAGTCTGTTTGGAATTTGGAGGACAGGGAATTTTATAAGTTGAAGGAGTGTCTGGGGCCGTCTGAACTGTTGTGCCAACCCTCCCCACACCCCCTCCCCAAGTGAATTTATGTTGAATTTCCGGCCGTGCTAAGGTTTGATGGGCCAGGATGCCTTCTACTGCTCCTTTGTCCAATTTGTTCCTGTGTGAATCCAGGAAGAGGAGTGAGGGAGAGGGAGAAGACTGTAGGGAAGGGGGAGGGGAGAAGGGGAGTTAAGTTTCGATATGAACTTGGTGCTTGAAAGGTGTGCAACATTGGAAGAGAAAAATAAATAAATTTACCCTCAGCGCACAACGTCCAGTCCATCAAGAGTGACGTTCGGACAAAATCCAAAAAACCAATGTTTGGATTAAATATATTTCTCCCCTTATCACGGTGAAAAAATAAGTGATGAAAGGATAGATTTATAATCAACCAGTACGAAACCGTAACCAGTTGGTTCCGTTGTGACAGCGGTGGATGAAAAAAAATCATTTCAATAAAAAAACTAAGATACTCCACAGAACATACCGCTTGCCGAAAGGTGTTATTGTATTAAATACTCCCGAAGAGGACTTCCACTGAATCGGAAATTGAATTGTTTCATAATTTTTTTCGTTGCCAGATTTGAACGAAACATGATACTGAAACACCGCCGGAGAATCGTGAGGAATGTCGGCCCGAAAATTTTTGCCGATTGTGTGATCGATGTATTTGCTTTATTCGGGGCGAAACTTTCATAACAAACCACCCTCTCCTTCTCACTCCACTTACTACAGCATTCATACATACTAATATCGATACTTACTACATATCTTACATACTACCATCATTACATACTACATACATTAACATTCATTACATTACTTACTAACCATACATTCATACATACTACATACATACTTAACATACATACTTACCAATACATAACATTCAACATACTTACGATACATACATCATACATACTTACATACATACATTCATACATACTTACATACATTACAATTCATACATACTTACATACAACATTTCATACATTACTTACATTACATACATTTCAAAGGTAGAGAGTTCTGGTAGTACATGGATTGCTTGTGTCGAAACTCTCATTTGATTAAAAAAAATGTAACCTTGTTGATTAAAAAAAAATGTAAAGCACGGGTCGTCCGGATTCGAACCCGGGACTCTCACACCTTAAATCAGAATCATTTTACCCCTAGACAACGAGCCACACTGACAAACAAAGTTAAGATTTTTAACAGAAATGTATAAATTTTATAGTGATTTGGGTGATGTTGAGAAGGGAACACAGATGGTACGACGAACTTTTCCTTCAGTTTTTTGTCCTTGAAGAGATTCCGAGCACCCACTTTGATCGAAAACCGATCCATGATTAACAACACAATCGGGGCGGGGGGTCCTACAAAAGTCCTGTGGGTCACCCAACCCCCTTTTTGCCCTCGTGGGGCCTGGGGCGGGGAATCAACCCCCAGGGGGTCGGTGGGGGTCACACACCCCTTTTGCCCCCAGAGATCCTGGAGGTCACAACCCCCTTTTTGCCCCCCAGGGTTCTGTCGGGTCACACCCCCCTTGTTTCGCGCCCAGGTTCCTGGTGGGCACTGCCCCCTTTTTTGTCCCCGGGGGATCCATAGGGGTCACACCCCCTTTTCGTCTCAGGTCCTGCAGGGTCAACCTCCTTTTTCGCCCCCTGGCGTCCAGGGGGTCACACCCACTTTTTCACCCCCCAAGTCTTCTGGTGGGGATCACACCCCCTTTTTGCCCTCGAGGTCCTTGGGTCAACACCCCCTTGTTTTGCCCCAAGTCCTGTTGAGGGGGTCAACCCCCCTTCTGTCTCTCTGGGACCAGGGCGGAGTTCCCATCCCCTTCTTTGCCCCCAGCGTACTGGGTGGGGGTCACACCCCTTTTTGCCCCCTGGGGTACTGTGGGTCCCTCTCCCTTTTTTGCCCCCTGGTTCTTGAGGTAACCACCCCCTTTTTCCCCCCCCAGCGTTACTGGGTTCTACCACCCCCTTTTTGCCCCCGGTTCCTGTGGGGGGGTCACCACCCCCCTTTTTGCACTCGGGCGGACTGAGGTCACACCCCCTTTTTTGCCCCCCAGTTAACTGGGGGGGGGGGTCACACCCGTTTATGCAATGAATGGCTCTGTGGGTTTTCAAAACAAGACGGGTCAAGACGAGAGACCATGACGTCACATTTTACCCTGTTCTCCAGGGGCAACCAAACATAAATGAAAAATCATTCCAAACAGGAAACTTTCTGTTTGTAACAACTAATAAATTCAACTATTTTCCCCGAAACACTCCCCGGCATCCACTGGATGAACCTCTGAAAGTTTGACGAAGATCCGATCGGCCATTTTTGAGAATCATTTGCGATACATACAAACACGCAGACACAGAGGACAGACAGGACAGACAGACAAAACATCTCTTTTTTATAGTCGAAGAAACTCTTAAGTGTATCACTGGTTAGAATTCCTCCCTGAAAAGCAATCAACATGTCCTTGTCATACAAGGAGCTTGCAACACAGGAGCAGCATCTGATCAATCAAACATTGCTGGGCATGGTTGCCAACCCATGGTTGTTTGTCCGTGCTCTTCCTTTATGAATACTGAACATCGCCGGCAATGAAACAAAAACGGACCATTTCCAAAAAAATTTTAAACGTATGACTCAGCCGTGTTTGTAACCACGACCTCCAAGACTCAGAGCGGACCCTCCAGTCCATACACCACCAAGTGTGGTTAACAAAACAAAACGACCGTGACAGGAATCGAACCTGAAATATTCCGGTCCGTAGTCATACGCCCTTTCCTGAGGCCACACGACCCTAAACCCTGAACCACCACAACCAGAAATATTCTCTTTAATCTGCAATGACGGTCGCAACATCACCAATCTCCGTTCGTGTTTATTTGGATAATTTAATTCCTTATTTTTTATATTTCAACTGATTATGAAAACATTGTTAAATTTTCCACTCCACTCGAACACCTGGTCCGAATGAATGAAACACTGGGATACGTTCGGGACGACCGATTGAACACAAGCCCTTTAAACAATCTGGCCTCATCTGCTCACCATAGAAAAAAAGCGTCTTGTTCACCACCGATACAGTTTCATTACAAAACCAACGTGCACAGATCTACTCACATTTCGTTGGAAATCCTCGGGGTTTGTGTAATTTCAAATAACGACCCTGAACGGTCTTCAAAGGTTCACCATATTTGAAAATAAATCACAAAATTCAGGAAATTCCCTTAAATCCACTTTCGTTTTCCCCCGTGTGTCCATGAACAGGAAATCCAAGCTTTGAGTTGAGGAACTTGCAATCGAATCAACCTTTACCAGCTTCTCTCAAAGTGCTTTTGGCCCTTTGCGAAGGCTTCACTGACACTGATCCCCGTTTCTTCTCTCGTTTGAAGAACCTGGTTCACGTGTCTGCATATGTCTATACGGTTGTACAGTCAGCCATTGAAAGCGGTAACAGTACTTGTAATTGTTTTAGACAGCCTGCCGGGTTACACCCCCGGTCCTTGAAAGAAGAGGGGATCGTTCCCACTGCAAATGTCTTGAAAGTCTACAAAAATCATCGGGTGGTCATTCTCAAATGAACTCCCCAGGCCAGATTGTTTGTTGAGCTTGTGGGTGCGTTGCAGGACAGTGCTCGTCTCACTTTGCATGGTTGGAGAAAGCATTGGGTCGGGATCTCCACATTCGGTGGAGGAGTCACCAACGATGTTCTTGTCACCATACTAGTCGGATATGAAACGTCGTTGGGCACACGCATCTGAACAACAAAACATTCTGAAAATATCATAAACTAACACGCCACCATTTTATTTGCCCACCGCTATTATGGCCATCCACCCATCATTATCCATGCACCCCGTTATGTCACATTTCATTGCCATTAACCACAGTTTATTGATATTAATTGATTTCAAAGACGAGATCCAGTCATTCTCTAATCAGCATCTTGGCTTTTGCGAGAAACAATCTTGAAGGCACTGATTGATAAGGTGAGTCAAAGCAATGGTTTTAAATGGCTGAGTTGATCTCATGATGAACTTGGGTCGCAACACCACAAATCCTTCCATGAATTTTTATAACTTCCAATCATTTGCTGATCCTTACATTGATCCTGTCCGAAGATTGTAGCATATTCAGGACAGTCTTGCAGGGGCCTTTTTGGAGGTTTCCCCCTGCGTCAATGTGGCCACCTCATCAAATCCCAGTGATTCCTCATATACTTGGACGCCATCGTCAACCCACCTCAGACCAAACATTTGAACTGTCATTTGCAGTGAAATATCAATCGTTTCACCGACCAATACTGAGTACCAACCAGGACGTAATGGGATCACCAAGTGCAAACCCATCTATGTTATCGCTCGTCACAAATTCTCGGGTGACATGCAGTTGTTTTTGGATGATTCGAGTCGTCCATTCCCGAATGTCTTTGCGAGCTCTCAGTTTAATTCGCTGGAACAAATAGCTTTCAGCATCATTCATGAGTCATGACATCTTTTTGGGATGGCCCTGCCTGAACACATATATTGTTGCAAAATTGAATCTGGCATTTGACTAGAGACAATGGCTCCTTTCTGTGCCTTAACTGGTTCTCCTCCAATGTTTCAATTGAAAGCTGCACATCTTCCCAGTCCTTCCCAAAGTTTTCAGTTTTGGAATTTGTTGTGAAGGTCTTTGCGTTTTTTCCTGAATTTTTTTAATTAAATTGACTCTACTGTTGCTGTTACAAAACAAAAGCAACCCGTTTATTTCCTCGTCTCACACAGTCAGCCACACATGTTTCTCCTCTTCACCTCGAAGCTGGCAATTAAGTGCCATCTACATACTCCGGACGTGGGGTCTGTGAGACGCCGTGGGATGTGGAGACCTGAAAAATTGAAGAAAAGAACTCCGTTAAAGAAAGAGGAGGAGAGGAGAGAAGTGAGAAAAGGAGGTAGAGGAGTGTTTTGGGAATTTGGAGGACAGGGGAAATTTTATAAGGTTGGAAGGAAACGGTGTCTGGCTCGCTCTAACTGTCTGGCCACGCCTCCTTCCCCCACACCCCCCTCCCCAAGTGAATTTATGTTGGAATTTACGTCGGTGCAGGTTGGAGGCCAGATGGCCTTCTCTTCTACCTACGTTCAATCCTTTCCTTGTGAATCCATGAGGGAAGGATGAGGAGGGAGCGGAAAGACTTGAGGGGAAGGGAAGGAGAGTAAGGGGAGGGGAGAAGGGGAGTTAAGTTTCGATTATAACTTGGTGTGAAAAGTTGCCAACATTGAATGAGAAAAATAAATAATTACCCTCAGCTGCAACCAACGTCCAGTCCATCAAGAGGTGGCGTTCGGAAAAATCCAAACCCAATGTTTGGATTAAATATATTCTCCCTTATGACGTGAAAAAATAAATGAATTGAAGGATTAGTTTTATTAATTCAACCAGCGAAAAACCGTGAACCAGTTGGTTTCCCGTTGTGACAGGCTGCTGGATGAAAATTCAATTTTCAATAAAAAAAAACTAAGATAGCTCCCAGCGACTACACCGCTGAGGTTGTTTGCATTGATAAAATACTCCCGAAGAGACTTGGGACTGGAATCGGCATGTTGTTTCATAATAATATTCGTTGCCAGATTTGAACGAAAACATGATACTGAACACCGCCGGAGAAATCGTGAGGAATGGGCCCGAAATTTTGCGCAATTTGTGTGACCGATGTATTTGGCTTATTTCGGGAACCTTCATACATACATACAACATACATTCATATCATACAAACATACATTCATAGCATACTTACATACATACATTCATACATACATCATACTTACATACATAACTTATCATACATACTTACATATCATTACATTCAAGGATGAGAGTTCTGTAGTACATGGATGCTTGTGTTGCGAATTCTCATTTGGATTGAAAAAATGTACCTGTTGATAAAAAAAATTGAAACCACTGCGGCTCGTCTGGATTCGAAACCCGGGAACCTTCTCAACCCAAAGCGAAGAATCATACCCTAGACCAACAGAGCCACACTAATAAACAAAAGTTAAGATTTTTAACGAAAATTATATTAAATTTATTAGTCTGATTTGGTTGAGTTTGAGGGAAGGGAACACAGATTGGACAACGAACATTTTCCTCAGTTTTTGTCCTTAAGAGGTTCGAGACAGCCAGCCCACTTTGATCGAAACCGATCCCATTGTATAACAGTACCAATCTGGGGCGGGTCCTAACAAAAGTCCGGGGGGTCACACCCTCTTTCTTGCCCAAATTGGTACTGGCGTGGGGGTCACACAACCCGTTTTTTGGCCCCCAGGGTCCTGGTGGGCAGTTCACACCCCCTTTTGCCCCCAGGGCCCTGGTGGCATCGCACCTCCTTTTTTTGCCTCCAGGGTCCTGGTGAGGGTCACACCCCCTTTTTTCACCCATGGGTCCTGGGGGTCACACCCCTTTTTCACCCCCAACTGTCAAGGTTGGGGTCACACCCCTTTTCTTGCCCAGGGTCTTGTGGGGTGTCACACACCCCTTTTTGCCCCCGAGTAGTTCCTGGTGGCGTCACACCCCCTTTTGCCCCCAGGGGTCTGGTGGGGTTCACAACCCCTTTTTTCCCCCTGCCCGAAGCGGTCCTGGGGGTCACACCCCCTTTTTTGCCCCGGGGTACTGTGGGGACACACCCCCTTTTGCCCCTGGGTCCTGTAGGGGATCATCACCCCTTTTTGCCCTCGTGGGAACCCCCTGGGGGGGGTCCACACCTCCTTTTTAACGCTCTTCAGGGGTCCTGGGGGGTCCACACCCTCTTTTCACCTCCACTGTCAACGTGGGTTCACCACCCCCTTTTTGCCCCGAGTTTCCCTGTGGGGGTCACACCCCTTTTGCCCCCAGGTCTCTGGTGGGCCATCACACCCCCTTTTTTGCCCCCAAGGGTTCCTAGTGGGGGTCACACCCCCTTTTTTGCCCCCCAGGTCCTGTTGGGGGACACACCCACTTTTTGCCCCTGGGTCCGTGCGGGGGGGTCTCACACCCCCTTTTTGCCCTTGGTTAACCCTGGGGGTCACACCCCCTTTTCGCCTCCAGGGAATCCTGGGAGGGTCACACCTCCTTTTTCACCCTCAGGGTCCTTGTGGCGGTTCACACCCCCGTTTTTAACCCCAGGTGTCCTGGTGGTCGTCAAACCCCATTTTTCACCACGAGCACTGGTCCAGTGGCGATCACAACCCCCTTTTTAAGCCCCTCAGGATCCTTGTGGGGGTGGGGTCACACTTCCTGTTGCCTCTCACAGGACCCTAGGGGGTCACACCCCCTTTTTGCCCCCAGGGGTCCTGGTGGGCGTCACACCCCCTTTTTCCCCCCAGGCGTCCTGGTGGGGGTCCCAACACCCCCTTTTTCCCACCTGGTCCTGGGGGTCACACCCCCTTTCTTTGCTCCGGGGGTCCTGTGGGGGACACACCCACTTTTTTCCCCTGGGGGTCCTGTGGGGGGGTTCACACCCCCTTTGCCTTTCGGGTGGTCCTTGGGGGTGGGCGTCACACCCCCCTTTTGCCCCCAGGGGTCCTGGTGGGCATCCCACACCCCTTTTTTTTGCCCCCAGGGTCCTGTGGGGGGCACACCCCTTTTTGCCTTCGGGGGTCCTGGGGGGCGTCCACACCCCCCTTTGCCCCAGCGGTCCTCGTGGCGTCACACCCCCTTTTTGCCCCCTGGGTCTTGGGGGCGTCACACCCAGGTGGGGTCACACACCCTTTTTTGCCCCGAGGGGTCCTGTGGGCGGTTCACACCCGTTTTTTGCCCCCAGGTTCCTGGTTGGGCGTCAAGACCCCTTTTTGCCCCCTGGGGTCCTGGTGGGCATCGCACCCCTTTTTTGCCCCCAGGGGTCCCTGGTGGGGGTCTCCAACACCCCCTTTTTTCCCCCATGGGGTCCTGGGGTCGACACCCTCTTTTTCACCCCCAACTTGTCAATGATTCATTTGAGGGATGGGGTGGGCATGTGTGTGGTGGGTGTTTGTTCGAACAGTCTTTCACAAGAAGTGGGTCACAACCCCTTTTTTGCCCTGAGGGTGTAGTCCTAGTGGGGCGTCACACCCCTTTTTGCCTCCCAGGGTAAATTTTCCTGGTGGGCGTCACACCCCCCTTTTTTGCCCCCCAGTGGGTCCTGGTGGGGGTCACACCCCCTTTCCCCCCTGGGGTCCTGGGGTCACACCCCCTTTTTTTGCCCCCCGGGGTACTGTGGGACACACCCACTTTTTCCCCTGGTCCTGTGGGGGGTCAACACCCCCTTTTTTGGCTCTTCCGGGGTCCTGGGGGTCCACACACCCCTTTTTTTGCCCCCAGTTCCTGGTGGGCGTCACACCCCCTTGTATTTGCCCCCAGGGTCCTGGTGGGGGTCACAGACCCCCAGTACACCTCCCCATTTTCCCTAGGGTTAATGTGAATTTCCTGGGGGCACAGCCCCTTTTTGCCCCCGGGGGTCCTGGGGCCCGGTTCACACCCCCTCTTTTCACTCCAACTGTCAAGTGGGGTCACACCCCCTTTTTTGCCCACCGTGAGGGTCTGTCGGATGGTTCACACCCTTTTTGCCCCCAGGCGGTCCGTGGGGCGCGTCACACCCCCTTTTTTGCCCCCAGGGTCCTTTGGTGGGGTCAACACCCCCTTTTCACCACTGGGGTCCTGGGAGGCACACCCCTTTTTTTCCCACTCGGCGGGTCCTGTGGGGGACAACACCCACATGTGTTTGTCCTCTGGGTTCCGTCGGCGGGGAGGTCACACCCTCTCTTTTTGCCCTTGGTAGGACCTGCGGTGGTCTCACCCCATTGTTTTTGGCCCGCCAGTGGAGATTGTTGGGTTGTCACACAACGCTTTTTTCTGCGCGAGGGGTACTGGCTTCCTAGGGCGGGTCACACCCACTTTTTTGCCCCCAGGTCCTGTGGGGGGGTCACACCCCTTTTCCCCTTGGGTTTCCTGGGGGGGTCACATCCCCTTTTCGCCTCCAGGATCCTTGGAGGGTCACACTCCTTTTTAAACCTCAGGTGTCCTGGTGGGGGTTCAAAACCCATTTTCACCACGAGAGGGTCCAAGTGCGATCACCACCCTTTTTTGCCCAGGGTCCTGTGGAGCTGGGGTCACACTCCCTTTTTGCTCTCACAGGACCACCAGTCCTAGGGGTGAAGGTGTCCGAATCCCCGTGTTTTGCCACCAAGGTGGTGTCAAGTAGTGTAGCAGTGAGCTTTTCATATCCCTGGCATGTGTGCAGATCCGAAAGGTACTGGTGTGGGGGTCACACCCCTTTTTGCCCCCAGG
>CM068954.1:12555814-12586484 GCA_035128595.1 Eptatretus atami
GCCAAGATGCTACATACATACATCCATACATACATACATACGCATGCAGCACGCAGCACATATACAGTGGGAGAACAAAGTATTTATACACTGCCGATTTGCAGGTTTTCCACTTAAAAACCACGTAGAGGGTCTGTAATTTTTATCATAGGTACACTTCAACTGTGAAAGACGGAATCTAAACAAAAATCCTGAAAATGACTAGTATGATTTTAAATAATTAAATTGCATTTATTGCATGAAATAGGTATTGTCACCTAACCAACCAGTAAGAATTCCGGCTCTCACAGACCTGTTAGTTTGTCTTTAAGAAGCTCCCATTCTCACTCATTACCTGTATAACTGCACTGTTTGGAACTCGTTATCTGCATAAAAGACAGCTGTCCACACTCAAATCAATCAGACTCCAACCTCTCCACAATGGCAAGACCAGAGAGCTCTAAGGACATAGGGACAAATTGTAGACTTGCACAAGGTCTGGATAGGCTACAGGACAATAGGCAAAGCAGCTTGGTGAGAAGGCACAACTGTTGCGCAATTATTAGAAAATGAAGAAGTTCAAGATAACAGTCATTCCCTCGGTTGGGGTCCATGCAAGATCTCACCTCGTGGAGCCTCAATGATCATGAAGAAAGGAGGGATCAGCCAGAAACTACGGCAGGACCTGGTCAATGACCTGAAGAAGCTGGGACCACAGTCAAAGAAACCATAAGTAAAACACAGCCTTCATGGATTAAAATCCTGCAGCGCACCGCAAGGTCCCTCTGCTCAAGCAGCCGATGTCCAGGCCCGTCGATGTTTGCCAATGACCATCTGGATGATCCAGAGGAGGAATGGGAGAAGGTCATGTGCTGATGAGACCAAAAATAGAGCTTTTTGGTTGAAATCCACTCGCGTGTTTGGAGGAAGAAGAAAGATGAGTACAACCCCAAGAACAATCCAACCATGAAGCATGAGGTGGAAACATCATTCTTTTGGGATGCTTTCTGCAAGGGGACGGACGACTGCACCGTATTGAGGGAGGATGGATGGGGCCATGTATCGCGAGATCTTGGCCAACAACCTCCTTCCCTCAACAAGAGCATTGAGATGGGGCGTGGCTGGGTCTTCCAGCATGACAACGACCCGAACAACACCAGGGCAACTTAAGGAGTGGCTCCGTAAGAAGCATCTTAAGGTCCTGGAGTGGCCTAGCCAGTCTCCAGACCTGAACCAATAGAAAATCTTTGGAGGAGCTGAAAGTCGGCGTTGCCCAGCGACAGCCCGAACCTGAAGGATCTGGAGAAGATCTGTATGGGGAAGTGGGCCAAATCCCTGCTGCAGTCTGTGCAAACCTGGTTAAGAACTACAGGAACGTCTGATCTCTGTAATTGCAAACAAAGGTTTCTGTACCAAGTATTAGATTCTGTTTTTCTGATGTTACAAATACTTATTCATGCAATAAAATGCAATTAATTATTAAAATCATACAATGTGATTTTTCAGGATTTTTGTTTTAGATTCCGTCTTTCACAGTTGAAGTGTACCTGTGATAAAAAATTACAGACCTCTACGTTCTTGTAATGGAGGAAACCTGCAAAATTGCAAGTATCAAATACTTGTTCTCCTCACTGTTTATATATTAACACACATCAAATATAAAGCTCTTTCGAACCCCTGACTCACTGTGACTCACTACTCATAATAAAGATTGGTGCCTCCAGTGACGTAGAACGCTGAATTTTGCATGTCGATGACATCAAAGCCAGTACAATGGACAAAAAAACATCGTAGAATCTCAACAACATCCATAAACGAAAATATAAATAATAAATAAAAAATGAAAAATCAATGCAGGTGAGCACCCGAGACAAAGAGAAAGACGGTTTGTATGCTCACACAATGTGTAAGCGACCCCAACTCGTAGTGTATATATATATATATATTGTTACGGATTTTAGAAATCGGTCTGATGAATGCATCCACAATCCAGGTCCTCAGACAGTTTATTTCCTTAAATGCATGTTCAGATTAGCCCCATCCCCATGTCTAATGGGATCTTAAATGTGATGCGTTGAGAAAGGGTAAAGGATAGATCCCCTCTCTTGTGGGAAGCTTTTTTCTTTACGAAAGACACGTTCACCACATTCTTTCAAGAGCTCTGAAGCCCGCCCCTCATTTTTAGCTCGCCTGTTCGAAGAACAGAGAGCTATAGCGATACCCCCGGCCGTGAGCGTGAGCGTGAAAATGTTAAAGTTTTTGGTGCAAGTTATTTCCTTTCTCATGTTTTATCTACCACCTATTTTTTACTGATTCAATACAAATACATATATTGCTTTAAAATTATTTTGGATCAATTTCACTGCAATGCTTTATAAAAAATATTATTAGACGAGTCTTTTAAAACGATAAATGAAAACAGCGAGCATTGGTGGCTTTGACACACCTCTCTGTTCCTCAGCAACACTCTTTTGTGAGCTCCGACCCTGTCTTTTTTGAGAGCGCAACGGTCGTCATGGTACCATGCCCAAGTGGGGCGGATGAGCTTGGGGCGGACGGCACCCGCGGGGACGGCCCGGGGAAATAAAAAAAAAAACGAGCAAAAGAGGACGTTCTGTGAAGAGAGACGTTCTGAGATATACAAAGTGAGGAAAAGCCGAAGAGGAAGTTCGTGTTTGTGAGGAGAGAGATACGTTCTGAAGAGAAAGAGATACATTCTGAGGAGAGGTCTGGGGAGAAAATTGAGGGGGGAAAAGCGAAAGGAGAGAGGAAAAAAGCAAGGGCGAGAGAAGCGACCAAGAAGCGGGTTCTGACCAGTGCGAAGAAGGACAATTCGCCCTTCCAGTGCTTCGGCAAGCAGGCGTGTGGTTGCGCGTGGGGGTGTGAGCAGTGCCGCAACAAGTGAGGCAGGGTCGATCACCAACAACACCGGTCTAAACCCGTAACGGACGATCTCGGTGTCCTTCAGAGGTCGACTGGCGTTCAATGCTGCCCGTGAGAGGTGCATGGCAAGCTGGGTGATGGCGACAGCGTGACACGCACGCACGCCATTTTCAGGACGTTTTCGCTTCACAGACGACTTTTCTGGTAGCAAGCGATTCTCCCCCTCCTCTCCCCTGAATGATCCGTTGGGTACATGTTTGGTGTTTAGCTGTAAGCTCGACCCCCGATAAGCATCTGCTCTCTATCTCTTTCTGGGCATTTTGATTGATTTTGCTTTGAAATTCATCCTTTATTTACCTCAGAAAATAGGTTCTTTTAATTTATTAATTTATTATAATAAATCATTTGTCGATTTCACCTGTCCGTGTTGTCCTTTCCTTCTATGGTCCTGCTGTTCCACACCGAGAATAGACTGGAGGTAATTACCACAGATTTGCCAAAAAATCGTCGGCACGCACCAACGGTTAAAACGCCGGCACCTAATAAAAATGTAATCACATAACATTGGTGCTTTGCGAGGGCGCGCTCCCGCTCAGGTAACCACGTGACCTCTAGTTAAACGAACATTAGACGGGGATACGGAACTCGTGGTTGAACTGGGTGGCGTTCGTGATTTTAAAAACAACCCACCGTACCACAATGTTAATTCTGAGCGGTGGGCCCCAGGTCCGGCTCTACCAAGGACAACCGCGGATTAATCCCCTGAGTGACAAGCGTGTCCGGTACCACATGACTGCAACAATAAATATATTAAATAATATATGATTTTGTTTGTGGGTAGGCGGAGGAATTTCATCAGGATTTGTATAGAGTAGCTTGGTCTGGGGACGTGTATGAACATCTTGATGTAAATTAAGTAGGGTAACCAAGCTTAAGTGTTACGGTGTCACCACACGAGGGGTGGTGCTGTTTACCAAGGTAGGGATTAAGGAGAATCCCCCCCATATGTAATTGCCCTCGTGACGTTTTCCTATGTTTTTGTATTTCAAGACTCGCGATAAAGGGGAATCGCGTCCTTAAAGCAGTGGCAGCTGAGCTGCACGTCCAAGCAGGCAAAAACCTACCTCCAGGTGTGATGGCTGGCGACCCCGCCCCTGGGTGGATGATTATTAGGTGCGATGTTTGGAGACGAAGAAGAGTGCGTCGAAGAGAACGGGAAGCCTGCTCGTTGCAGGAGGAGGAAAGGTCGCGCCGTTTTGTGGCGAGCAGACCTTGTTTGGGAAAGAATAGGTGGTCGAACACGACAGAGAGAAGAGACAGAAGCGAGTGAGGCAGCAAGCTTCGGCGGAGATGGGAGATCGAGATAGAATCATGGTTGTGAAAGGAGAACGAGGCGACACAGTTGTGGGAGGACGCGATCGAGTGAGGGTGTCTCGCCGGATGGCTACGTCTGGCCCCCGAGAATACAGCAACAATTCTTTGGTCGTGCTGTGAATTTGCTGCGTGACGGAGCAAGAGTGCTAGTCATCCACTGTTGGGCTGAATCGTGTGGGACCAGCCTCAAAGCCAAGTGTCGAGCCATCGGAGGAAGAGATGGCGCCATTCTGCAAAGTAGCGGCATCGGTGAAGACGATCGACGCAAGAAGCTGCACGGCGGTCTCTGAGCCTTGGCATTGAGTACACCACCCGAATTACCTCCATATGTTACCCGCCCACAGAGCGGCTGCGCGCCATTCTGGGCACATTTCCCACGTAGTGACGAAGCAGTTTGGTGACTTTCAAGATACCGAAACTCACTTCTGGACTCGAAGCAAGTGCCAAATAAAGGAGGGATTTTTCTTTGTTTTATTTTGGTCCCCTTTGTTTGTATTTAAGTCTGTGTGGAGCACCTCAAACTTAGATTTGGTTACCTCAGTCTTATTTATTTCCATTATAACTGTTGATTTTCTGTTTTTTAAATCATTATTTATTTAATTTGCTGGTGTTGTGTATCTGTTGTGGGGTTGAGTGCAACTGTGTGCTCCACTTTTGCCGCCTTTCTTCCCATGTGTGTGCCATAATCTCCGGAATCTCGACTGTGAGCCTCCAAGGGAAGAACTGTTTGACATCCGTCCAGGTAGAGGCTAACTTCTGGACATGACAATATATATAACAGTGTGCCAGGCACAACAAATCCGCCATTTAAGGCATAAAGTTATTTGGGTCAAATTTAATTTGATACATCCTTACCCTGAATGTTGATTATAGGAATATTTTAGTCTTAGTTTGAGTCAATTAAACCATTTTTGACGAAGTTATGAGGCGAAAAAGAATTTTGACCTTTTCGTGACTGACCTTGACCTTGACCTAATTGGACCAAAAGTTAATGGGTCGTCCGAGGTTCATTACCCAACCTGGGATACAATTGACAGTGTTTGAGCCGGCGTTTTCCTAAAGTGTATTTTCGTAACCATGTTTTAGTTTTAATGAAAATTTGTATTTTGACCGATGGCCATGACCCCAAACTTCGGACCCTACCGATCCTTCAAAATATGCATTTTCAACTACAGGAAGGGTAGGATTATAAAGTGACAATCGAATAAGGTTCATATAAGCTTATTTGAAGTAAATCAGATCATTTTTGATGAAATTATGAGCGAAAACGATTGGATCTTTTCTTGACCTTGAACCTTTGATCCAATTGGACCCAAAAGTTAATGGGGTCATCCAAGGTTCATAGCCCACCTGTGGATTAAATTTGATAGTGTTTGCTGAGCGCTTTTTGCCGTAAAGTGCTAACAGACAGACAAACAAACAGACACACAAACCGGCACGATTACAATATCCCGCTCCTTCCCTCTGGAGGGGCGGGATACTAAGATGGGGTGGTTGTGCTTACATATTTTTAAAGATAAGTCGAGGGGGAGAGAGAGAGAGAGAAGAGAGAGAGAGAGAGAGAGAGAGAGAGAGAGAGAGAGAGGAGAGAGAGAGAAGAGAGAGAGAGAGAGAGAATGTCTAGGCTTCATGAGAACAGTGCGCGCACGCGCACACGCCCGTGCTGCAGCAAGCCAGTCTTCACAGTGCCTGCAGCAGTTAAGAAACTTAATTGCATTTGTTCCAATTATGACTTTATCCACAAAAGAGTTCTCGCTTAATGTAGAACGCCTGGAGACATCGCAAAAGTTGAATCGCTGTGAAATAAACATTGCAGAATCCGCCGTGTTGCCCTGCTTCATCTGTTCACGGTCCACGCGGTACATGGTTTGTGGTCCGCGCAATCGTTACAACTTCATTTTAAATGTCCCTTTTTCACCAGATTTGCTTTGTTCCATGTGGAGCCCTATGAAACCTCCGAAAGATATAGACACAGATCTGGAGACGCTGTGGATAAGCAGTCCCTCTGGAGGACAGGGCACGAGGCAAGCAGTGAATGCGTTAAATCATATAGCTCAAATGAAGCTGGTTAATTTGTTACGTTAAAATCTTTTTTCAATCAATTAATTCTCCAAACAGTCGGAAAAAAAGTTTAATGCTTGGAAATTATACTTTTTCTGTGTATATATGGAGAAGAGGGAACATACGCTTGCTTGCTTAAAGTAAATAGGTATATCGGTTAGTTAAAGACGTTATTCTTTAAATTTTCAGATTTCACTCCAGATTTCAACAATTATTGAGTCCGAACGATATCCGTTCCTCAAAACCGAAATAATATTCGATGATGTACTCTAATTAGTCTGTGAAGAGAAGATCGTGGAAAATCATATCATATAATAAGCATGAAATCGATCCAAGCTCCTAATTTGAAAACTAACCACTTACAAAGTGATGTACACAGCGATTCGTAGCTTTGATGAACAGGCATTCCGATAATATGAGTGAGGAGTGAAATAAAAACTGTATCGTTAAGAACTTGTTGCAGCTGTTCCAAGTCGAGGCATGAGTTGAGCAGCCGAAAAACATGGGCGGCTTCAACCCAGCGAGGTTTCCAGCGAGAGGGTGACCACGATGCACTGAAAAAGGATATAATTAATATGGCCGTTAATTATCTTCAAAAGGGGGTTTTTAATTAACCCGAACATACAATTTTCAGTCATGCCACTTCTGGATTTTTGATGTGCTTGCAAAGTTTCAGGCTGATGGTTTCATGGTTTCGGAGTTATGGAGGACACACACACGGGTTACTGTTTAGTTTAGTTGATCATATAGTACCCTGTGTGACGGACATGCAGTGTGTATGGTAATAGATAGATGTCCGCCTCATGCTTCTTTCATTTTCAGACCCATTTTCCGTCTCACTTCGTGTGCTCTTTCACAGCTGTCTTGTCCCCCCCCCCCAAAAAAAATATTCCGGCAAGAGCGACATAACCCGCTCCAATTGGACCAAAAGGTGAGCACTGTTCCTAGTAAACATCACATTACAATGCATTCACACCCATTTGATAATTTACAATCGGGGGTTGAGCGCAATCGAAGCAAAATTTGATCCAGCCCTTTATCATGCCACCAATCAGGGCGACTTTTCAATCGAGCGGAAAGTGCTGGCGCTCCCGGTACACAACCAATCAAGAGTGATCGAAGCTGTTCAGAAGCGACTGCCAGAATGGGCTGCACACCGCGAGCCAGACCATAAAAGAGCAGGTTCACTCGTGGTCAGTCTCCTGGGCATTTCATCATTGGTGGCTGCCTCGTCATCGTCAATTTCACAGTGACTCCTGCTGCGCTAAAACCGGCACCGATTTCGTGTGCTGGATTTGGGTGTGTCATGCTGTACCGGGTGGACTGGTGTAGCTGGGAGGGACGTAACATCTCGGTGCATTGGGGATCGCTTGGCCTGAACCTCGCGCCTTGTGGTTGGAACAATTGACTGAGTATCAACAGTAAAGAGCCATAGCGCCGGGGGTACCTTCCACTGTGTTGTGATTGAACCTCCACACCCTCCAGGGAGCCATTGGCTTCAAACTCATGCTATCCTCTGATGATGCGGTGGGGGTTCTGCAGGACGGCGTATAAGGTCAGGTGGGCAATCTCACTTTCTCCTAATTGTATCTCTGTCGAGCGACCGTGAGCCTGCAATTATTTTGTTAAGTTGACTGAAAATAGCTGTCGTACTTGTCGGCGCGAGTGTCGTTTTGGGTAAGGAATCATGCACGTACAAATCCTGTTCTTGTGTCATTCATTCAATACTGTGGAGACCTGCTATGCTCTCCAGCTTATCCGCTTGCTCTGATGGTTTGAGTATTATACCTTCGAGTACGTACTGCCGTATCTTATATAATCAGGTGCAGCGAACGGACTGCCAGTACATCCCGGCTACATCTGAGAGCCAATCGATGGCGTAAAAACTTCGGCTGGTCCCTACAAACATGCAGACTATGTGGGCCACGGAGGAAAGGAGCTCCGAGCTGGTTGGCAAGTCATTAAACACCGGATTAATTCACAAAGAAAGCGTGAGGAAAAGCATGTGGCCACAGTGAAGAAAGGGTTTATTCACAAGGATATATGTTCACCGGCGACTGCAGTAATCCGTGCGGTGCGGCCTCTTTCGAACCCCTGACTCACTGATTGACTCACTAACTCATAATAAAGATTGGTGCCTTCCAGGTGACGTAGAACGCTGAAATTTTGCATGTCGATGGACATCAAAGCCAGTACAATGGACAAAAAAACATCGTAGAATCCTCGGACAACATCCATAAACGAAAATATAAATAAATAAATAAAAAATGAAAAATCAAATGCAGGTGAGCAACCCGAGACAAAGAGAAAGCACGGTTTGTATGCTCACACAATGTGTAAGCGCACCCCACTCGTGTGTAATATATATATATATATTGTTACGGATTTTAGAATCCGGTGTGATGAATGCATCCACACATCCAGGTCCTGCAGTTATTTCCTTAAATGCATGTTCAGATTAGCCCCATCCCCATGTCAATAGGGATTCTTAAATGTGATGCGTTAGAAGGGTAAAGGATAGATCCCTCTCTTTGGGAAGCTTTTTTCTTTATGACAGACACGTTCACACACATTTCTTTCACGAGCTCTGAAGCCCGCCCTCATTTTTAGCTCGCCTGTTCGAAGACAGAGAGCTATAGCGATACCCCGGGGTCGAGTGCAGCGTCAGCGTGAAAATGTTAAAGTTTTGGTGCAAGTTATTTCCTTTCTAATGTTTTTATCTACCACACTATTTTTACTGATTACAATATACAAATACATATATTGTTTAAAATTATTTGGATCAGATTCACTGCAATGCTTTATAAAAAATATGTATTAAGCACGAGTCTTTTAAAAACGATAAATGTATAAACAGGCGAGCATTGGGTGGCTTTGACACCAACTCTCTGGTTTCCTCAGCAACACTCTTTTGTGAGCTCCGACGCCTGTCTTTTTTGAGAGCGCACGGGTCGTCATGGTAACCATGCCCCAGTGGGGCGGGATGAGCTTGGGGCGGACGGCACCCCGCGGGGACGGCCCGGGGAAATAAAAAAAAAACGAGCAAAAGAGGGACGTTCTGTGAAGAGAGACGTTCTGAGATATACAAAGTGAGGAAAAAGCGAAAGAGGAACGTTCTGTGAGGAGAGAGATACGTTCTGAAGAGAAAGAGATACATTCTGAGGAGAAAAGGTCTGGGGAGAAAAATTGAGGAGAGGAAAAGCGAAAGGAGAGAGGAAAAAAGCAAAGGGCGAGAGAAGCGACCAAGAAGCGGGTGTCTGACCAGCACCGAAGAGACAATTCGCCCTTCCAGTGCTTCGGCAAGCGAGCGTGTGGTGCGCGTGTGGGTGGGTGCGAGCAGTGCCGCCAACAAGTGAGGCACGGGTCGATTACCAACAACACCAGGGTCTAAACCCGTGACCGACAATGTCGGTGCCCTCCAGACGTCGACTGGCGTTCAAGGCTGTCTCGAGAGAGGGTGCACGGCAAAGCTGGGTTCTGGCGACGGACACGCACGCACGCATTTTCAGGACGTTTCGCCTCAAGGACGACTTTATGGTGAGCGAGACGATTCTCCCCCTCCCTCCCTCTGAATAATCGTTGGGTACCCTTGTCTGCGTTTAGCTGTAAGTCAACCCCCGATAAGCATCTGCTCTTTGTCTCTTTCCTGGCATTTTCATTGATTTTGCTTTGAAATTCATTCTTTTTACCTCAGAAAATAAAAGGTTCTTTTATTTATTATTTTATTATTAATAAATTATTTGTCGATTTCCATCCTGTCCGTGTTTGTCCTTTCCTTCTTATTGGTCTAGCATTGTCCGAACCGAGATAGACTGGGAGGTAATTACAACAGATTTGACCAAAAAATAGTCGGCACGCACCAGCGGTTAAAACGCTCGCCGCCCGAATTAAAATCTAATCAGATAATATTGTTGCTTTGCCGAGGGCGCGCTCCAGGCTCAGGTAACCACGTGACCTCTAGTTAAACGAATAATTAGACGGCGGACACTGGAACTCGTGTTGACTGGGTATCGTTCGTGGTTCTAAAACAACCCACCGCACCACAACGTTAATTGTGAGCGGTGGCCCCAGTTCCGGCTCTACCGAGGACAACCGGGGATTAATCCCCCGGAGTGACAAGCTGGTGTCTCGGTCGGTACCCATGACCGCAACAATATATATATATATATATATATATATATATATATATAGTTACGGCTGTGGAAATTCGCAGAACACCATATAGGTCCTTAGTTCAGTTAGGTCGATAAGTCTGTGTTCAGTTAAATTTCCACACCGTTGTTTAATGGGATATTTCGTGTCACAGGGCTGGATCTTTGAGATAGCCGTTTTTCTTTACTATCGTTATTTGGACCAACCACATTTCAACCACCACAACCACCTTCACAACGCCAACCACAATATGCCAATCACCTAACCACCTTCCCCGCTACACCAACTGCCGATCCCCTTCTCCACACACCAAATCGCAACCCTCCGCTCATAAAAACCGTCTCAACAAAGCGAAAGGAACAAAGGATTTCGATAACGCCAGGGAAAAACAAGAAGGAACTCCGATGGTGCACCGATTTTCCCGCCTGCTTTTCCCGCGCTTTGGTGTGGGGGAAGTGCGATTCCAGCCAGAGGTCAAAGGTCATGTGAAGGAGGGCCTCATTTTGGGGGAATGAATGTCCCTAGGCTTGGGCCATGTAACGATTCCCTCGCCCCCCCCCCCCGCGCGCGAGGGGGGGGGGCGAGAGGGTTGGGAATGGGGAAGCCCCCTTTCTCGAAGCTTCCCGGAGGAGCTCGAAGGAGGGCGGAGCAAGAAGCCAGAGGAATATAAGGGCGCGCGGGACGCCAAGTAGGGAGTGTTGATGTTTCTTCTGGTGGTCTTCTTGGTCGGGATCTTCGGCTCGTGGTGCCTGTCTGTGGAGAAGCGATCCGTGGAATGACCCGTTCGTCGGAGCTCGCAGTCGTGGGGAGTCCGGGCGTGGCACCAGGGACGTGGACTGGAGGCGCCGTTCTGCCAGCTCTGTTGCGCAGACCTGCGCGTCCGAGTGAAGAGCGCCGGAGAGAGCTCGCCGGCCCGGTGGAAGGCCCGAGTCAGCCGCGGCTATCCTAGCTTCCGTGGGACAGACGTCGCGACTCGCCCATCAGGCACACGAGGGTACAGGTAACCTGCAACGGTCTCCTGCGGCCCGTTCGGTCACCAAGGCTCCACGGTATAAAGGTCTACGGACCCTGTCTGACTCCCTTGTCTTTGAGGTAGTCTTTTCTTTTCTTTTGAATGAATGTTGGTGGCGCCGTCTATAAGTAGAACTGTGTAAGTGCTTGTAAATGATAATTGCTGTTAGACGGTCGTAGTGCTTTCCCCTTGCTCTGTCTTTGTCCCCGTCCCGTGCATGATTGGTTTACTGTATAAGTGTTTTTCATTGCTTTTGCTGCTATACGTGCTGTGTATAATAAATGTGCTTGTGTGAATGTTAACCCGTTTGTCGTGTCTTTTTCCCCCATTGGAACGCATATATTGCATCTCAGAATAATAGTTGGTTTTTAAATAACCGATAATATGAATCGGGTCCGGCGAGGTCTTGCGATAATACCGATCGGTTATCCCAGAACGGAACGGACGCGCTTAAGCGGTTTGTTTCCAAGCAGGCCTTCGCCAAGGTACGGTCCCCGGTAGGTTACCGCGCGGTTACTTAGGTATATCGATATTCGCGATTGACCCTATTTCGCGCGGTAGAATACGGACTGGGCCATGGTGGGATTAAAAACCCACCCGTGACTGGTTTCTGGCGTTGTTCCAGAAAGTAACGACTGAATTGTCCGTACGCTGGGCGACGCGGCTGCCATTGAGAAACGCGGTCGATCGCACGCTGGTGGGCGCGAATTCATAAATATATAATATATATATATTATATATATATACATATATGATGTGTTTGTGGGGTAGTCGGAGGAATTCTCCGATTGTATAGAGTAGCTTGGTCTGGGGACGTGTATGAGACATCTTGATGTAAAGTAGGGTAACTGAGCTTAAGTGTTACATGTCACCACACGAGGGGTGGTGCTGTGTTAACAAGGTAGGGATTAAGGAGAATTCCCCACCAGTATGTAATTGCCCTCGTGACGTTTTCCTATGTTTTTGTATTTCAAGACTCGCGATAAAGGGGGATCGCGTCCTTAAAGCAGTGGCAGCCGAGCTGCACGTCCAAGCAGGCAAAAAGCCTGCCTCCAGGTGTGATGGCTGGCGACCCATGCCCTGGAGTGGATGATTATTCGGTGCGATGTTTGGAAGACGAAGAAGAGCGCGTCGAAGAGAACGGGAAGCTGCTCGCTGCAGGAGGAGAGGAAAAGGTCGCGCCATTTTGTGGCGAGCAGACCTTGTTTGGGATAGAATCGGTGGTCGGAAAACGACCAGAGAAGAGACGAAAGCGAGTGAGGCAGAAGGTTCGGCGGAGATGGGAGGATCGAGATAGAATCAGTGTTGTGAAAGGAGAACGAGGAGGACACAGTTGTGGGAGGACGCGATCGAGTGAGGGTGTCTCGCCGGATGGCTACGTCTGGACCCGACGAAATACAGCAACAATTCTTTTGTCATGCTGTGAATTTGCCCGCGTGACGGAGCAAGATGCTAGTCATCCACTGTTGGGCTGAATCGTGTGGGACCAGCCTCAAAGCCAAGTGTCGAGCCATCGGAGGAAAGAGATGGCGCCATTCTGCAAAGTAGCGGCATCGGTGGAGACATCGAAAACGCAAGAAGCTGCACGGCGGTCTCTGAGCCTTGGCATTGAGTATCACCACCCGAATTACCTCCCGTATGTTTGCCCGCCCACAGAGCGGTTGCGCGCCATTCTGGGCACATTTTCCCACGTAGTGACGAAGCAGTTTGGTGACTTTCAAGATACCGAAACTCACTTCTGGACTCGAAGCAAAGTGCCGAAGTAAAGGAGGGATTTTTCTTTGTTTTATTTTGTCCCCTTGTTTGTATTTAAGTCTGTGTGGAGGCACCTCAAACTTAGATTTGGGTTACCTCATGTCTTGATTTATTTCCATTATAACTGTTGATTTTCTGTTTTTTTTAATCATTATTTATTTAATTTGCTGGTGTCCGTGTATCTGTTGTGGGTTTGAGTGCAACCTGTGTGCATCCATCTTTTGCCGCCCTTTCCTTCCCATGTGTGTGCCATAATCTCCGAGAATCTCGACTGTGGCAGCCTCCAAGGAGAAACTGTTTGACCATCCGTCCAGGTAGAGGCTAACCTTCTGGACATGACAATATATATAACAAGTGTGCCAGGCACAACAAATCCCGCCCATTTAAGGCATAAAGTTTTTTGGGGATCAAATTAAAAATTGATACATCCTTAACCTGAATGTTGATTATAAGGAATATTTTAGTCTTAGTTTGAAGTCAATTAAACCATTTTTGACGAAGTTATGAGCGAAAAAGATTTTGACCTTTTCGTGACCTGACCTTGACCTTTGACCTAATGGACCCAAAAGTTAATGGGGTCGTCCGAGGTTCATTACCCACCTGTGGATACAATTTGACAGTGTTTGAGCCGCCGTTTTCCCGTAAAGTGTATTTCGTAACCATGTTTTAGTTTTAATGGAAAATTTGTAATTTTGACCGATGGCCATGACCCCCAAAACTTCGGACCCTACCGAACTTCACAAATATGCATTTTCACTATAGGAATGGGTAGGATTATAAGTGACAAATGAATAAGGTTCACTATAAGCTTAGTTTGAAGTAAATCAGATCATTTTTGATGAAGTTATGAGCGAAAAACGATTTTGATCTTTTCTTGACCTTGACCTTTGATCCAATTGGACCCAAAAGTTAATGGGTCTCCAAGGTTCATTGCCCACCTGTGGATTAAATTTGATAGTGTTTGCTGAAGCCGTTTTGCCGTAAAGTTGCTAACAGACAGACAACAACAGACAAACAAACCGGACGATTACAATATCCCGCTCCTTCCCTCGGAGGGGGCGGGATACAGATTGGGGTGGTTGTGCTTACATATTTTTTAAAGAATAAGTCGAGGGGGGGGGAGAAGAGAGAGAGAGGAGAAGAGAGAGAGGAGAGAGAGAGAGAGAGAGAGAGAAGAGAGAGAGAGAGAGAGAGAGAGAGAGAGAGGAATTTAGGCTTCATGAGAACAGTGCGCGCGCACGCGCACACGCACCGATGCCTGCAGCAAGCCAGTCTTCACCGTGCCTGCAGCAGTTAAAGAAACTTAAATGATTTGTTCCAATTATGACTTTATCCACAAAAGAGTTGCTGCTTAATGTAGAACGACCCTGGAGACATCGCAAAGTTGAATCGCCTGTGAAATAAACATTGCAGATAATCCGCGTGTTGCCTGCTCTGTTCACGCGTCATGTACATGTGAACAACTTCATTTTAAAATGCCCTTTTTCACCAGATTTGCTTTGGTTCCATGTGGAGCAGCTCATGAAACCTCCGAAGATATAGACACAGATCTGGCAGACGCTGTGATAAGCAGTCCCTCTGGGGGACAGGGCACGAGGTCAAGCAGTGAATGCGTTAAATCATATAGCTCAATGAAGCTGGTTAATTTTGTTACTTCCAAAATCGTTTTTTCACTCAATATAATTCTCCAAACAGTCGAAAAAAATAAGTTTAATCTTGGAAATTTCACATTTTCTTGTGTATATATGGAGAAGGAGGGAACATAGCCTTGCTTGCTTAAAGTAAATAGGTATATCGGCTTAGTTATAAGACTCGTTATTTCTTTAATTTTCAGATTTCACTCCAGATTTCAACATTATTGAGTCCGACGATATCCGTTCCTCAAACCGAAATAATTTCCGATGATGTACTTAATTAGCTGTGAGAGAAGATCGTGGAAAATCATATCATATAATGCATGAAATCCTCCAAGCTCCTAATTTGAAAACTACACCACTTCAAAAGTGAGTAACAGCGATTCGTAGCTTGATGAACAGGCATTCGATAATATGAGTGAGGAAAGTGAAAATAAAAACTTATCTTAAGAACTTGTTGCGCCTGTTCCAAGTCGAGGCATGGTTGAGCAGGCCGAAAAAAATGCGGCTTCAGACCCCAGCGAGGTTTCCAGCGAGAGTGGTGACCACGGATGCACCTGAAAAAGGATATAATTGAATATGGCGTTAATTTCTTCAAAAGGGTGTTTTAATTAACCCGAACATACAATTTTCAGTCATGCACTTCCTTGGAGTTTTCTTATGTGCTTGCAAAGTTTCAGGCGATAGGTTTATGGTTTCGGAGTTATGGAGGACACACACAACACTGGGTTATCTGTTTAGTATTAGTTGATCATATAGTACCCTGTGTGACAGACATGCAGTGTGTATGTAATAGATAGATGTCCGCCTCAGATTCTTTCATTTTCAGACCCATTTTCCGTCTCACTTCGTGTGCTCTTTCACAGCTGTCTTTGTCCCCCCCCCCCCCCCCAAATATTCCGGCAAAGAGCGCCATAACCGCTCAAATTGGACCCAAAAGGTGAGCACTGTTCCTAGTAAAACATCACATTACAATGCATTCACACCCATTTGATAATTTTACCAATCGGGGGTTGAGCGCAAATCGAGCAAAATTATGATCCAGCCCCTTTATCATGCCACCAATCAGGGCGACTTTTCGATCGGATCGGAAAGTGCTGGCGCTCCCGGATTACACAACCAATCAGAGGTGATCGAAGCTGTTCAGAAGCGACTGCAGAATGGGCTGCACACCGCGAGCCAGACCATAAAAGAGCAGGTTCACTCGTGGCTCATGTCTCCTGGGCATTTCATCATTGGTGGCTGCCTCGTCATCGTCAATTTCACAGTGACTACCTGCTGCGCTAAACCCGGCACCGATTTCTGTGCTGGAGTGTTGGGTGTGTCATGCTGTACCGGGTGGACCTGGTGTAGCTGGGAGGGCAGCGTGAACATCTCGGTGCATTGGCGGATCGTTGGCCTGAACCTCGCGGCCTTGGTGGTTGGTAACAGATGACTGAGTATCAACAGTAAAGAGCATAGCGCCGGGGGGTACCTTCCACTGTGGTTGTGATTGAACCTCCACACCCTCCAGGAGCCATTGGTCTTCAAACTCATGCTATCCTCTTGGATGATGCGGTGGGTTCTGCAGGACCCGGCGTATAAGGTCAGGTGGGGCATCTCATCTTCTCCTAATTGTATCTCTGTCGAGCGACCGTGAGCCTGCAATTATTTTGTTAAGTTGACTGAAAATAGCTGATCCGTACCGTCGGCGCGAGTGTCGGTTTGGGGTAAGGGAATCATTGCACGTACAAATCCTGTTCTTGTGTCATTCATTCAATACATGTGGAGACCTGCTATGCTCTCCAGCTTATCCTGCTTGCTCTGATGGTTTGATATACCTTCGATACGTACTTGCCGTATCTTATATAATCAGGTGCAGCCGAACGGAACTGCCAAGTACATCCCGGCTAACATCTAGAGCCAATCGATGGCGTAAAACTTCCTGGCTTACAAAACATGCAGACTATGCTGGACCAACGGAGGAAAGGATGCTCCGAGCTGGTTGAATTGCATTAACACAGGATTAATTCACAAAGAAAGCGTGAGGAAAAGCATGTGGCACAGTGAAGACAAGGGGTTTATTCACAAAGGATATATGTTCATCAGGGACATGCAGTATTCGTGCGGTGCGGCAAAAGACATACAGTGATACATTTATTCAGCAAAGAGACACAGGGCAGAACCATACCGATACTATCTAGTTTAGACACTCTTACTTGCACTAGCAATACATGCGCCATCAGGATCATTCCACGGAAGGGTAGATAACAAGAGAGATAGAACAGTGCAATGTTGTTGCGACTTCTTTAGCTCACCGAGCGGGGCTGACGAGCCCACGCTGCTCATTCTCTGAGGGAGGGGGTAAAAAGGAGGAATACTGGTTGGTATCAGAGGTGCGGGTGAGTTGCGAGGAAGAACCTGGAACGAAGAGTGTATCAGTGCGGTCGCTCTGAAAAGCCCTTTACCATCACTGAGCTCCTGGTGCATCCAAAGCAGATGATTAGAAGAGAGAGGGAAAGAATGTGTGACGAGGCTGATTAGCTTATTGTGTGCGGTAATAATTGGCCTGGCCTTAATGAACGTGCCTTTCACGGCACCAGAATCGTACGCTCGCTCGCCCAGCGCTCTGTCGTGCAAACTCCGTTCCACAGCTCCAGCTCCATTCCACCAGCTCCAACCCTCCTTTCGCTATGTACTGCTGACCAAGCCAAAGAAGATCCTCCCCTTCTCTTGAATGTCTGCAACACACTGCTTCAATAGCTGCTTGGCGGATGCGGGGCTTTGGTGCGGATCAAGACAGACGCTAGGCGTGGTTACCAGGATTCACGATCAAGAGAGTCGCCCATTGGTGCACATCTGATTTCTTCAGTGCTGGCACCACCCATGCAAGTTCACAGTCGTGAAAATGCCGGCATTACCACCTGGACAGTTCACATATTGGAGCCCTGTACTTTTTGGCTGCACTTTCTGAGTGTGAACGTGCGCTGGAAGCCTAATTGGCATTACAAGCAAGCAGAGCGTCAGGGCTACTCACAAGGTGCCAATGGGTGATTAGCGGATGTTTGCGTCCTGTGCTGTTGAAGTTTGAATGCCCATGATTGTGGTCAAGGTGGTGATTGAGGTGGTGCAGTGGGTGAGCTGTGGTTGAGGCGGGGTGGTGGTTCATTATATGTTTGAGACACCTTGGTTGTTGAGCAATGGCGAATGTGTATAGCGAGCTTGTATAATGTTCTAATAATGTGGAGTGATAATAAATGTGTCTTCATGATTTATCAGCGTCGTGTGGTCATGGTAGCGTTTTGTAGGAGGAGTGCGGTGGAGGTTCAAGTAATTTGGCAGATCGATGTTGGAGCATGATCCGAATCAGATTTTGGTGCATGGATGCAAATTAGGCCGCGCGCAGGTGTGCTCGGTCGTTTGAGAGAGATTCGTGTACATGGATCAAAATGGGGAAGAATGAGAAGAAAAAACACCTACCTAATCCCTCACAACACATATTCCCTTTGTAACCCACTAGACATAAGGGAAGGACTCGATCTGAAACAAGTAGTCATGAAATAACTATCTCAGAAACCGCCGTATGTTGTATGCCATTGCCTTGGGGGGTCTTGGTTATCAGAACCGTCCCAATATAAACAGATACCACGTTGAAATATTCGGTGGGATTTCCTCTGACATCTCCTTTGACTATGAAACCTTAATTTCTGAACAATTCACATTCAAATTTCTCTTTAAAGAGTGCGACAAAGATAAACAGATACTTTTATGTGAAACGTGCAAACATACAAAATTACAGCTAATTAGATATAGATAGAGCACTGACAAACAATGCTGGGAAGGCAACGGCAAACAGCCAGATAACCCTGAAAAAGAAACTGCTTCGGCAGCACCAACACCCTGTCAAGAGTATGGTACGTATGTATATGTATAGATATAATTGTGTGTGCATCTGTGTGTTGACAATGTGTTTGTGTATGTGTTAAAATCCCCTCTTAAAAAGTTTTTTTTTTAAATTCTGAACTTTATCATCAGCATTAAATATGGATCCATCAAACACAGTGACTGTATGTCAGACTGGCTGTTGATGTGAACTTTTGCAAAGTCGTTCACACCATTTGGGTGGTGGTCTTTAGTTTGGAGGTCGTTGGCCTAACGTGTGTCTGTCTGTCGATGTGCTGGCTCAGCTCGCCATGTCCACGGCTCTGCGTGTGTTTCTTTGTTCATTCGAGCTCGGGCGAGGAGCCGAGGCGAGTCGCACGAGTGACACCCAGCCCTACTGCTCCGTGCGGATCAGGATGGACTCGCACACTGGTGGGTCATTCTTGAGACACAAAGGATGTGTGGTCATGACAATGGGAGATGGAAGGTGTATATTGGTCTTTAACAATTGCTTGATTTTCCCCTGGGTGTGTACCAGCGTTGTTGAATTCAACAAACAAAACAGAACAATTTTTTTTTTGCTGGAACTGTTCATTGAACTTTATCTTGTATTCTGGCAAATTGTTTGTTAGTGTTTGTTGTGAGGAAGTAGGAGAGGTGTGTTATAAGTGTTCGGTGGGAGGTTGGCATACTTGTGTGTGTGTGTGTGTGTGTGTGTGTGTTTTGTAGATGGAGAGACTGAAGGTCGAAAGTGGAGGCCCACTCTAAAACCTCCCTGGGGTGGATGCTTTGAGGTCAGCGATGCTCAGACTCTGCAGTTGGTACTTCAAGCTGCTCCCGGTGTCTCCATCGGTGACACCACCATCGGTTTCACAGACTTGAAGAGCTTATACCTCAAGACTGGCAGCACCACTGATACTTGGGTACACATTTCAGTGAGCCTTTTGACTTGTCATGATGTTCGATACTGAAAAATAAATCTCACACTAAATCTCTTTCCATTCATTGGTCAATGTAGTAGGATGTCAATGAGTTATTTATTTATCTATTCGTATGCAGCCTGTGGCTCCTGGTTGCATCATTTCCTGGTGTGCGGCTAGCCCACTGATGCAGTGCCCCTGTTACCAAGAAGATGATGTGTTGGCTTCTGAGACATTTTCTCAAATGCACCCTTCGTGTTATGATGTGCATTGAGATTAAAAAAACACAAACCGCCTGACCTCTCATCATCAAGGTTTAAAATGCTGGCTTGCACACCTCTCCTTGGAGGTTGTTGATAATTTTAAAGAGTTTTCTCTTTCTAACAGTAATTTTGCCTCAAACGTAAACTTTAACCATCATGGGACCAAGAGTCACGTGCCATACCTGCTATTGCTACTTGGATCCTCAGCAGCAGGGTTTTCCTGCCGCACACCATCCTCGTGCTGTGGTCCACAAGCACATCTTTAGATTCAATCAGGATAACACTTCACTTCCATTGCATGCCACTCTGTTTGAATGTTTCCAGAAAGTCTGAAGCGTCTTGCTCAACAAGGCCAGGCCGTCTCTCGACTGTAGCAATGTTATCTGTAAACACTTTATGATGATGTTTGGAACTCAGTCATCCGTTGACCAGCTTAATGTGCCACAATGATGGTTTTAGCAAGATCTTTGTTTTGTTCCTGGTTCTCAACCGTAATGCAGGTGGACCTACACCCTCGAGGACGCATTCTCCTGTCTATAAAAGAGCTCTCCTATGGTATGCACCAAATACACTTACTTCCTTATTTTCTTCTTTTACATGAATCATGACATCTTGCGAGCTTCCGGCGGCCATGTTTCATAACTGAAAGTGCATGTTGAAGAGGGCCACACTCAGTGGTGCAATAGTTAGAGTGACTGCTCTGAGTCTGGGTGGTTGTCAGTTCGTAATCCTGGCTGAGTCGTGTCAGAGACTTATAAAACGGTACGTGCTGCTTCCTTGCTTGATTCTCATCATTTCAAAAGGACATTGAGCACAGGACAAGTTGGACGAAAAAACCAGAGATTGGCAACCATTGTGCAGCCATGATGGGCCTAATGGCCTCCTGTGATGAAATTCCTTGTAAGGGTGTACCGGTGTACATTTCCTCATGTATACCAACATGGAAGAATGTGCTTGTTGACTTTTTTTGTGTCTCACATCCATTAGGTCCTGGAGGAGGATTTCCACTGACTCGCCGTCGAGGGGCCATCAAGCAAGCGAAGTTGCATTGTGTGCAGAGCCACGAGTTCATCGCAACGTTCTTCAGACAGCCAACGTTCTGCTCCGTCTGCCGTGACTTTGTCTGGTTACATGACTCCATTTTTTCCTTCTGCACTCTGTTCACCATTGTCCACACTCAGTGTTGGTTGTACACACAGTGGTCACTCTATGACTCTCCATAATTTAACAACTAAGTACTAACTAACTAACTTGATCTGCATTTCACATCCCCTGAACTACTGTATCTCTTTATGTGTTGGGATCTCCTCTTTGCCGCTTGGGCCAGCTTCATCCGGCTTACTGGATTTGGTCATGATGCAGTCAGTATAGGATTGAAACTATTTTTGATCTCGTGTATCTCTACAGGGGCCTCAACAAGCAGGGATACCAGTGTAAGCGTAAGTGTGATCATGGCTTTTATAAAGACGAGAATTAAAAAGCTAATGTTGCACAGGTTTTGATGCTTCTGCACTGAATATCTTGTATGGGTGCTCGAAGGTGTGTGCCACACTCAGGATAAGCCACTCACGTGTCCATGCAGAATGCAATGGAGTCATTCACAAGCGTTGTCTCGACAAGGTGATCGCACAGTGCACCGGCTCTGCCACCAACAGTCGTGATACCATGGTGAGGGTCAGAGTGCACGCAGAGTCAAAAATAAATGTAAGATGGGTATAGCTAGTCGAGGGACGATGATGCTGGGGGAAAGGCTACAAACGTGAGCATGTGAGGGCATTGATCGGCTGTGGGTTTGAAGGTTGTTCAGATGTTTTGTTGGAGGTGGAGGGGAGGGAAGGAGGTTGGTGAAGGGAGGCATCGTCGTGGGGGAGGACGGGGGCGAGGAGGGGGGCACTGCCTTGGCCAGTCATTCCAACTGAGATCAGTGGGCCACAGAGATATATGCCTGACCTTTGTAAGGCTTTTAAGGGTGTGCATTGAGCCAGAGTCGGATGGGATTCTGTTACAGCATCGGGAACACATTTTATTGGTCTGAGATTGGTCCAAAAAACAATGCCAGATTTCGACTTTGGACGGACACTTGGTTTGATTATAAATTAATTCCTGATCCCAATGTGCTCATATCACTTAAACTGCAGCATTCTCACCAAAAATCTTGATTGACGGTACTAACCTCAACCCAAAACTAACTTCACTCCAATCCTTGCCCTAACCTAGCTGCACAAGGAACGCTTTAAGATCGACATGCCTCATCGGTTCCGCACTCATAACTACATGAGCCCAACGTTTTGTGACCACTGTGGAACGCTGCTCTGGGGCCTGGTACGACAAGGCCTCGAATGCGAGGGTAGGCCCCCAAAGCTGCTGTACACGAACGTGCAGACGGACAGGCCCAGTAATGATGTGAAAAACGTTGCCCGTCAGACTTATGATGCGAGCAGCAATTATGTCCCATAATAATGGTTTTACAATACCAATGTAGTATAAACGCGCCTCCATGTTTGTCCTTCTGCAATGAATTTGATGAGCAGCAAGGAATTGCTCAATACCCAATGCACATGAAGTGTTTCTCTCCAGTCGAGGATGTCTCACTGTTCATAGATGTGGACTCATCTGTCTTAAGATCTGTACCTCGCATACTCTATATGAGGGTAGTGTCATGGCTGATATAGATCTCCAGCAATGACTAATTTCCAGTCATTCAGGTGTTTGCCAGGTACACTTTTTCTTCAAAAGTTTGTCATTTTCTTTTCGATAAAGAGTACACACAAACTAGCTCAGTCATGAGAACGTTATAGGTCTCAAATACATGAAGCTCTTTTTAGCCACTGACTCACTGATATAAATGTTTAGTACTTTCTAGGTCGGCCAGAAAGCTGAAAGTTGGCATACTGATGCAACTCGGAGCTATGATTCCAGAAAAATACTAGAACGGCACTCGGTAGAGCACTTACCTCCACCAAGTTGGACAGTTTACATTTTGTATGCCAATGATAGGCCAGATCTGCATCTGTACCTGAACCAAAATTTAATCAACTTGTTATTGTCACCTTCCCAACTCATCCACCAAGTTTCGTCATAATCCGTGCACAACGTTTTGAAATATCGTACTATCCACCGTTTTTGGCCGTATCTCTCAATTGTAAAGAATCACTTGAAAGGAAATTTTAAAAACTTGTATCTGGATCTGGATCTTCACCAAAATCGAGCCACTTCGTCCTCATCACACACCCAACATGTCCACCAAGTTTTGTCCGAATCCGTCCAAAACGTTTTGAGATATCGTTCTCACAGTCAGACAATCTAAGGTGAAAACATATACTCCGCCCACCTTCGGTGGTGGAGGTAATCACAAAGCTCTCCGTAAATGTCTATCAACCAAAATGTCCGTCAACAAAAACCAGCAGGTGAAGCCTGCGAGAGGGGCTGAGCTTGGAATAATGCACTAGTCTTAAAATAAGATCAATCATGTAGTTATTGATGAGCATGTTCACGGAAGGTATTCGTGTTGACCCCTTTGGTGTTCCCGTCTGAGCACGTACCTCATGATGCTGGGATCTCACATTCAGATCCCACATACTTCTCCATCATCTAATAATGTAATTGTTATTCATGTGAAGATTAAACAATGTCTCCTAATGTTCTTGTCGTCCATTTCCACCTAAAATTAATGTATGAAAAAAAATTATGAACGTAAGGAAAAATAGTTGTCCAATAATAATGACGATGCACTTTGTTCCGTGTGCAGCATGTGCCATGAACGTGCACCGTCGCTGTCAGCAGAAGGTCGCCAATCTATGTGGAGTTAACCAAAAGCTCATGGCCGAAGCCTTGGCACAGATTGAGACTTTCCAGCAGGTGATCGGGAGGATCTGGTCCAGATACGCACACCTGTTTGTCTCGTCCCTTTCAAGCCTCCCTCAAACCTCTTCTCATCCTTTTCCCTTCCACCTTTTTTTTTGTTTCTGCCCAATTCTATCTCGAAATGTTTTCCTCTCTTATTTATCTGCCCATCATATCTTCCCCACCAACCTGTCATTGCAGCGTGGCCAGCAGGAGAAACTGCTGGAAGAGACAGAGGACCACTCATCAGGCTTCGATAAGTCTGTCCCGGAGAAGGAACCCTGCATTGGTACACCAAATTCACACCGACACAAGGCAACCCCTCCAGCTTTATCTGATTGTCATCTTCTTGACACAAATTCTGAGTTTACCACAACCATCAATATCAGCATTACTATGACGTAAATGAAACGTTATATTGGATGATAAAGAATGATGATTTAGTAACCTGTCGATCAAAGTCAAACCGAAAACCAAATGATCTCCTTTTTTAGAGCAATGACCAAAATCAGAACGTGAGCAGTCTGAGGGTGTTTGTGCAAATAATCATGAATTAGAAACAAAAACATTTCTGACATATTGATGGAATCATTTTGTGATAATCTTTTGCAGCAAAAGCTGATTGTGCGGAGGAGAAAAGAGGGACCTGCTCACCACGAGATCTGCTTAAGCTTCCACCACCATCCTTAAAACTGTCCATGCTGACTCTGCCCTCACCCAATCGGGACGTCCCCTTTCCCTTGGAACGTGAACCAATGAGAAGCACCAGCGAGCAATCCCTCTCCGTGTCCAACTTTGTGTTCCACAAGGTCTTGGGGAAAGGAAGCTTTGGGAAGGTGGGTCACTCTGTGAGCAAGATTTGGGACACAGTGGATTGTTGGGGTCACCAGAGTAATAAACCTGGAGATGATAACAGTTGGATCAATCGTGAATGTTATTATTGCCACCACCCCTGCAGGTATTCTTGGCTGAAATGAAAGGTCGAGGGCTCTTTGTAGCCATCAAAGCCCTCAAAAAAGATGTGGTGCTCATGGCTGATGACCTGGAATGCACCCTTGTGGAGAAACGGGTGTTGGCACTTGCCTGTGAGCATCCCTTCCTCACCCATCTCTTCGGTACATTCCAAACGAAGGTGTTTATTACAAACCCCACTATTAAAATAACTTCACCTTTTTGTTATCAATACAATTATTACTGTCATTATTTTTATGATGATGACTATCACCTTTTTGTTAATAATACAATTATTACCATCATTAATATTATTATTATTATTGTTATGACTATCACCTTTTTGTTAATAATACAATTATTACGATCATTAATGTTATTATTATTATTATTATTATATTAGACTATCACCTTTTTACTATCAATACAATTATTCATCATTATTATTATGATGTGACTATCACCTTTTTGTTATCAATACAATTATTACTATCATTATTATTACTAGTGCGGGCCCGTAGGTGCGTGCCAGTATGTGCAGCTTCGTTCCTTCGCTCCTTAAATGACGACTGGATTGGGGCATTGTTCAATTAGATCGGACCAACCGTATCATAAATGGCCATAACTTGAAACACCTGGGAAACATACTCAGGTCCCCAGCATCAATTGTGACGTCATATCAAATGAAGAAGAAGAAGAATTGTGATGCCTCTCTCTCTCGCCTCCCTCTTTCGCCCCCCCCCCTTCTCTCCCCTCTCTCTTGCCCCCCTCTTCTCCCCTAGTCTTGCCCCTCCTCTCTCCCCTCCTCTCTCCCCCTCCTCTCCCCCCCTCTCTCACCTCCTCTCGCCCCCACTCTCCCCCCTCTCCCGTCCCCCTCCTCTCCACCCCTCTCTTGAATTGTGACGCCCCTCTCTCTCACCCTCTCTCACCCCCTCTCTCTCCCTCTCTCGCCCCTCTCTTGCTCCCTCTCTTGCACCCATAAAAAAAAAAAAAAATAAATAAAATAAACATTAATTGTGACGTCATTCGTGATGTCATAGCACCGTATCTTGTCATTGGTTGACAGATAAATGGCCGTAACTTGGGAACCGCTTGTCCGATTAATATCAAACTTGAAAAGGCACATACTCAGGTCCCCAGCGTCGATTGTGACGTCATACCAAACGAAGAAGAAGAAGAATTGTGACGTCAATCGTGCAAAATAAATAAATAAACAAACAATTGTGACGTCATTCGTGATGTCATAGCACCGTGTCTTGTCATTGGTCGACAGATAAATGGCCGTAACTTGGGAACCGCTTATCCGATTGATATCAACCTCGAAAAGGCACATCCGCGGGTTCCCCGGCAATATTCCTGGGAAGTTTCAATCAGATCGGACCGTCGGTCGTCGAGAAACGGCGGTCGCATACAGACACACATACAGACACACATACAGACACACATACAGACACACAGACAGACACACAGACAGACAGACACACAGACACACACCACAGAGATTGCTGGAATTATAGATAGATGATGATGACTATCACCTTTTTATTCAATGCAATTATTACTATCATTATTATTGGATGATATCACCTATTGTTATCAATACAATTACTACTATCATTATTATTATGATGATGACGATCACATTTTTGTTAATAATACAATTATTACGATCATTAATATTATTATTATTATTATTATTATTATGACTATCACCTTTTTACTATCAATACATTTATGACTATCATTATCATTATGATGATGACTCTCACTCTCATGTGTCCCAAAGATGATGCAATTGGTTCATGTCCGTCCGTCCGTCCGTCCGTCCGTCCGTCTGTAAACGTCAGCTAATGATCGAGTAACAGGTTATTTAATTTTAATGTTATATTTTGAACACGAATCAGAAAACGAAGCTGTAGTTTAACAGTACTTTGTCTCTGAATTCGTCCCGATCACACATGCACAGAGAGGAGTGAGATAATACTTTTACTCTGTCAGTGAAAAAAAATTGAAAATCATTCCAAACAGGAAATTTACTCTTTTTTCAGGACGTTATAAAGGACACAAACAACAAGCACAAATAACAAATGTTTAATATGAGATAAGGTGGTCTAATGGACACTGTATCAACGATGGTAAACTTCCGGAATTTTTTTATACGACCTTTACAACATTTATTTTATTTCAATTAAATTATACGCTCACACTTAAACACTGTAGAACACAATTCGCCTTCTTAACGCTTCTAAAAACCTCCAGTTTTGCAGTACTTGGACATGTTATATAAGGTGGTGTATAAGACTGTGTCAATGGCACTAAACTTCCAGAAGTTTTTTTAATATGACCTTTAAAATCAATATTTTATTTAAATTGAATTATACACAAAAACACTGCATGGAGTAAGGTGTTCTATGAATTCTCTTGTTGAAGTAGTGGCTGCTTTGGTGGTGGAGACAGTGATTGTGCAGTTATTTGGCTGATAAGCAATGAAGCGAATTGATGTATACTGTAGAGCGGTTGCTTCTGCAGGAGCACCTCCTGTTTGTGATGGAATTTCTGACTGGAGGTGACCTCATGTTCCACATCCAAAATAAAGGTCGTTTTGATCCTGCGAGAACCATGTGAGAACCAAAATGTCTGAGAAAGAACCTTTCTATCTGATGTGAAGGAAAGTGATTTGAATTGTACAGGTTCACTTGCAAAACCTACTCCGCAGGTTCTACGGGGCAGAGATCGTGAGTGGGCTGCAGTTTTTGCACACACAACGCATTGTCTACAGGTACGTGCCAAACGTGTCGATGTCCATCTCTCACTTGGACTTGCCCTTTGCAATAAACATCATTGAGACAGTTTTCTGATTAAATCAATCCATCTGGATTCTGTCAGGGACCTGAAGCTGGACAACATCTTGCTGGATGGTGATGGGCATGTCAAGATTGCAGATTTTGGAATGTGCAAAGAGAACGTTGGGGAAGAGGCAAACACCGGCACGTTTTGTGGAACACCAGACTACATTGCGCCCGAGGTCAGCCTAGTCTTAGCCTTAACACCGGCCATCTTGACTGTTCTCTGTATCAGAGTAAAATTGGGTGTAGTTGGGAAAAAATAATATGTACTGTATACACCGTATACTGTGTATGTATATAGCACGAGTGTCCCATCTGTCCATCTCTGAACTGCTCCCTCAGTTTTGTTTTGGGGCTAGCCCGTTCAAACCTTCTGTGGAATGTTTTGGGGTCCCAGCGGATGTCCGAAGGTGGGTGGGAGGTTTCATCAATACCTCATTACAATTTTAATTTGATTTTTGATCCGAACGAAGCTGCTCCCCGATCCAGAAGTAAACCCAATTACAGATTTGACAAACATCCACTTGTTTGATAATATCTCAATACAATTGTCATTTTGAATTTCCACCCGAACGACGCCGCTTTCATCCACTCGAAGGTGGGTGGGAGGTTTCATAAATTTCGCAATAGAATACTGATTTTAATTTTTGATCCTTTCAACATGTTTTGTATCTGCCCTTTCTCGGCGGCAGATTTGTCTGTATTGGGTGTCATGTGAGAACGACGTCGATATTCGTTTAATTCATGAGTGTTTTTATTTTGTTATATTAATGGAATAATATTAATTTGTGATTGGAATGATGCTGTTTGGAATAATAATATATGGAGAGAGACAGAGACAGAGACAGAGACAGAGACAGATTGAGTTTAAAGCAGAATGAGGCATTTATTTGAGGGTTTCCACCCGTGACATCAGCAGATTCGGTATTTGTAGTTTCACCATTGTGACATCATAGAAATATTACCTACCTTACTCCTGTTGGGGTCAGCTGCAGAGAGGTTTTTGCCCAAGCCCTTTACGAACCGGCTGTCTAGCCCTCTCTTGTGCATGCAGAGCACGGGTACCGCGTGCGTGCGGCTGCGGTGTATAGAATATTGTTACGGCTGTGGAAATTCGCAGAGCACCATATAGGTCCTTAGTTCAGTTATGCGATAATCCTGTGTCAGTTAGATTTCCCACCGTTGTTTAAATGGGAATTCCGTGTGGACAGGGCTGTGATCTTTGAGTTAGCCCGTTTTTTCTTACCTATCGTTATTTGGACCAACACTTCACAACAACCACGATCAACACCACCACCTTCCCCCACCACCACAAATCGCCTCAACCACACCGGTTTTCTACCTCGGCACACGGATCCAGAGCCTGGCCTTCATCGAGGGGAAAAGCAGGCGGCCCCTTTCCCCTCCCCACCAACGAATGCATCTTCGCTGAAAAACGCGGTGGATTTCACCCTGCAAGGGACAAGGGTGAAAACCCAAGCAATAAGCAGGCAACGGTGCCGCGTCCCTAATTGCGGGAAAAACGCTTCCTTCGGAAGTTTCCCGCGCATTCTGGAAGAAGGGTGGGGAGTTAGAAGGGGCAGGGCGTGGTATAAAAAGAAGGAACGCGAGCGCGGAAAAGAAGAGTGAAGTCGTCACAAGAGAAGCGAGCTGAGGAGAATCGCGCCTCTCTCTTCCTCTCACTCTCTCTCTCTCTCTCTCTCTCTCTCTATCTCATCTCTCTCCTCTCTCGGTCGCTGAGGATCGTGAGCGAGGTGGCGCTCCGGACCGAGGGCTCTCCTGGGTCGCTCGTGACAGAACGGCGAAGGAGGACGGAGCCCCAGGAAATCAACCACAACGGTCCGTTTTCCTTCTTCTTTTCTTTTGGGTTTTTTTATGAGAGATGTGGGCCGTTGTCCTTAAGTAAACCTGTTAAGTAATTGTACATATAAATAGACAACGTTGTTAGTTTCTTCTTGTCGTGCTTTGTGATTCAATGCATTTTCTTTGCCTTGCATAAATGCATGCGTGTTTCACCTTTCCATTGCATTACTGTGTATGTGTTAAATATTAAATGTGCGTGTTTAAATGTTAACCGCGTTCGTTGTGTCCTCTTTCCCAATTGAAGCCGCGTATTGCTCTCAGGAATTGAGAGGGCTTTTAAATAGCCGATAAAAGAATCGGTCCAACGAGGCTGGCGATAATACAACGCTCGGTTATCCCAGAACGGAACGAACCGTTAAGCGGTTCGTGTCCAAGCAGGCCTTCGTAGAGGTACGGTCTCTCAGTAGTCTGCCCGCGCGATATAGCTCTTAGGTATATCGATAATTCGGCGATTGACCCTGTCGCGCGCGGCAGTAAGGTGTTGACTGGCCGTGGTGTGCACTGGAGCACACCCGTGACTGTTGTTTCGGCGTTGTTCCAAGAAGTCGTGACTGAATTGTCCGTCCTTGGCCGAGACGGCCGCATTTCCGCTAAAGCGGCGTCCGCACCCGGCGGGCGGCAAATTAGTAACACGTTGTCAGGAGTGGGAAACAGATTCATTCCCCTCAACAAATTAACGGAACGGACCAAGAGGTGCGAAGCAACCCTCTGTGTTCCCCAAATTACGAGCTTTTTAATGTTTCCGAGAAGCAAGATGGCGGTTCAAGCGAACAAGGGGCAGGAGTTAGAAATAAATTTAGAAATGTTAGAAATTCCATGGCCCAGGAAAATCCCGTGCAGACATTCCCATTGAGATGCAGGTTGAATTTCCCCACAACCGAACCAGAACCCGAAATGGCGCAGCGGTGGCGGCCGCGGTTTTGAACACCTCCTCCTCCGTCATAATCCTCGTCCCCAGCGACACTGCAACCATGAGGACGGATCGGTTGTGTTGAGCGGAATGGCCCAGATATTGGCCATGCTGGCAAAAATGGATGGAAACTCACTCGAAGCGAAAAACGAAATGAAAGAAATGAAAAACGAGATGAAAAACGAAATGGAAGAACTAAAAAACAAAATGGATGCAAATGCGCAGCAAATGAAAGAAGAAATAAATGGCAAAATGAAAGAAATGAGGGGTGAGATGCAGCGCGTGGGGCGAGGCCTGCAGGCGGGCATAATCGCAATTGCGTGCAACGAAACGCGGGCAGTGGAGCACAAAATGGCGGCGCCA
>CM068954.1:12591397-12611256 GCA_035128595.1 Eptatretus atami
ATTTCGTTATTCGCTTCGAGTGATTTCCATCCATTTTTTGCCCAGCATGGCCAGTATCTTGGCCCATGTCGCTCAACACAACGATCCGTCCTCATGGTTGCAGTGTCGCTGGGAGAGGATTATGACGGAGGAGGAGGTGTTCAAAACGCGGCCGCCACCGCTGCGCCATTTCGGTTCTGGGTTCGGTTGTGGGGAAATTAACCTGCATCTCAAGAATCTGCACGGGATTTTCCTGGGCCATGGAATTCTAACATTTCTAAATTTATTTCTAACTCCTGCCCCTTGTTCGCTTGAACCGCCATCTTGCTTCTCGGAAACATTTTTAAAAAGCTCGTAATTTGGGGAACACAGAGGTTGCTTTCGCACCTCTTGGTCCGTTCCGTTAATTTGGTTGAGGGGAATGAATCTGTTTCACTCCTGACAACGTGTTACTAAAATTTTGCCGCCCGCCGATCACCGTGCTCGCTTAAGCCGTTAAATGCGGCCGATCTCGCCCATCCGTGAACGGACAATTCAGTCGCGACTTCTTCGGAACAACGCCGAAAACCAGTCACGGGTGTGCTCCACGCGCACACCACGGCCTAGTCAACACTCTCCCGCACGCGACAGGTCAATCGCTCGAAATTATCGATATACCTAATATTCGCGCGGGCAGACTACCGAGAGACCGTACCTCAACGAAGGCCTGCTGGACACAACCGCTTAAGCGGTTCGTTCCGTTCTGGGATTAACCGAGCGGTGTATATCGCACAGCCTCGCCCTTTGGACCCGATTCTTTATCGGCTATTTAAAAGCCCCCTAATTCCGAGAGCAATACGGCGTTTCAATTGGGAGAAAGAGGACACAACAAACGACGGTGTAACATTTAAACAACGCACAATTTATATTATTACACACGTACACAGTAATGCAATGGAAAAGGTGAAACACGCATGCATTTATGCAAGGCAAGAAAAGCATGAATCAACACAAAGCACGACAAGAAGAAACTAACAACGTTGTCTATTTATTATGTACATTACTTAACAGTTTACTTAAGGACATCGGCCCACATCTCTCATAAAAAACCCGAAAAGAAAAGAAGAAGGAAAACGGACCGTGTGGTGATTTCCTGGGTCCGTCCTCGATATTCGACCCGTTCTCGTCACGAGACGACCACCAGAAAGAGGCCCCCCTCGGTCAGTCTCGGAGCGCGCACCTCGCACGATCCTCAGCGACCGAGAGAGGAGATGAGATGATGATTAGAGAAGAAGAGATGTAGAGAGTGATGAGAGAGTGAGAGGAAAGACGACGCAGGCGCGTCTCCTTCATTGCTCGCTTTTCTTGTGACGACTTCATCTTCTTTCCGCGCCTCGCGTTCCTTCTTTTTTACCACGCCCTGCCCTTTAACTCCCCACCCTTCTTCCAGAATGCGGGGAAACTTCCAGAAGGAAGCGTTTTTCCCGCAATTAGGGCGCGGCCCGTGCCTGCTTATTGTTGGGTATTTCCCTTGTCCCTTGCAGTGGTGAAATCCACCGCGTTTTTCAGCGAAGATGCATTCGTTGGTGGGGAGGGGAAAGGGGCCGCCTGCTTTCCCTCGATGAAGGCCAGGCTCTGGATCGTGCTGCGAGGTAGAAAACCGTGTGGTTGAGGCGATTTGTGGTGGTTGGGGGAAGGTGTGGTTTGATCGTGGTTGTTGTTGAAGTGGTTGGTCCAAATACGATAGGGTAAAGAAAAAACGGCTAACTCAAAGATCACAGCCTGTCCCAGGAATTCCATTTAAACAACGGTGGGAAATCTAACTGAACAATTATCGGCATAATGAAACTAAGGACCTATATGGTGCTCTGCGAATTTCCACAGCGGTAACAATATTCTATACACCGCAGCCGCACGCACGCGGTACCGTGCTTGCATGCACAAGAGGGGGCTAGACACCGTCGTTAAAGGGCTTGGGCAAAACTCTCTGCAGTGACCCCAACAGGAGTAAGTTAGGTATATTTCTATGATGTCACAATGGTGAAACTCAAATACGTATCTGTATGTCACGGTGGAACCTTCAAATAAATGCTCATTCTGCTTTAAAACTCAATCTGTCTCTGTTCTGTCTGTCCTGTCTTCTCCATATATTATTATTCCAACAGCATCATTCATCACAAATTAATATTAATTCATAATATAACAATAAAAACCTCTATAAGTAAACGAATATCGACGTTCGTTTCACATACACCCAGATACAGATCAAATCTGCGCAGAAAGGCAGATAAAAACATGTTGAAAGTTATCAATAATTAAATCAGTATTCTACTTGCGAAATTTCATGAAACTCCCAGCCATCCTTCGAGTGGATGAAATCCGTGGCTTTTCGGGGTGAATTCAAAATGCCAATAGTATGAGATATTATCAAACAAGGTGGGATTGTGTCAATCGTAATTGGGTTACTTTTGGATCGGAGCAGCTTCGTTCGTAATCAAAAACAAATTTTAAGAAATGTAATAGATGATGAAACCTCCACCCTTCGCTCGACCCCCAAAACATTCCACGAAGTTAATAGCCCAAACAAATAGAAGAGTCAGAGATGACAATACGTCCTCGTGCGCAGATAAATTATACTTAATATTATTAAACCGTCTTACAGCCCAATGTTTTTCTTGTACAGAAACTTCAATCTGTGTCTTAGTAAATGACGCTAAGATAGCCAGACTATAGGAATCGCGCCGATAGTCTTCCAGACGTAGTCCACAAAACGTGCCCGTGTCCTCCCCCCACCTGCTCTCTCTGGACACTAAATACCCTAAATACCCACATCCCAGAATGCCCAAATCACCACCAGTGCAGGGAGGGTGGCCCAGCTCAGCCTACAAAAGATGATAATCAAAAAATCCGGTCCTTCCACAGAACGGATAACGAACACGACATGAACAGTGCCCAAGATATCGTGTCCAGCATGCCATTCATGCGATCCTAGCAGTATACTTAGGATCCAATCGGTCTCTCTCAAAATGCAGGATACGATCCCTGCGAACCTCGCTCCAACGGGCGAATACTTTGGTTAGTAGATATTTGGCGTTGACCCTGATCGCAGTGCGAGTAGAGTTTGACTAGGTCCGTGTTGGCGCGTGGAGCACACCCGTTGACTGGGTTTTTCCGGCGTTGTTCCGGAAAGTCGCGACTGAATTGGTCCAGTCTGGTGGGCGGATGGCCCCCATTGGTCTAAAGCGCTGTGCGCACGCTGGGCGGGCGGCAAATTCGTAACAATATTGTTGCGGTTATGCAAAACCGCATGCCTCTCAGGCAATGGCACCCAACATACAATGATCCCCAGGTAGTTATTTCGTTCGTCTTCATGTAGTTAGTCCTTCCCTCATGTCTAGTGGGTTAACGGGACGAAGTGCGTTGCGTCGGTCTTGTTGTTAGGTCGAATAAATGTCCATGATTCATACTCTGATTCCTACTCTAACCCTGTCCTTTTAGCCAGAGTACATAACAAGCATGCAAGCACACACACCATTCAATAGGCAATTGTTAATAAGCACACCACGATGCCTCCCATGGCACGGATCATCCACATCTCCGCTGCACACGACACAACCCGTACACGGGAATTGTGCGCCATTATTCCTTTCAAATATGCGTGCCAATTCCCAACCAGCACCTCACCTTACTTCGCACCACGCTCACCAAATCTCACCACTTTGACCACAAATGCCTCCCGCACATGGGAAAAATATTCCCGCACCCCCTCGTATCTCTGCATCGCTACAATTCGCCACTCTATTTTGAGGAGCACCGGGCGGCATCGGATTGTCCTCGGCACCGCGCGATGCTTGACCACGCAACAGACGCTAATAGCTCCACCGCATCTCACCGGGGACGTCCTGGGTGAGCGTCCGGAATTGATCCAGCCCTCATCCAGTCGCCAGACCATAGCAAGACCGGGGGCAACGAGGAGGGGTCACGAGAAGGGCGATCTGGGAGTTTAGTTCGGGTTCCGGGTGTGCATTTTGGCTCATGAAGGAGCTCGTGGGTGGCGGAAAAAGTCCGCTGCCATCCGACATTCAGACTGCACTCGGTGCCCGTTCGAATTGAATCGAGGTTTGACAACAAACTCTCCACTTTGACAGCATGGTTTGACAGCAAGATCTCCAACCTTGCTTGTCCTTTCCTTCCATTAATCCGCATTGCCCAAACCTAGATAGACTGGGAGGTAATTCCCAAATGAATTAACCTGTCATAGTCGGGCGTGCACCAGTGGTAAACGCTCAGCCGCCTTACTTAAGATCGAATCAAGATAAGATCGGAGCATCGCGGAGGGCGCATTTCCCGGTCAGGGCCACGTGACCTCTCATTAAATGCCAATTAGACGGAAGATACTGGAACTCGTGGTTAACTGATTGGCATTCGTGGTTGTTAGCAACCCACCGTACCACAAAGTTAATTGTGAACGGTGGCCCAGGTCCGGTTCTTCTGAGCAGAAACGAGGATTAACCCCCTCATAATACACTCGGTACCCGTGGCCGTAACATATATACAGTATATCTTACATATATATACACATACATATAGTCAAGTATCTACGGGGGTATCCGTGCACCCACCCCCCCCCCCACAGGACTCTACCAACCAAACTTTTTTTGCTTCCTTTTATGGTCCTATTACACATTTGAGATGTTAACAAAAAAAAAATTCCCGGCACTCCGGCGATATTCAAGATGGCGTCCAAAATGGTCGCCAAAACGGGTAAAATCATAGAATCGGAATATAACATCTCAAAAATGTGGCAAATTGGAAAATAATCATTGGAGTTGGTTCCTCATCATTAGTTACTAGTTTGTGATAATTGGCTTTGTTGCATTTTTTAAAATCCAAGATGGCGTCCAAAATGGCCGCCACAATAGGCAAAATCATAGAAAATTGTATATAACAGCCTGAAACGAAGAATAATTTCCATTAATTAATATTTGCATTCATTGTAGTATATTGTTTCTGATTATTAGAAACTAATAGGCCGATGTGGTGATTTATGTTTTGGTGCCATTCATAAAATCCAAGATGGAGTTCAAAATGGTTTTAAAAATTGAAAATATCGTGAATATCAAATTTCAGCTTCAAATAATTAATCATTAATGTAATAATAATAATAGAGGGACAGAACCATGGAATATTCGTCTTGTAACCTATCTATAACTCCAGCAATCTCTTGTGTGTCTGTGTGTGTGTCTGCGACCGCTGTTTCTCGACAACACTGATCCAATCTCATTGAAACTTGCCAGGTATATTGCTGGGGCCCTGTGGATGTGCCTGCTCAAGGTTTGATATTAATCGGACAGTGGTTCCCAAGTTATGGCCATTTATTTACCAAACCAATGACAGGACACGGTGCTATGACACCGATTGCCGTCACAATTCTCTTTTTTTCTTTTCTTTTTTTTGCATGTACGGCCACGCACGCACGTACGGGCATGCAAGAGCGAAGGAACGGCCTGTGTGGTTGTTCTGGCATGCGGTTTGAAAGTTTTTTTTTTTTGCATGTACGGCAACGCACGTACGGGCACACATGTACGGGCACACACGATGAGCACGCAAAGCGAAGGAACGGCCTGTGTGGTTTTTGTTCTGGCACTCGGTTTGAAATTTTTTTTTTTGCGCGTATGGCCACGCACGTACGGGCATGCACTAGTTCTTATCAAGGATGTTTATTATTGTTATCGTACTTGGAATTGAAGATGGTGGACAATTTGAAAGCCAGAAAACACACCCCCACACACACCCACACATGTAGAGACCCACACAAACACACCCCTATACACACCCGATGCCCTTTGAATATTTACATACACTCAAGTATTATGTGTACTAATCTTTTTATGTATTTTCTTTTTCTCTTTCCAGGTTAGATTGGTTAGCTTAGCAAGACCATAGCTAGTCAAGACCAAGATCACAAGTCAAGATGTCAGACAAGCAAGAAATCGTTTAATGTAATTGTCAAAAGAAAGTTGTTGAAATGGAAAGAAAACGCAAACGGGAACATTGTGTCATTCATACGTTCTGGAATAAAGTATGGATCGTTCACATATTTTTCCAGACTTGACGAATCCAATGATAGATTGGCACTTCTCAAAAAATATACGGGATCGTCGTTTAGCTGAACCACCAGGTTCTTCATATCGAATGACAGATATCTGTCAGGGCATTCTGATGAGATCCAGGAGAACGAGGGCTATCATTGAGGATGTTACAAAGATTTACCCTGAACCTACATAGGTTAACAGCTAGTAAACCATCTAACGATCCTGAAGCTCCTGGACCATCTACCAGCCAAGAAGGAAGGGTAAAGCGCACGAAAGCATCAGAAAATATTAATTTTGAACCTGATTGTATTTTCTGCAATACTGAAGGCGAATCCACGTGAAAGGCAGGCATTGACACAAAGGAAGGCACCTCTTCATTTGAACGTGATGGATGGCAGAGTGCTGCAAATAGCAGAAGAGAACAATCATGAGTGGCTCTTAAGGCAAATCCGAGGATTTGATGTGTTTGCAGCAGAGGCCCAATACCACCCAAAATGCAGAAAGCAGTATACAGCCAATTATCGTAAACTAGTAACTAATGATCAGGAACCAAATCCCAATGATTATTTTTCTAATTTGCCACATTTTTGAGATGTTATATACCGTATTCTATGATTTTACCCATTTTGATGGCCATTTTGGACGCCATCTTGAATATCGCTGGAGTGCCGGGAATTTTTTTTTGTTAACATCTCAAATGTGTAATAGGACCATAAAAGGAAGCTAGTTGGTTGGTTTGGATCTAATCAAGATAAGATTGGAGCATCGCCGAGGGCGTGTTCCCCGGTCAGGAGGCCACGTGACCTCTCGTTAAATGGCACATTAGACCTTCGGCCAAAAAGTTGGTTTGGTTGAGTCATGGGGGGGGGGGCATGCACGGATACCCTCCGTAGATACTCCCCTAATATGTATGTACAGTATATATGAAACAGCAGGTATACTCGATCAATATATTGGTTGCAGATACAAAGGTTCAAGTCTGACGTTTTGACCACAAGGTGGTCTTTAAGTGGTACCACACCTGGTTTGGAATCTCTTCCTGCAGATACCAGTTGAAGACAACTCTGTGGTCAAGATGTCTGACCTGAGCCTTTGTCCACATGACACATTTAATCATTGGATGTGAATTCTTTTTTCCCTTCATAAATGTTCTCTGTTCTCGATCCCTGATTTGGTCCTGCAGCAACTCCTGTTCCTCAATAAAACATTTGCAACAACCGAACATTAACAGCGGTGGTATTTCTGAGTAAAGCTGCCTATTTTCATGCTTTTCTCAACAGATCTTGCAGGGCCAGCGATATGGTGTGGCAGTGGACTGGTGGTCCTTTGGGGTTCTGCTGTATGAGATGTTGATTGGACAATCTCCATTTCGCGGGGAGGAAGAGGAAGAGCTATTTGAGTCAATTCGCACAGAGACACCAAGCTATCCAAGTTGGATCACGACTGAGGCTCGACACCTTCTGCAACAGGTCAGCATGGGAATAACAGATAAATTGAGCGATACTTGGCGGTATCATGGTCCAACACTGAACATCAACAGCATGCAAATTTAATACGCAAAGGTTGCAAAAGCTTCTCTGAAGAACCAATGGCAGGGTAGTTCAGCAATAGTATGCTCACCGAAGAACTTTATGCTCAAGTGTTAGCATTACATACTTTGATCTGACCCTACATGTGTTTTGGGGGTAGAATCAGTATGGGGTGCAGCACTACTCAGCACACTGTCTTTCGGAAGGGGTCGGAGGCTAACTGTTCTTTCAGCAATACGGGACTTTTGAAGTGATGCATGAATGCTAAATGAGGCCTTTTACGCAAGATCTGTGAGTGTGTGTTTATACTAACTAGGTTCTGCTTGCCGGGCACTTTAACCTGGCGTAACTAGCGCAAAATGTGATTAAAATTGTGTTTTATACATAATTTTCAGCATTTAAATGAAAAAGTGGCAATTTCGAGGTGGTAAAACATAATTGTTGTGTTCCTGAATGCAAATCGGACTCAGGGACATACTATAGAAAGATGGTCTGAGAAATATCCTTGGTTGAGAGTTGGCGGGTTCATACAATTTGCTGTTTGTGAACTCTAGCGTGGACCATGGATATCACACACACACACACACACACACACACACACACACACACACACACAATGGTGGCAAGGTGGAAGCGGCGTGATTTGCCACCACCCTCTTGCCTGGGAGGAAAAGGACCGAGGTCCGCGTCAAATACATCAGTTTCAAAGGCAGTGAGGACCGAGCTAAAAACGACAGCTTCAGTGGGATTAGATGCATGTCGAACGGCGTGATGCTGGGAGAGAAGGCCCAAGCTATGGTGAACACCCTCTTGTAAAGTTCCGCATGTTGAGGACTGAGTTTTCTGTGATTGAGGACTGCACCGAATACAACGACTTTGATGGGAGTGAGAACCGAGCTGTGGATGGCAGCTGTGATGAGGCAGAGGGCTGCACACATGGTGCCTGGAATCACGCTGATCGACATGCATTTGGGACGTTGCCTGGTTTTTTTCGGCTTGTTGGGTTTTACCGACTTCATCATGCTGGAATGAAGACTCGATCTTTGGCGACTCCCTTTTTGCCAAGTTCTGTCTGCATGGGACCGAGTTTTGTGGGATCGAGGACCGTGCCGAATACAATGACATCGATAGGAGCGAGAACTGAGCTGAGGACGGCAGCTTTGGTGGGGAAGGGGGCTGCGCCGAGGACACCCGGAGTTGCGCCAATGGACATTTGTTTGGGACGCAGGCTGACCCCGTGACCTTGACTTGTGGCTTGTTGGGTTTTCCCGACTCTATCCTGTCAATGAAGGATGAGACTGAGGAAGGAGTACCCCAGAGGCCACACGGGAGGTCGCACGTATCTACATTGTCGCCACTTCGGGGACAGAAGGGGAAACAGAGCACAGATAAGGAGACAGCTTGGTGCACGAGTTGTAGTTCCTTGCTGTGGTGAAGATGGACGCTTCAGGACTGGGGATGGCTCCGTTAAACAGAGCACGGATAAGGAGATGGTTTGGTCCATGGATTTACCCTGAACCTACATAGGTTAACAGCTAGTAAACCATCTAACGATCCTGAAGCTCCTGTTTTTTTTTTTTTTTTTTTTTTTTTTTTGACCATCTACCAGCCAAGAAGGAAGGGTAAAGCGCAAGAAATTGTGGTTTGTGGTTCCTTGCTGTGTGGTTCCTGTGTGGTTGTGGTTCCTTGCTCGGTGAAGATGGATGCTTCAGGACCAGGGAAGTCTCCATTCAGTCTCAGAGACTCGCAAGTGGAGATGACGACCGACGGCGGCGGCGTGTGGTGCATACACAACACACCACACACACACACACACACACACACACACACATACACACATATGCTTCACCTTTTCAGAATAGATGCAAAAATGTGGTGTAATTTCTCCTGTGGCCCCAAAACCAAACAGACAAAAGAATGTTACACTTGTTGGGGTGATTGCGGGGGGTAGATATTACCTTAGAACAGATAGAAACAAATAGAGTAGTGTGGTCCATGTACAAGTAGCTAGCCCATCTCGATGTGATTAAGTAGGGAAAATTATCTTAAGAATTGTCTGTTTAAATGTGCACCATACGGAGGGGGTGTGTTGTAATAAATATTTAGGGATTAAGGTTGAGACAATTGTATGTATAACCTCTTGTATGTCCCACCGGCTGAGGCACCAAGGTGAGGCCGAAGCAAAGTGAGAAGAAGGGCTTTAAAATGGCCGGCGTTGTCCAGATAGCGAGGGGAAGAGCTTTCATTGCCTCTTGAGGAGCGCAGTTTTGTCACCCCCGAGAGGGCGAAGTTTTGGGGACCACTCGCAAGAGCTCGCAGAGCCAAGAGAGTTGGGGTCGTCTCTGAGTAGAGTTAGTTGTACGTGAAGTGAAGCGAGTAGTGGAGAGTTGAGATTGCGCCAAAAAAGAGGAGATCGTTTGGAGAGTAAAAGGTTGCTCTGTCCGTGGTGCCTTCCTGCCTTCTCCATTCTTTGTGCCTGCTGCGTCATCCCTGGTTCCTGCTTGTGTGTCTCCATGTCCCTCCACTTCCACCGACCCACCTGTTCAGAGAGTTGGCAGTACTGTACGAGCAGGTGCCCATTCAGCAAGCTGAGAAAGTTCTCCAAGTCTTTCGTTGTGCAGAGGCTCAGCCCTTTCTCTCAGGTACTTCTCCAAGTTTCCTGGGGTTTCTGCGCATGCACACCGAAGATTTTGGGGCGGATTACGCCATTTTGAAATTGCTCTCTTGAACAGGCCTGGCAGGATAGCTGAGAAATATGCACACTTGCCTCTGAATTGTCTTGAATTGTGTCGCAGCCAGAGGGGGGCATCAATGTGTGCCGTCCTTCAGATAGACGTTAAACTTGATGTCTCGTCTACCATCATTAGTTGGTGGCAGTGTTACCGCTCTTTAAAAAAATTCCAAAATGAACACCTGAAATTTTCCAACATTTTTCCAAGTTGTAGATCGTTACACGTCCTTTCTTAACCCAATTATTTGCATCAAAATGTCAAGAAATCTATTTATCAGAATGGCTGGACATTGCAACCAATGGGAAAAGATGCATCTTTATTTGTAGGAAGACATTCATCGGCATATCCTCTACATCTCAAGATAGGTTTCAACTTAACAAGATCTTAAGTTTCCTAACCAGTGGTAACACTGGTTGGTGCACTTTAAAGATCCCACGATGTGTTGCTCTTCGCAAAGACACGGCGAGCTATCGTCGGCACCCAAAACAAATTACAAATTCCTGCTATAACCTACAGGGGGCACTGCATCAGCGGCCCGGCCACACACCCAGCAAATGATGCCACCCACAGCCACATACTGCGCATGAAAGTAGGAGAAGAAGGCAATTGAACGATAACGAGCTCACATCGAAGGTCTTCAGACGGCTACAAAATTTAATGGGTTTTGTTGACCACCTTGGTGTCCTCGGTGGAGTTTTCCTGATCCATAACTGTTACGGTATCCTCATGGAGTTTATTGAATAGTGAGCATCGAACGGGATATCATGGTGGTAAGAAAACCAGGTTTACCTGTGTGCAAATATAACTCCTGAGCTTCAAACTAGATGCAGGTACATGTAATGGATTGCATTTGCAGAACGTTACATTATCCGACACATGACATCAAATTTATCAAAGCACTGATTGGAAACACAACCTTGTGCTCGTTTTGCGTGTGTTCTGCTTCAGATGTTGAACCGTGACCCAATCCAACGACTCGGTGCAGCTGCGAAGATTCGCTGTCATGGATACTTCTCCTCCATCGACTGGTCTGCGCTCGAGAGACGAGAAATCCCTCCACCATTCATCCCACACGTGGTGAGGCCAACACATTAACGTTGTAGGGTTTGTTTCTACAATTAGTGCCCCCAATTTTTTTTCATGGTGCCACACAGTTTCTTCGACCCCTCGGAGTACTAAACCACCATTTAAGTGGGTCTTTTGGAACAAAATTTTGCATCAATAATGTGAATAGAACGTATGCGGGCTTGACATAATATATTTGACTTTGACCTTTTTTTAAGGTCATGACCTAATTATAGACATTTTAACATTTTTTCATCATAACTCGACGAAGATTTGTCCAACCGGAACGAAACTGCCCTTTCTGTATAGGCCAGAGCAAGAAGCATTTACGCTTAATTTACATCATACCCCAAGGAGTTAACGGTCAAGGTCTTAGACCCCGAGGACTACGAAACCACCATGTCGGTTTTTCTCCCTATTTTATGTCAATGTCCGAGCTGCATCTCGGATCCGTCTGGGACTTTTGGAATGAAATTTTGTGTCGATGATGTGAAAAGAGAGTAGGCGGGGTTGACAATTTTTTTTGGCTTTGACCTAATTTTTAAGGTCATGACCCAATTATAGATATTTTAACATTTTTCACTATAACTCAATTAAGATTTGTCCGATCAGAACGGGATTGCCCTACTTAGATAGCCTAGAGGAAGATGCATTTCGGCTTAATTTACATCATACCCCTCTGAGTTAAAAGTCAAGGTCAAATGTCAGTTCGAAAAAGATATTCCATCATTGGATCGTGGGCCAAGGGTAAGTCGCTGGAGATCGCCAAGGGTAAGCCGGGGGAGGCTTACCCTTGACGATTGCTTTGTGAACGCAGATATCTAGTGTTGTATTCTTTGTTTTTCTTCCTTAAGATGAATCCTCTTTATCGATTTCCCTGCAGTGATGAAAGTTTTTCAGCCTTTTTAAAAAGCACCACTCGCACTCCTCTTCCATGCAATTTCCGCCATCTTTTCCCAAACCTCTGCAGGCCTCCCCTGGAGACTGCCGTAACTTTGACTCGGAATTCCTTCGGGAACGTCCTCGCCTCTCAAAGGGTGACCGGAACTTGATCGAGTCCATGGATCAAAGTCTGTTTCAAGGGTTTTCGTTCACCAGTCCTCTGCTCAACAAGCGAGTCCCATGATGGGATCAATGAAAGGGAGGGGCCCTTTTGTAAAAAAAAAATTAATAAAAAACTATTAACGGGAGGGGAATCAAGGCGATGTTTTGAAGTTAGGGTCTTGCACACATATTTGTGGCTTGATGGCATCATCGTCAAGGCACTAATCTTTCAAATGTGAAGCTTTTGGCTAGTCCTGTTTGCTGTTTTAACTCCACATTGCCTGAGCAGTACATAGAAGGGGTTTGGTTTTTAAAAAGCTGGTTTGAAATCGCTTTCGTTTGTTGAAAGAGCAATGGCAGAAACATATGGTTAAGACATGGAAGTGATAAACAGTGAGAGATCAGATGGGGAATCCGAGTCTGAAACCTTTATCTACTTTAATTGACCTTCAAAGGTCAGAATGGCTCGTGTATGACAAGGACACCACTGGGGCAGACGGCATATTTCAGAGGTAAAGTACTCGCCTTTCAGCTGTCCATTCTAGGTTCGATTCCAGACCTGAGTATAAACTGTTATGCTGGTGCTTCACTTGCAGAGTGTTGCATCAACGAGTACATTGTCCTTTCGTGGGATGTGAAGCCGGATGTCACCGTTGGCTGGCATTCTTTGGCGGATGTTAAAGAGCCCATGCTACCGTTAAAGAAAGAATAGGCCATTGTGTGCCCACATCCTGTCTAAATTCCAAATCCCTGCCCAAACGTGCAGCACTCTGTGATGGAATGGCGACCTGTCTATGGTTGGTTGTCAGCCACAGCAACACTCACCAATGGTTGCCTTTGTATGCTCCGTAAAGGGATACGCAGTCCGGTCGTGGTATCGTTAGGTAATCCTTTGTAGATTAATCCATGATTATATTTCCTGTCCTGCTGGATTGCTTAGTTGTGAGTGTGTTCACCATTGGATTGTTCATATTTATGATTGGACTGAACTGAAAGCTGCCATTTTGATAGGTCGCCTGCAATGGAGCGTGTTGTCATTTGGACGGGACTGTAGTACAACCGGTTGTCCCGTATTGATTTGGGTTGTGGTATTGGAGGATGCCATTGTATCTCTTGATAAGAGTAGGCCAATGTCTGCCAGTGCCCTGGGTAAATTCTCATCACGGGAGTGGCTGTTTATCATGAATTTCCTGCAGTAGATATTGGGATGTGTATATGCCAAAGGTATGATGGTCCAACTGGCTTTCTTCATTGTCCAAGTCATCTGGTATTCATTGGAGATATGGGACCTTCTTAATCGCCTGTTGTTACCCCACGTGTGCAAAGTTAAGAGTGGGGTTTTACGCAATTGGTTCACTTTTTCTGTCTGTGTGTCTGCAAAACAGACAAATGTCTGTCTGAATTTGTCCCGATCGCACATGCGCAGAGACGAGGGAGAATTTTTTTACTCTGTCTGCCTGTCCGGCAGTCAAACGAAATTGAAAATCATTCCAAACAGGAAACACTGATTTTTAAGGACGTCATAAAGGACACAAACAGGCACAAAGAACTAATGTAACGTGTTAAATAAGGTGGTGTCAAAGACGCTGCATCAATGGCGGTAAACTTCCCAAAATTTTTTCTCCAACCTTTACAGTCATTATTATATATTTGAACACTGTAGAACACAAATCGCCTTTTTGCCACTTTCAAAAACCTTCCGTTTAGCAGGACTTGGAAAAAAAAAAACATTACGCTATTTTACATCATCCCAACCAATCAAGTTTCCGCTCAAATGACCCCCACCCAATTCCTTTTTTTATCACATGGGGTAAGGTGTTCTATAAACTCTCATTTAATAGTGTGTCAGCGGCTTTAGCAAAAGCTTACGCTGTCATCAATTTGCAGTATGCACAGTTTGGTGGCAAAAGCATGCATTTTGGACCTGTACGTAGGTGCACCAATTACGAGGTAAAGGGATTCCAAATGGTTTGTTGTGAGTGCTAAATTGTTTATTTCATTATGTACAAACCCAGTCCAGCATTCGTGTGGTTACTGAGTGTTAACGTCCTTTGTCGTTCATGTAATGCACGTTAAATTTCTGATCTACATCAGCATGATACTTGAAGGACAAATACAGCATGAGGGACATGCTCTTTATAATCATTATATCTAGCTCCTTTTGATTTGAAGGATTACCCTTTTAAGATCGGAAGACGTGTTGAGATCATACGCAACCTTCAAAATGACGTAAGCTGCCCTAGATTGCTTGGTGCGCATGTGCAGGAACCCCGAGTAACGAAGTAAATCAGGGCGGCCTCGACATGTTTCATGCCTGCCAGATAAGGATTGTAGAATGAAACGACTAAAAAACTTTTAAAGAAGCCAAAAGTATTTGTAAGCATACGTGCGAGAAAGGGGTGTGCGGCTGTGCGATGAAACGGTTGGAGAACTTCCTGATCAACTCGTCCAAAAAGATGAATATCTTCAGTCTGTATTGCAAAAAAACTTCCGACGATGTAGGCCGGTGCAAGGCCGAAGCTTCGTAGTTGTGCGTTCCTTCCAAACTTTCGTGATTTTTAACACCGAAGGGAACGTCATATCTGGGACTTGTCAATGCACAGGGTTTTTTAATGATTATATTTACTATTAACATGTATGGGGTGAGGGGGTGGAGGGAGTGGTGGTAATTGTGTGGGTGTTTGTATATATATATATATATATATATTATATATATGTCATTGTTTTTAGGTTTCTTGTTGTGGTGAAGAGAGGCGTGTGTGTGTGTGTGTGTGTGTGTGTGTGTGTGTGTGTGTGTGTGTGTGTGTGTGTGTTCGTTGGTTGTTGTCTCCATATGTGGGGGGTTTCAAGAGGTGGAACGGAGTCCTCCCAGGTATCGAAGTATCAAACTCCATTTCTGTAACGGATGTCACGAATCATGGACCCCAAGATGTGAAGTTTTGTTCTCAAGGCTCTTTTAAGGATCGTCACTGAGCCCCGGATAGCTTTCCAACTGTAGTTCGTTTGTAGTAATATTCCCAGGGATGGTTTTTAATATCTCTGTAAGGTTCTTCTTTATCATTCCCAAAGCTTCAATGATCACTGGACAATTTTGGTGCTATTCAGCTTCCAGGATCTTTTCATTTCATTCTTGAGATCTTGGTATTTGGTCATTTTCTTGATTTCTGTGTTGTTTAGGACAAAATTGCTGAGTACTGAAACCTCAATTAGCAATGGGATCATTAGGTTGGACATGAGCATTACTTCCTTGCTTGTAATGATTGTTTTGGGCTCATATTTCCACGAGTTTTGTGTAACTGGGAAATTAAAATTCCTGCAGATGTACCAATGGATTACTCCACATACCCTGTTGTGCCTTTGTGTATACAGCTGTTCTGACATGAGTTTTTTTTACAGCCCGATAGGAGGTGACTCGTGTTTTCTGTTTCTCCCTTACAGATTGACTCAGTTTTCACCTGTCTAATTGATTCAGTCTTGCCTTGTACTTAAAGCCATTTGTGTAGTGTCCTTGATCTTGGGCATTTATAATGATTTATTCTCCATCCCATTTGAGCTGACCTCTTATTAGCCATTCCAAAGAGCCTTCTTTGTCGATGCCCAATCTGTCAAACTCTTCTTTTTCACTCCGTAATTGGGACCTCCTGCTCTTTTATTATTCTCCCAGTTGTCAATGTATATCTGTTGTTCTTTTGTTTTATATTTTTACTTAGTCGTTTTTTTGCAGTCGTTGGAGTTTGTGGTCGTTTGTTTAAAGTGTGACATCTTCCATTAACACCTGTCTGTGGAAAATTTTTGCTAGGTTGTTTCGGGACACCTCTTCTCAGGTTTGTTGCCTTCGTGTTTGTGTCCAAAATTTATTTGGTCATCTGTTACACTTTTCACGTACTCAGCCAATCCTGCTGTCGTCACTCTGTGCACTTGGTTGAGCTCCATAAGGCCGGCACCTCCTTCTCATCTCGGGAGGTACATTCTCGGGATGCACTGATTTTTGAAGAACATTTTGTGGATGGTGAGGAGTGTCCTTGTTTTGATTTCTGGTTTATTGATTTCAGCTTGTGGACAATTTACTATTCCGCAACTGTACTGGAATACTGATGTTGTTAGTTGGTTTCTGGCTTTGATTTTGTACCTTGGAGAGGTGTGTGTGTGTGTGTGTGTGTGTGTGTGTTATAACCATGGCTGCTGCTAGCTAATTGTATTAACAGGAAATGATGCCTCATTTAGCATTCATACGTCATTTTGAAAGTCAGGTGTTGTGAATGAAAACTGCTTAACTACATTTTAACCGTGACTTGATCAGGTATTGTTGGTAAATGCAGGATCAGATGTCGTCATTGGCGAATGCAGGACTGGGATGGACTAGGATTCAGATTACTCATTTGGCCGCTGGTTACATCATTCTTGAGCTGATACAGTACCCCAGGAATTCTACATTGCACCAGGGTGCTGGCACACAATGGCCTATTCTTTGCAAAAGGCACCATGGGATATTTACAGTCTTGCAGCCACAACCAATGCTAACAGATGGGTCTGCAACGCAACGGCCCACTCGAGAGACGGCGTACTGTGATGGGAAGAACCGATCGGACAGTTTATAGTCGGGTCGGGAATCTAACCCAGATCTATCAACTATCAACAGATCTATACAACAATCCAGCTGTTGAAACCCACTATCAATGCAAACTCTATGGAGGAAAATGTTTCAGATATTTACTTTTCCAATGGGATAGAAAAATATATAAAACGTTCTGCAAACGTCACAATCCTCCGTATCTGGTTTACCCACGACGTTTCATCTCGTTATAACGAAGCAAGTAAGGTAACCTGGCCATCCCACCTGCAATGTGAACGTTCAAAATCCCATACTATATCTTTTACAACAGTAAGCCTTTGCTTACATCCCTTTGAATTTAAATATCCTGAACACTGAACAGCTTGGTTGGCCACCTTGCCTTATTTATGACCTCTGATCCATCCTGGTCTATAACTGCTCCTGCGGCCCCAAAGCACCCCTATATACCAAGGTCATACCTCCAATGGGTGATCAAAGGAGCTCCCTTCGAGTACTGCTTGTGGTAGAGCGTTTATTCCTGTCAAGGCTTCGTGTAGTGTCATGCCGCGTACAAATCCACGATATATCAACCGTAATACATGTTTAATAATTGAATAACTGCGCACAGTACATTATATTGTACGGACAAAGTCAAAGGCCAACGTTGTTTGTTTGTGACAGCACCATGTCCACTCCTCCCCCTCACCCCCACATTGCTTTGTGATGTAATTCTATTGTATTGCTTTCATGGTAACAGTACTGAGAACTTTGTAGAGTCAACACATGGTTGAAGAACCTTATTTAGGGGAACAGTCATTATTTTGACGAGACAAATGATCTGCGAATCCACCTGGGAAATCTACAACTTGTGCTCTTCTAGTTAGACATCGGCCTTTGTACTAAAGTTTGTACGTTTGTGCACTTACGATGGCTCTACTCCATCTCATTCTAATTTTGTCCTATATTTCGCAGCAGTCGTTTTAATAAACAGATTCAACCTTTATCTGACATTTCATGCTTCTTCAACAAGTATAATCAAGCAGACAGCTCTTTTTGTGTTTTCCGATACAAAATGGGGCATTTTGCTATGATGAAGAGTTAACACCAGAAACACCACCAGCAGCAAACTTCAATGTTGATTTGATCCACCAATCATACATGACTGTGTGCTGCTCACCAATACTGGACCCTTTTGAGGAAGCAGGGGACCAGTCTGCAGTGGTTGTGCTACTTCGACAAATTATTTATATTTTTATCATTAATTATTTTTACATTATTGTTATAGAAACACTTTTATTAATTATTTTTATATTTTAATGTACTCTACCGGTCAAAAGTTTTGGAACACCCCCCATTTTTCCAGTTTTTACTGAAATTTAAGCAGTTTAATGTTTCAATGTACTCTGAAATTAAAACAGAGAACAAATAAACAATTGCAAATAAAAAAAAAATCATGGAATCATTTTGTTGAACAAAATTTAATCTAAATTTTGGACTCATCAAAGTAGCCACCTTTTGCAGATATAACAGCCGAACATACTCGTGGCATTCTTTCTACAATGGAAATCAAATATTGTTCGGAAAGTCCTTCCCAACACTGTTGCAGAAGTTCCACAAATGTGTTGCACTTGTAGGTTGTTTTGCTTTCACCCTTCTGTCCAGTTCATCCCAAACCAGCTCAATGGGGTTTAGTCTGGAGACTGTGCTGGCCATTCCATGATTGAAGCCTACCGTCTTGTTCTTTTCTTCTAAGGTAGTTCTGACAGAGCCTGGAGGTATGTTTTGGGTCGTTATCTTGCTGTGGGATGAACCCATGACCAAGTAGGTGTAGACCAGATGGTATTGCATGGCGCTGCAAAATGCTGTGGTAGCCCTTTTGGTCAGGGTGCCAGTCACTCTGTGCAAGTCGCCGACTCTGGATCGAGCAAAAGAGCCCCAGATCATCATGCATCCTCCTCCATGTTTAACAGTTGGTGTCACACACTGAGGAACCATCCTTTTGCCTACTCAACGGCGTACAAAACCCTGCGTGATGAACCGAAGATTTCAAATTTTAATTCATCGGTCCATAAGACCTTCTTCCAGTTTTCAGTCGTCCACTGGCGGTGCTTCATGGCCAGGCAAGCCTCTTTTTTCTTATTTTGCCATCTTAGCAATGGCTTTCTTACTGCCACTTGACCTGTCAAACCTGCAGCTCGAAGTCTTCTTCTTCACAGTTGAAACTGAGACTTCCTTACTTCGACCAGTGTTAAGCTGTGCTTGAAGCTGCTGCCTGTGAGCCACCGATCACACAAGCTGTTGACTCTCAGAAACTTGTCTTCTGATTGTGTTGTGGCTTTGGGTCTGCCAGACCTCTTCCTGTCAGAGTTTCCTCCAGTTTCCAAGTGCCTTTTGATGGTGTCGGAAACTGTACTCACTGACACCTTGGCTTACTTTGCAATTTCTCCAAAGGAAAGACCTACACTTTTAAGGGTTATAATGGTTTGTCTGTCTTCCTTTGTTAATTGTCTTTTCTCGCATTATGATGGAATATATTACTTCCTGCAGTGCAATATTGTCCAAATAATGCTTCAGAGGGTGTAGCAACACAGTCTGCTCCAATCCTGCTTTTATGCAGACAGAGGGCTTGTAACTAATCAACAAAAGTTGACACCTGTAGGAATTGTTTGCATTAACTTTCAAGGCTTAATTTACTTCCTTTGCTGCAGAACAGCTGCAGTTACTAACCCATTACTTGTTCCCTGAAAAGGGCCTTTTTTAACAATTCTGAAATTCACATTATTTTTCCGTTTTTGGCAACCTAAACTTTTTCTTTTTTTTTAATCTCTGGCAGTTTACCGCTTAGCTTTGTACCATTTCAGGTTATTCACTGGACTTGTACTGC
>CM068954.1:12623923-12636830 GCA_035128595.1 Eptatretus atami
CGATCTATATTCCGGGCGATCGGTCGGGCCGACTCGACTTGCGGCTCCGTCAGATCGGTCGGTTCGCGGCCGACGCACCGGCACCGTAACAATATATATGTGTGTGTGTGTGTATGTATGTATGTATATATATATGTGTATGTATGTATATACAGTGGGGAGAACAAGTATTTGATACACTCCCGATTTTGCAGGTTTTCCCACTTACAACAAAACATAAACATAACATTAGAGAATAGAGACATAGACATATAGAGACATAGACCCATAGACACATAGACACATAGACATAGAGACATAAGACACAAGAGACATAGAACATCATAGACACATAGAGACATAGACACATAGAGACATAGAGACATAGAGACATATACATATATATATATATACATACATACATATATACAGTGGGAGAACAAGTATTTGATACACTGCCGATTTTGCAGTTTTCCCACTTACAAAGCACCGAGAGGTCTGTAATTTTTATCATAGTACACTTCAACTGTGAAAGAAGGAATCTAAAACAAAAATCCTGAAAATCACATTGTAATTTTTAAATAATTAATTTGCATTTTATTGCATGAAATAAGTATTTGATACATCAGAAAAACAGAACTTAATACTTGTACAGAAACCTTTGTTTGCAATTACAGAGATCAGACGTTGCCTATAGTTCTTAACCAGGTTTGCACAGACTGCAGCAGGGATTTTGGCCCACTCCTCCATACAGATCTCTCCAGATCCTTCAGGTTTCGGGGCTGTCGCTGGGCAACACAGACTTTCAGCTCCCTCCAGAGATTTTCTATTGGGTTCAGTTCTGGAGACTGGCTAGGCCACTCCAGGACCTTGAGATGCTTCTTACGGAGCCACTCCTTAGTTGCCCTGGCTGTGTGTTTCGGGTCGTTGTCATGCTGGAAGACCCAGCCACGCCCCATCTTCAATGCTCTTGTTGAGGGAAGGAGGTTGTTGGCCAAGATCTCGCGATACATGGCCCCATCCATCCTCCCCTCAATACGGTGCAGTCGTCCTGTCCCCTTTGCAGAAAAGCATCCCCAAAGAATGATGTTTCCACCTCCATGCTTCATGGTTGGGATGGTTCTTGGGTTGTACTCATCCTTCTTTCTTCCTCCAAACACGGCGAGTGGAGTTTAAACCAAAAAGCTCTATTTTGGTCTCATTAGACCACATGACCTTCTCCCATTCCTCCTCTGGATCATCCAGATGGTCATTGGCAAACTTCAGACAGGCTTGGACATGCGCTGCTTGAGCAGAGGGACCTTGCGTGCGCTGCAGGATTTTAATCCATGACGGCGTAGTGTGTTACTTATTGTTTTTTTGATACTGTGGTCCCAGCTCTCTTCAGGTCATTGACCAGGTCCTGCCGTGTAGTTCTGGGCTGATCCCTCACCTTTCTCATGATCATTGAGGCTCCACGAGGTGAGATCTTGCATGGAGCCCCAGACCAGGGAGATTGACTGTTATCTTGAACTTCTTCCATTTCCTAATAATTGCGCCAACAGTTGTTGCCTTCTCACCAAGCTGCTTGCCTATTGTCCTGTAGCCCATCCCAGCCTTGTGCAAGTCTTCAATTTTGTCTCTGATGTCCTTAGACACTCTCTGGTCTTGCCATTGTGGAGAGGTTGGAGTCTGATTGATTGAGTGTGGACAGCTGTCTTTATGCAGATAACGAGTTCAACAGGTGCAGTTAATACAGTAATGAGTGGAGAATGGGAGGGCTTCTTAAAGACAAAACTAACAGGTCTGTGAGAGCCGGAATTCTTACTGGTTGGTATGATCAAATACTTATTTTATGCAATAAATGCAAATTAATTATTTAAAATCATACAATGTGATTTTCAGGATTTTTATTTTAGATTCCGTCTTTCACAGTTGAATGTACTATGATAAAAATTACAGACCTCTACGTGCTTTGTAAGTGGGAAAACCTGCAAAATCGGAGTGTATCAAATACTTGTCTCCCACTGTATATACATACATACACATATATATATACATACATACATACACACACACACACATATATATGTTACGGTCCGGTGCGTCGGCGCGAACCGAACGATCTGACGAGCCCAAGTCGAGTCGGCCCGACCGATCGCCCAATAGATCGCGCCGGATAACTCCGAGGCCGACGGGTCCTTGTGCAAGAACCGAAATACCCAATGGGCAAACCACGTGGGGTAGGTCGATGCTAATCTTCAATTACCTAAATACCACGTGATCCAACTACTGGGTATTCCACCCCGACGGAACAAGCGCTTAAGGAGCCTGTCCCGTGCGCGATTCGAGCGGCTTAATCGCCGAGAACCGTCGGTCCGAATGTCCCCCTTTTACGCAAACCAACGGCTTTTTAACTCCAACACACAAAATGCTCAGTCAATGAAAGAATCGACGCGACGAGCTGAAACATTTAAACAATTGGGTTTTTATTAATAATAATGGAGAACTCGGGAAGCACTAAGACAGAACTATACCGACTATACGAAATGCAATGCAATCATTTACAGCACACAAAGCACTTAACAGTTTCCTACTTATTAGACGGGCCCACGGACACACACACACACACACACCCAAGAAATGGTGGCTGATGCCTTTAATAACTGACTCCAGCTCGGAGGCAGATGAGCTGAAACCCAGAACCTATCTCGAACCTCTCCACCTCATGTGGTCTTCAAGCTGTTCAGACCCGGGCTCCAGCGAGAGCGAGCTGGATCCAATCGCCGTGAGCCGCGATCCTTCCCGAGCTCCAGCGAATCCTCTTCCGCGCTTCCGAACACGTGCTGGTGAGACGAGGCGCCGACCTTCCCGTCGATGCGTCGCTATCTCGAAGAACCACCTCCAAGATGAGCGATGAGTCGCACCAAGCCGGGAACCAAGCGGAGAACAAAGAGTTCACGAACCAAGAAGAGCCAGCAGAGCAACCAGCTCAACTCTCTTCCGATGAACAAAGCCTCTCAAACCGAACCAAGAGCAAGAAGCCACACCAGCAGCTCGAGCCGAGCAACCAGCTCAACTCTCTTCCGATGAACAAAGCCTCTCACAACACGAACAAGAACTCCGAGCGAGCAACCAGCTCAACTCTCTTGCGATGAACAAGCCTCTCACAACACGAACCAAGACTCCGAGCCGAGCAGAACCCAAAGGCCTGCTAAAGCCAAGCCAAGCAAAAAGCTTACTAAAAGCCAAGCCAAAGCAGAAAGCCTTCAAAAGCTCCAAAAAGCCTCGACCCTAACCCAAGCCAAAGCAGAAGCCGAAGCTCTACTGAAAAGCCAGCCCGAACAAGCAGAGTATCCCTTTTTATTCCTATCCACCCCCCCCTCCCGCGTGACTGATGCCTCGTGATCCATCCCCGCTCAACCACGGTGGGAGGGAGTTGTTGACGTCAGGAATCACGGGACGGAGGGCTCTTCTTCCTCTTCGCAGAAGAGGAGGGCTCTCATTGTGTTATTGATCGCTCCTTAACATTAAATTGAATTGCGCAGCGCACTAATCGATTTCTGCACATTAAACAATGAAGTGAACTATCTAGGGAACAAGCACTTATCGACATAACTGACTATAGGAACCTGAAGATGTGTGCAATCGAATTCCCAAATTCGTAACAATATAATATAATATAAAATATATTATAATAATATATATATATATATATATATATATATATTGGGTTGGTCGCTAGACTACCCTTAGTCTCAGGTTTTCAGTCTGTCTGTTTGTTTGTATGTAATGGACAGCTCTGGAGGCAGAGTCAACCTATTTTGATGAAACTTGACTGGTAGGTTCATACCAGGATCTAGTTGTATGCTTTTGAGCACCGTTGCTAATGACGCCACCGTTGCCTAGCACGGGATTTTGAAATTTTTGAAAAAATCCCCCCCCCCAAAAAAAAATTCGAAAATCAAAAACGGCTTCCTGCTTTTATGCGCACTCTAATCAACCTCTTTGTCAAAAAATTTCAGCCCGATCCGTCAAAAACTGTATGATAGTATGCAATGATATTACTATATGCTTTCACCCCAACGTTCGCGTTGGGATTCCCAACGTAGGTTAGGGAATCGAACACAAAAGATGAATGGACAGTTGCTCGTCATTTTCCTATATGGAACAACGAACGGCAAAAATGCCATCTGATGTGTTCTTTATTAACATATTTCATATTCGCCTTAGTCTAGCGACACATGTCGCCTACCAGCTTGTATGATATATATATGTATATGTATGTATATATATGTATGTATATATATATATATATATATATGTATATGTATTGTATGTATATGTATATATGTGTGATAATATATATATATATATATATAATATATATCTATATATATTATATATATTGTGTGTATGTATGTATGTGTGTGTATGTATATATATATATGTATATGTAATATATATATATGTATATGTATAATACATATATGTATATATATATACTTATATATATATATATATATTGTTGCGAATTCGCGCCCGCCGGCGTGCGAACGGCCACGTGACTCGAATCGCGGCTGTCTCGCCCACCGGACGGACATTCAGTCGTGACCCTCTGGAACTATCGCCAAGGAGCTAGTCACGGGTGGGTTTAACCTCACCACAACCCAGTCCGCATTCTACCCGCCGAAATAGGGTGAATCGCCGAAAGTCGATATACCTAAGTACTCGCAGGTAACTACCGCAGGGTTGTACCACGCCACAGGTCGACTCCGGACACGAACCGCTTAAGCGGCTCGTTCCGTGCTACAGGGATAACCGAGCGGAGTTATCGTCGACCTGACGGTTCAGATTAATTATCGGGCGTATCAGGCCCACTACGAACCCTTTACGTGAAGCAAGATGGAGTGTTCACGAAGGAAAGGACGCACGGAAACGGGGAACAATTCAACACAAAGCACATTTATTTTACAACACGGATAGCACACATATACGCCATACAGTATGCACATATAGCAATGAAACAAAAGAAACAGTGACGCAGAGATACTACCGAATAACGCATACACACGGCAACACTATAACAGTTCTACTTCACAAGACAGGCGCCTCCCACAGTCATTTGCCCAAAAAACCCAAAGAAAGAAAAGGTGACTTCCCTGGTGGGCCGTCGCCCCACTCGAAGTCCGCCGACGTGGTCCCGCCTGGCCCGACTCCGTGCCCTCGCGTGGCAGGCGAGTCTTCTCCGCGTGCTCCGCTGCCCGTGTGACCACTCGACGCCCCGGACCGAGTGTCGGCGCTATCCCAGAGCGGATAGGGGGGGGGGGTATGGCGGACGCTCCTTCCCGCCAGCGGGGTCCTGCGACGCCCACAAAGACCAGGCCAGCGGCCTCAGAAAGCGAGCCGGAAGACGAGAGCCAGAGCAACGCGGAGCAAGAACATCCACCAGCCTCCGAGCCTTCTCCGAGCCTCCTCCGAGCCTTCTCCGAGCCTTTTCGACCTCCTCTAGCCTTCTCCGTCGGCGTTTTATACGCCCCACGCTCCGCCCTGTTGCTCCGCCCCGTTCCCTGCTCCCCCCCCTTCGAGGCGCTTCGAGGAAAGGTCTCAGAGGAGGCTTCCTCCTCCCTGGCCCGCGTCACACGCGCGTCCACAATCGGGCGCAGCTGCGCCTCTACGTTTCTCTTCCCTCCCACAAGCGCGGAGAAGAATGCGCGGTGGCGAAGATGCAGTGCGCCAGAGCGGAGCGTGCTCCGACGCGCGGTCAGCTGTGGTGGATGCGCGTGGTGTATTGAGACGTGGTTGGTTCAAAAATAAGAAAGAACAGAAAAACGACTGACTCAAAGCGTCGCAGCCCCGAATGAATCACATTAATCTCCTCTATACAACGTTGGAGCTAACTACACATTACTTCAGAATACCTCACCTACGGGACCTGATGTGGTTGCCGAATTTCCACAGCCCGTACAATTATATATAACCCCTTTTCATCCCTTCAACCAAACACAAGACGTTTTGAGCCAAAAGATGTTCAAACAGAGAACGTTGCCAAACACAAGGGCAAAAGCGCCCAAATCCAGGCCACACTCTCATTTTGGATTGGCCAAGCCATGATGTCTCTGAAGTGCAACACAACTCCGTCTCCATCAAACACCGGCGATTCGTGATCACACTTTGATGTGAATGTTCGCTGACAGGGTTTGAGGCCCGCATTTTCAAATGCCATTCTTATCCACGACACATTTTGATGCCCCATTTGAGATCTGTGGAAAATATATCTCTTCTAAATGCACTTGCGTGATTACGATCATATGTGTGACGCAACCTCTAGGACTATTGTTTGACAAATGAAGATATTTGCACGATTCTTCCCCACGTCGTCGTTGATGGAAAGGCCGATCCCCCTGGCACAACTGACTTGCATTTCACACCAATTGAGGAAGTGCATTATTGTTGCCTTAATTTTATTTGTTAAACACCCTTTGCCAATTGATTGTATGTGGCTTAAAAAGTGGTTGATCATTATATCACTTAATGGTTCTGCAATATAAGTATTAGATTGACTTACAATACATTGGCGTTTGTGACAACCAATTTTCATATGCGCTTTGAAAAATAGTTGGTCCGAGTTGTACTTACCCTTATGTATTTCTCTCTGTATTTAACCAAATAATCAAGCGGAGCACGAAAGTCCCAACACTAGTGAGTACCCAATTCCAGATGGACAAAAAACGACCGCCATGTCCACCAGTCCTTACCTGCACACCTTGGGATACACTGGACGTCACATTGTGCTATCTAAGCAGACTCTGGTTTATGACAATGATGACCGTTAATTTTGATACTTTTTGGACCTTTAATCTTCTTCCTCTCCTTAATGGCGACAATAACTCCCATTTCGTGGGGTTGGCTGGGGAAGCTTGGCACAGGTCTTTCACGAACTGGCTAGCCAGGACTGACATTCTGACTTATGGTTAGGGCAGGAATTTGGAATGTGGCCATGTGCTGGCAATAGCTCACCTACCTCGTTAAAGAGCACTGTGGGATCCTTAACGTCCACTGACTCATGGTGGTAGATGGGACTCCCAGCTTAACGTCCACCCGAGGGACGGCACAAACATGGATGAATCAATCTACCTGTGAAACCCGGGATGACAGTCTATAGTTGTCAGTGATTCGAATCTGAGGCGAAGACAAACTTAGAGTGAGTGTGCAACTAGCCATCTTCCCAGTCCTTTATTGGTACCGTTGATAATAAAATATATTTAAAATAATTTCGTTTCATATCATATTAAAATAATTAATAATAAATACTTCCACCAGTCAAAAGTTTTAGAACACCCCCATTTTTCCAGTTTTTACTGAAATTTAAGCAGTACAAGTCCAGTGACATAACCTGAAAATGGTACAAAGCTAAGCGTAAACTGCCAGAGATTAAAAAAAAGAAAAAGTTTAGGTTGCCAAAACGGAAAAAATAATGTGGATTTCAGAATTGTAAAAAAGCCCTTTTCAGAACAAGTAATGGGTTAGTAACTGCAGCTGTTCTGCAGCAAAGGAAGTAAATTAAGCCTTGAAAGTTAATGCAAACAATTCTCTACAGGTGTCAACTTTTGTTGATTAGTACAAAGCCCTCTGTCTGCATAAAAGCAGATTCAGACTGTGTTGCTACACCCTCTGAAGCATTATTTGGACAATATTGCACTGCAGCAAGTAATATATTGCCATCATAATGGCGAGAAAAAAGACAATTAACAAAGGAAGACAGACAAACCATTATAACCCTTAAAAGTGTAGGTCTTTCCTTTGGAGAAAATGCAAAGTAAGCCAAGGTGTCAGTGAGTACAGTTTCCGACACCATCAAAGCACTTGGAAACTGGAGGAAACTCTGACAGGAAGAGGTCGGCAGACCAAAGCCACAACACAATCAGAAGACAAGTTTCTAGAAGTCAACAGCTTGGTGATCGTGGCTCACAGGCAGCAGCTTCAAGCACAGCTTAACACTGGTCGAAGTAAGAAGTCTCAGTTTCAACTGTGAAGAGAAAGACTTCGAGCGCCAGGTTTGACAGTCAAGTGGCAGTAAGAAAGGCCATTGCTAAGATGGCAAAATAAGAAAAAAGAGGCTTGCCTGGGCATGAAGCACCCCATGTGGACGACTGAACAACTGGAAGAAAGGTCTTATGGACCGATGAATTAAAATTTGAAATCTTCGGTTCATCACGCAGGGTTTTGTCACGCCGTTGAGTAGGCAAAAGGATGGTTCCTCAGTGGTGTACACAACTGTTAAACATGGGAGGGGATGCATGATGATCTGGGGCTCTTTTCTCGATCCAGAGTCGCGACTTGCACAGAGTGACTGGCACCCTACACAAAGGGCTACCACAGCATTTTGCAGCGCCATGCAATACCATCTGGTCTACAACCTACTTGTCATGGGTTCAATCCCACAGCAAGATAACGACCCAAAACATACCTCCAGGCTCTGTCAGAACTACCTTAGAAGAAAAGAACAAGACGGTAGGTCAAATCATGGAATGCCAGCACAGTCTCCAGACTTAAACCCATTGAGCTGGTTTGGATGAACTGGACAGAAGGGTGAAAGCAAAAACAACCTACAAGTGCAACACATTTGTGGGAACTTCTAACAGTGTTGGGAAGGACTTTCCCAACAATATTTATTCCATTGTAGAAAGAATGCCACGAGTATGTTCGGCTGTTAATCTGCAAAAGTGGCTACTTTGAATGAGTCCAAAATTTAGATTAAATTTGTTCACAAAATGATTCCATGATTTTTTTTTTATTTGCAATTGTATTTGTTCTCTGTTTATTTCAGAGTACATTGAAACATTAAACTGCTTAAATTTCAGTAAAAACTGGAAAAATGGGGTGTTTCCAAAACTTTTGACCGTAAGTACATTAAAATATAAAATAATTAATAAAAGTGTTCTATACAAAATGTAAAAATAATTAATGATAAAAATATAAATAATTGTCGTCAGTAGCACAACCACTGCAGACTGGTCCCCGCTTCCTCAAAGGGTCCAGTATTGGTGAGCAGCACAACAGTCATTATGATTGGTGGATCAAATCAAATTGAAGTTTGCTGCTTTGTGTTTCTGGTGTTAACTCTCATCATAGCAAAATGCCCCATTTTGTATCGGAAAAAACACAAAAGAGCTGTCTGCTTGATTATACTTGTTGAAGAAGCAATGAATGTCAGTAAGTTGATCTGTTTATTAAACGACTGCTGCGAAATATAGGACAAAATTAGAATGAGATGGAGTTAGAGCCATCGTAAGTGCACAAACGTACAACTTTAGTACAAAGCCGATGTCTAACTAGAAGAGCACAAGTTGTAGATTTCCAGGTGGATTCGCAGATCATTGCTCGTCAAATAATGGACTGTTCCCCTAAATAAGGTTCTTCAACCATGTGTTGACTCTACAAAGTTTCTCAGTACTGTTACATGAAAGCAATACAATAGAATTACATCACAAAGCATTGGGGTGAGGGAGGAGTGGACATGGTGCTGTCACAAACAAACACTTGGCCTTTGACTTTGTCCGTACATATAATGTACTGTGCGCAGTTATTCAATTATTAAACATGTATACGTTGATATATCTGGATTTGTACGCGCATGACACTACACGAAGCGTTACAGGAATAAACGCTCTACACAAGCAGTACTCGAAGGGAGCTCCTTTGATCACCATTGGGTATGACCTTGGTATATAGGGTGCTTTTGGCCGCAGAGCAGTTATAGACCAGGATGATCAGAGTCATAAATAAGGCAAGTTGGCCAACCAAGCTGTTCAGTGTTCAGGATATTTAAATCAAAGGGATGTAAGCAAAGCTTACTGTTGTAAATATAGTATGGGATTGAACGTTCCACATGGGTGGATGGCAGGTTACCTTACTTGCTTCGTTATAACGAGATGAAACGTCGTGGGTAAACCAGATACGGAGGATTTTACGTTTGCAGAACGTTTTATATATTTTCTATCCCATTGGAAAAGTAAATATCTGAAACATTTTCCTCATAGAGGTTGCATTGATAGTGGTTCAACAGCTGGATTGTTGTTAGATCTGTTGATAGTTGATAGATCTGGGTTAGATTTCCCGACCCGACTAAAATGTGCCGATCGGTTCTTCCATCACAGTACGCCGTCTCGAGTGGCCGTTGGTTGCAGACCCATCTGTTAGCATTGGTTGTGGCTGCAAGACGTAAATATTCCATGGTGCCTTTGCAAAGAATAGGCCATTGTGTGCCAGCACCTGGTGCAATGTAGAATTCTGGGGTACTGTATCACGCTCAAGAATGATGTAACCAGCGGCCAAATGAGTAATCTGATCCTAGTCCATCCCAGTCCTGCATTCGCCGAATGACGACATTCTGATCCTGCATTTCAACAATCCTGATCAAGTCACGGTAAAATGTAGTTAAGCAGTTCATTCACAAACACTGACTTTCAAATACGTAGAATGCTAAATACGGCATCATTGTTCCTTAACAATTAGCTAGCAGCAAGCCAATCGGTATACAACACCACACACACACACACACAAACACACAACACACACCACAACCTCCCAAGGATACAAATCAAGACCAGAAACCAACTAACAACATTCAGTATCCGTACAGTTGCGGAATAGTAAATTGTCACAAGCTGAAAATCAATAAACCAAAATCAAAACAAGGAACACTCCTCACCATCCACAAATGTTCTTTCAAAAATCAGTGCATTCCCGATGAAGACTGTACCTCCCGAGATGAGTAAGGAGGTGCCGGCCATTGGACTAAACCAATGTGCACAGAGTGACGACAGCAGGATTGCGCTGAGTACGTGAAGGTTAGATCAGATTGACAAAATAACATTTTGGACACAAAACACGAAGGCAAAAAACTCGAGAAGAGGTGTCCCGAACAACTAGCAAAATTTCCACAGACAGTGTTAATGGAAGAGTCACACTTTAACAAACGACCACAAACTCCACGACTGCAAAAAAAACGACTAAGTAAAAATATAAACAAAAGACAACACAGATATACATTGAAACTGGGAGAATAGATAAAAGACGCCAGGATTGGTCCCAATTCGGAGTGAAAAAAGAAGTTGTGAAATTGGGCATCGACAAAGAAGGCTCTTTGGAATGGCTATAAGAGGTCAGCTCAAAATGGGATGGAAAAATATTATTAAATGCCCAAGATTCAGGACACTACACAAAATGGACGTTAAGTTACAAGGCAGACTGAATCAATTGACAGGTGAAAACTGAGTCAATCAGTAAGGGGAAACGAAAACACGAGTCACCCTCCTTCGGCGTTAAAAAAAACTTCATTCAGAACAGCTGTATACACAAAGACAACAGGGATGTGGAGTAATCCATCTGGCACATCTGCAGAACTCTATTAATTTCCCATGTTACACAAACTCCGTGGAAATATGAGCCCAAAACAATCAACAGCAAGAAGTTAATGTCATGGTCCAACCTTAATTGATCCACTTGCTAATTAGTTTCAGTACTCAGCATTTTGTCCTAAACAACACAGGGAAATCAAGGAAAATGACCAAATACCAAGATCTCAAGAATGAAATGAAAGATCCTGGAAGCTGAATAGCACCAAAATAATTGATCCAGTTGATCATTGAAGCTTGCGGAATTTGATAAAAAGAAAATCCTTACAGAGATACTTTAAAACCATCCTGGGAATAATTACTACAACACGAACTACAGTTGGAAGCTATCCGGGCTCAGGTGACGATCCTTAAAAAGCCTTGAGAACCAAAACTTCAACTTGGCCCTCCATAGATTCGCTGACATCGTTACAGAAATGGAGTTTGATACTTTCGAATACCTGGAGGACTCCGTTCCCCTCTTGAAAACCCCCCACATATGAGACAACAACAACGATACAACACACACACACACACACACACACAACACCACACACACACAACACACGCCTCTTCTTCACCAACAGAAATCTGACATTTGTTGCGGAACTTAATGACAAATTAATTATATTATATATATTATAAACAGACCCACACAATTACCACCACTCCTCCAACCCTCCCCCATACATGGTTAATAGTAAATATAATCATTAAAAAAACCCTGGCATTGACAAGTCCCAGATATGACGTTCCCTTCGGTGTAAAAATCACGAAAGTTATGAAGGAACGTCAAACTACGAGCTTCGCGCTTGCACCGGCCACATCGTCGGAAGTTTTTTTGCATACAGGCTGACCAAGAATCATACTTTGGACAGAGTTTGATCAGGAAGTTCTCCAACCGTTTCATCCCACAGCCGCCACACCCCTTTCTCGCACGTATGCTTACAAATACTTTTTGCTCTTAAAAGTATTTTTAGTCGTTTCATTCTACAACCTTATCTGGCAGCATTGAAACATGTCCGAGGCCGCCTGATTACTTCGTTATCGCTGGTTCCTGCCACATGCGCACCAAGCATCTAGGAGCTTACGTCATTTGAAGTTGCGTATGTTCTAACACGTCTTCCGATTAAAGAGGTAATCCTTTCAATCAAAAGGAGCTAGATATAAATTGTATTATAAGAGCATGTCCCTCATGCATGTTTGTCCTTCAAGTATCATGCTGATGTAGATCAGAAATTTAACGGTGCTACATGAACGACAAGAGGACGTTAACACTCAGTAACCACACGAATGCTGGACTGGGTTGTCATTAAATGAAATAACATTTGTAGCACTCACAACAACCATTTGGAATTCCCTTTAACTCGTTAATTGGTGCACCTACGTACAGGTCCAAAATGCAATGCTGTTTTGCCACAAACCTGTGCATACTGCCAAATGATGACAGCGTAAGGCTTTTGCTAAAGGCCGCTGACACACTATTAAATGAGAGTTTTAAGAACCTTACCCATGTGATAAAAAAGGTAATGGTGGAGTGAGTATTCAAG
>CM068954.1:12637625-12656963 GCA_035128595.1 Eptatretus atami
ACGAGTCCCCCACGTGCGACTGGGACCAGGCCGACGACCATTGGAAGGTGCCGCAGCATGGAGTACCCCCTTTCTCCGACGGCCAGGTACCCATCCGGACTCTGACGCCCAGCTCGTCTCTCTTTCATTGGCTGGAGGGTCCAATAAAGAACTCCGGGGTTTCTTTTCTTTTCATTTGTGTGTGTGTCTGTGTGTGGGCCCGTCTATAAGTAGAATTATTTAAGTGTTTATTTCATCATTGTAAATACTGCATTGCATATTCGCGATAAGTCTCGCCTCTTCTGTCTTTTGATTTATTGCAAATAAATTATTAGAAATGTTCCCAGCTCGTTTCCGTCCTTTCTTCATTTGGTCCAGCATGGTCCGGGTCTGATTACGGGGTTTCATCCCCGATAATCCGTTAATCCTAGCCGGCACGGCTTTGGCAGTTTCCACTCGGCTGCAACCGAGCCGCAGTTGGTAGTCACTAGTTGGAACTCTACCGCAGTCGGTAGAGTGACCCGGTTCGAGAAAGACGTGCCGAGGGCGTGAATCCCCGGTAGCCAAGACTGCGTGGTTATTTAGGTTCATTGGGATCTAGACAATTAACCCTACGCCATGCGGTTGAGATATTGGCGTTTCACGGTCGATTAATCGACCCGCCGGCTTCAGAGTTATCCGGAGCGACTGCCTATAATTCCGGTGAGTCTGGTGGGAGACGGCGTAAACTTCCCCACCTCGCGGTCGTTCTCGCCACCGGCCCCCAACAATATATATATATATATATATATATATATATACATATATATTTGTATGTATGTCTATATGTATGTGTGTATGTATATCTATATATATATATATATGTATGTGTGTGTATGTGTATGTGTATATGTAAATATATATAATGGTAATGGATTTTGATTTTGGGGAAAAAGAAAAAAAATCATGACATGTAACCGTGGCTTTCGGACCTCCATCACATCACCAAAGCCGATTGTCGTGCAAACGTGAGATTTCAAAACGTAATCCATTCATTACTGTAAAGGGTTTTGTTGAGCCGTTCCAAGAAAAATAAATAAATAATAATAATCATCGCAAGTGGTAGCAATTCAGGAGTCAAAGTCTCGATTGATTTTTGCTGTGAATGCGCAATAAAGGAATCGAGTCACGTGCAGGTGTGACAAAGGTGTAAGACGAGCTTTTGTATGTCCAGATTTGACGTCCCGGCAAATTCCGTTCCCGTATTTTGGCGAAACTAGGATTCTCATGATATGGGTCGACTTGTTCATTTTTGTTTTCACATTTATGTGGTCGTTCAACCCCGTGAGTGTGTGCAATGTGTACGAGGTTTCACCTACAGCCATTGGTCAATATTAGCCAATCAGCAAGTTGTTTTTACAAGAACACAATCCCGGTCATTCGTTGCTCATCGAGGAAACAGCCCTCAAGGTGACAAAACAAGTAAAATCGTTTCAAAATTCTCCACCTTAAAATTCTTCAAAAAGGGGTGGTGGTGTTATTCCAATCGATCAATGCGTAAAGTTGTGATCGACATGCGGAAAAAGAAATTCCCCATTTTTATTGATGTCCCTGAGTCTGCTGCACTTTTCTCATCCCCACTCCCTCCCCACCATCCCCCCGATGATATTACGTTGTTAGCTTGACAAATTTATTTAATCTGGTGCTTCTGCAGCGCAGGCATGATGGGCCAAATGGCCTCCTCTTGCGTCTAATCTCCGTGTAATTTCTTGTTTGAAAGTCAAAATTAAATGATCGCCAGTGACATCGACTCATCCGCTATAGCACTCGGAATAGCATTGCATGTTGAGGTTCTCAAATCAGTGCATCTCCATCTGTTCTTCCTGGAAGGTAATTGACACAAATGTTATTCATGGTTAGCAAGATGTGACAATAAGCAAGCGAAGATGGATAGAAAGAAGAATGAAGAGTCAAAACCGACCTCCGTGGCTTCTTTGGTGTCTGGGAGGATGCAACCATTCAGCTAGGGTGAAAAAGGAGAGTCCTCAACGTTGTCGCTAAAAAGTCCGACAAACTTGCACACTGGACTGGTGAGGGGGGAGAAGCTATTTCTGCGCTGCAATGGACTTGGTTTGCTGTTTCTGCTTCTCTGCTGGGACGGAGCAATAATAAATATTAGCCATCAACAAAACAGGAAAAGAATAATCGGTTAAAGTGAAGTTTCTTTTGTTGTTACAGTTATCTTAGGCTCAGTAAAAAAAAAATTACAGTCATGTCAGGCTCATGTAGGATCTTGCATATTACATGCGGGATAAGGAAGGACACTAGGAGACGTGAGTGTACTTTACATGAATTATGGAGGATGTGAGTAGACGATGGACAAATCAACAAAGCAGAGTGAGTAGGTTTTAGCAACTGAAAGCCGATGAGTATGTGAACCACCGTGGGAAGCGACGTGCGGATGATGTGTAGAGTGTCAGCCCTCCGTCTCATGTAGGCTCATGGAAGAGCAAGGTGACAGATCGTAAAAATGTAATGTTCATCAAATATCCTCAATAATTCATTTGAATCATACTTTAATTCAAAGCTTCTTACCCCGCACATGCGAAGGGAAAAGCGGGGTTAAGAAATTGGTTCACTTCTGTCTGTCTGTCTGTCCAGGTGTCTACAAACGTCGGTTTATGATCGAGGAGCACCTTGATTTCAATTGAAGGGTATATTTCGAACACAAGTCGGAACATGAATCAGAAAACGAACCTGTCATTTAGCAGGACAGTACTTTAGCTCTGAACTCGTCTCGATCGCACATGCGCAGAGAGGAGTGAGATAATTTATTTACTCTGTTTACCTGTCTTGCAATCAAGCAAAATTTAAAACAATTCCAAACAGTAAACTTGCTGTTGAATATCTATCTCTCTATCTCTCTCTTACATCTGTCTGTCTGTTTTTATTGACGTCATAAAGGACACAAACAACAGGCACGAAGAACTAATGTAACGTGTTAAATAAGGCGGTGTAAAAGACACTGTGCCAACAGTATATATATATATATATATATATATATATATATATATATATATATATATATATATATATATATATATACGAAAAAAACCATATGCAAAAAAATATATATTATTTGAACATTGAAGAACACAAATCACCTTTTTGCCACTTTCAAAACCCTTCTGTTTTGCAGTACTTAGACATGTTAAGTAAGGTGGTGTGTAAGACACTGCATCAACAGTGCTAAACTTCTGGAATTTTTTTAATATGACCTTTTAAAATCATTATTTTATTTCAATTGAATTATATACCTGAACACTGCGTGGGGCAAGGTGTTCTATGAACTCTCTAGTTATATATGCAATTTTGTTTCATTTTCTCTTAGACCAAAAGAGTACAAATTTGAAATGTACAATGAATGCATGGTATGTGTGTCACGGCCTAAACTTTCAAAGCCACAGATTGTTGTACAACCAACCAGGCTCCTCGCTTTGTGGGTGTTCGCCGCGGGCACATCCAGGTAGATGGATTCCATCCGGCAACCTAAAATGGGCAGAGCAAAACCTTAATGACACACGGTTCTGCTTGTCTATAAGAGAGGGTCGACATATCACAAACAAACAATATGGCTGACTTTTTGTCCCTCCCTCTAGCGTATGGACCACAATGCTGCTCCTTAACATTTTCATCCCAACCTCCAATACCCTACTGTCCTCTGCATTATCATTCTCTTTCCCTTTCTCCAAATCATTTTTGTCAATTTACACCTCTGGCTCTTATACCTACATAATATGTAGATAACTCTTAATTGCATTATTCCTTACTCTGAGCAGTCTCAATTGCAACATTTGAAACTTAAAAAATAAAAATAAAAACCTGAACGAAATATGATGCGAAGAGATCAAGTACAACAATAACTGTTGTTTTGACAGGCAGTGTCATTCAGGGAAATACCGAACAGCATTACAGAGCTGCAAAATGAGAAAAGACAGGCAGACATGCAAAAAGGCTGAAAACACAGGCAGACAAGCCTCACCATATGCGATGGGTGTGAGTTTCAGTACGGTGTGTAATGGAAACTTCAGATAAGGCATTTCATCTGCAAGAAGACACAAAGGATACCCGATACATCTGTAGTAAGACACGTCTCGGTTTAGTTGCAGCACAGAGATGTTTTCTCTGCTATTCCCCAACTACTGATCTAAAAATGAGACTCAAGGAGCAGCAGGGAACTTGTGCATGGTTCACTGCCACTTTAATAACACCAATTGCCTGTAGGGGTGATTTTCCGTTTACTTCGGTTGTCCGTACCAGCGCTCTTGTCGAGGAAGTAAGCAAGCAGACACCGCAGCACTGCCTGGTGAGCGAGAACCAGCACGTTTTCTTGTCGCTCAAGCTCCAGGATCACTGGCTCAAGTCGCTGGACTAGGTCCTGGTATGACTGTGAGGGTATGGATGGAGGGGGGGGGGGGGCAGCCTCTCAAATACAACTGTGAAACTCCAGTGACTTTTTGGAGGTTTTGATTGTCAATTTACCTCTCTAATTTGTTCAATGTGGACTGGGAGCATAGACTAGGTCCTAGCGGTAGGTATACTCGCCTATGAGCCGTCTCGCCTGGGTTCGCATCTCAAGCCAGCTATAAACTGTCACCCTGGTATTTCCCAGGCAAAGTGCGGCATCAATGCGTGTACCAACCGCCGGATACGCGTTGAACTGGGTGTTCTGTCTGCCCGAATTAGTTGGTGGACCCCACGGTGCCCTCGGCAAAGAATAGATGAGCTATCTCCTGCACCATGAACAAATTACAAATTTGTGCCCTAACTACCATTGGGAAAGCAACGGAAAACAACCAGTGTAACCCTTGCCACGAGGCTGCTGGGGCAGCACTGTCTGCCTCCATACAGAGTAGCATAATTAGATTTAGAAATTCCTAATATAGGGAATGAATACAAAAGAATCAAGTATCATACCTCAACAATCCATAACAATAATTAATTAGTTTGTTGGAGCCAAAGATTATTGTGATCTTTGGCTTCTCTATGACCAGTCTCAAGCATTGACCGGTCTTTGGCTTCTCGACAAAAGAAGATGATGACGCAAAATGTCCTGGATTTGAGTTATTTAATTATGATGAATTGGGATCAGAAAGGCATTGGCTGTCACTGCTGAAAGGCTTATAGCTGCCATGGTCGAAGCATTATTGTTAATGAAATACAGGCATGCAGGTATTATGTGGGGGTGAACACAGAATGCTTCATCAAGGCATTTGCCTTTATCAATTCACAATGAGCTGAAAAGTGCAAAATTCTGAAGGTCACATGGGTCCACCGAACCCTGAATACGCACCATCTAGCAACAGGTGCGGTTCAGTCGTGAGGTGCTGGAGCTCTTTGATGCCGATCCAGGTCGGTTTCATGCTCGGCTGGAGACCGTGGATGAAAGACAGATTCACGACCGAGATTCAGAAGCAAATCAGGAGTCAATAAAGCGACGGGATTCAAAACATCTCCAGCAAGTGATGAATTTTCGACCAAACCATCTCTTGGTTGAAAAGTGTTTTATGGACCTGGTGGAGATTCCTCCCGGTGGATTATATTACTTTATTTGTTGAAAACACGACGCTCAATTGTGTCAATCGATGTTACTTACGTTTTCTGCTCGTTAATAATGATGCTTTTGTAAATGAGAACAAGAAAGTGGTAAAAATTAAATAATCACCATGGCAATAAGAAATGAACATCTAGCTTCAGGATTTATTTTTTTCCTAGATGGTTTCCTGCCAATGGGCCTGCGAAAGCACCATGTCGTTCTGATCCGAACCCCAGGTTCTTCTCCCAGGCCTCATTGGGTCCCGTCCAAATTCCACTCCTCGACTTCCTTTTTCCGAACAAATTCCACTTCCTTTATCTGAACGACTTCATATTTTGAGCAAATTCTGCTTCCTCTATCCAAGTGATAAATACCGAAGCGTGCATGGAAGGAGTGAACCTTGTGTTGTTGTGATTATTGGAAATAACACCACGTATGCACATCGTTTTGCCAATGCCACACACGTGGGCCGAATGTAATATGGAGACCATCTTTAGCATGGCGGCCTCATATTGTCTCGAAGACCTGGTTTTCCCTCCTTCCTGATGTTATTATAAATCGAGACTCCGCCCACACCTTTGAATTTGGCCAGTCGCCTTTGAGTGATTGCTACATGATCACTTATCTTAACAGGGTCACTTCCTTTTGAGTCCCTGACATGGACCACATAATACAGTGTACATTCATTTATTTATTTATTTTCCTTTACACACCTCTCCCCGTGGAAAGCGGTAGAAGTACTTGTCGAGTTCACGCATGTTGTACTCTGAAGGGTACTTCTGCTGAAACTCATCATACGTGAAGTCTTCACAAATGCCCTGTACAAATACACACAGTTGTACTTGTCAATTTAATTAATAATATAATATTCACCAGAAAAGAAACACGAATGCTACTTTGTAGTTAAAAACAATTTGAAGTGGTTGTTCTGAGTCGGTCACCTTCCCACTAAGAATGCGTGGGTATCACAGCTCAGATCATGTGCATCATCAACGAAAGGAAATGGAAGTGTGAAATAAATCTGCTTGTAATTTGGAGGAGTGTGTGACTTGTCGGGCCTTGTCATGCAATGGAAGCCTCAGTAGTGATAAATCAATAGAACCGATGGAATTTGAGCGGAGGATTTGATTGCCAGCTTGATTTTAAGAAGTTGCACAATTCTCCTTCATTGCATCCTTCACGTAATGTCTTTAATCGCATCTCTGACTTTAAAATCCCAGTTTGCAATGTATGTTCGCGTTCCATCAGTTGTCCCTTTTTTGTTTTTTTTACCAACTTCAGTGCCAATTCACCCCACCTCCTAACATCTACCTCCTCCTAACCCCCCACCTGTTATCCCCTCCCTTCTACCGCCTCTCATCTATGCCCCCTCATCCTACCTCCGCTCTTGGCACCTCTTCCCTGTCTTCGGTTTCAGTTTCAGTTTCAGCTCCTCCTCTGTTGTCCCAAAGAGTGTGGTGTTCTAACGTCTGTGAGCTCCATTATAACCGAACAGATATCTCACTCTCTCAATCAGTTCACTCATCACCACAAACATGCTCCTTCCTTCCTCTCAGCACACCTCCCCCTCTTCCCAACCCCTCAAATCTTGTACCTCCCCTGTCTGCTCCCTTCTTCACCATACCACAACCAAGTCTCAACCTTACCCTCTCCTCACCTCTGCCATCGCCCTCCTTGGCTGTGCCTGCTCTCGTCACCCCTCCCTCTCAAAGCAACCTTCACACTCTCCCCCCTCCAAGCTTCCCTCACCTTTCTCAAAAACTCCCCCTCACCCTTCTCCCTCAACTCTCCCCTCTCACCTTCTCCCCCCTCACTCCCTCTTCAAAAGTTGCTCCCCCCTCACATCCACTAAGCTGCCTCCTTCCCCCACCCTCTCTATCCATCTCATCACTCCACCTCCTCCAATCCTCAACTGCCCTCTGTCCCCTCTCTTATCACTCCCCACTGTACCTCAACCCATCACCGAGCTTTTCTCCTCCCCATCCGGCCCTCTCCCCAAGTTCTTCTGCAATCCCCCACACTCTTTCAACAACTCTCCTTACCTCCCCCCCTCCTCCTTCGCCCTACACTCCCCCTCCCCTCCCCTACACCCAAAGCCTCCCCTCCTCCCTCTTCCTTAACAATGTGGACCTCAAACATCCGGTGTCTTCGCTAAAACCGGACAGATCTTTCCACACAGCTTGCCACTGACAAACCACACATAATCTGCCTAACAGCAACTTTCCTCTTTCAAGACGTCTCTGATTCCCTAGTATTTCTCCCTGGTTGTCATCATGAGGAACCTGGATAAGATTCGGATTTCAGCCACTACTCCACAACCCTCACACCCATCCAGGCACAGCCAAGTGAGCCTTACAGAAAAACTTCTGAAAGAATTAACTTCTCCTTAGAGAGATAGATAACGAAAGAGAAGAATCGAGAGTAATGCCTAAGTCACATTTGCTCTACGGCGAGGATACGGCAGCCGTACGCCCTCTGAATTGACAGAAACGTGCGGCGGCCGCAGAGTTTCTGCGGTGGCCTGAGGGTGGCCCTACACCGTTTGGCTCTTTTACAGGCCGTAGGGGTCGCCGTGGAATTATAACGCGGAGTTATAACTTTTTTTCATTTCTACGTACGGTCACACAATGTAGCATCACATAATTTTATTTTTCGGGGAACAGCCGCACGGCGTTACTTATAAATTGCTGGAGACCGAAAACGTGGGGTGCCGTACGTCTTTGATTGATGTCGCACGGTGACCTTAGGGCGCCCCGGCATTCCTGCGGCGGCCATTAGAATTTTCCCAAGGCAGACGCAAGGTGCCCGCAAGCGCCGACCACAAGGCGACCGCAGGGGGCCCTAAGGCGAACGTGCGGCCAGACGGAGGATACGAGTGGGTTTTTATTTATTTATTTTTTTTACCAGTTTTTTTTTTTTTTCGGCTTGTCGAATTGCTACGGCGAACGTAGAAATGAAAAAAAGTTTATAACTCCGCGTTATATTTACCACGGCGACCCCTACGCCTGTAAAAGAGCCAAACGGTGTAGGGCCCCTTCAGACCACCCGCAGAAACTCTGCGGCCGCCGCTAACGTTCTGTTCAATTCAGAGGGTACGGCTGCCCGTATCCTCGCCGTAGTAGCAAATGTGACTTATGGCAATTACTCTCGATTCTTTCTCTTATCGTATCTATCTCTCTAAGGAGGAAGTTAATTCTTTCAGAAGTTTTTCTTGCTGTAAGGCTCACTTGGCTGTGCCTGGATGGGTGTGAGGGTTGTGAGTAGGGCTTGAAAAATCGACATCTTATCCAGGTTCCCTCAATGATGAACAAACCAGGGAGGAATACTAGTGAACAGAGACGTCTTGAAAGAGGAAAGTTTGCTGTTAGGACAGATTATGTGGGTTGTCAGTGGCAAGCTGTGTGGAAAGATCTGTCCGGTTTAGCGAAGACAACCGGATTTTTGAGTCCACATTGTTAAAGGAAGAGGGAGAGGGGAGGCTTTGGGGTAGGGACGGGGAGGGAGTGTAGGGCGAAGGAGGAGGGGGAGGTAAGGAGAGTTGTTGAAAGAGTGTGGGGGATGCAGAAGAACCTTGGGAGAGGCCGGAATCGGGGAGGAGAAAAGCTCGTGATGGGTTGAGGTTAACAGTGGGGAGTGATAAGAGACGGGGGACAGAGGGCAGTTGAGGATATGGAAGACGGTGGAGTGATGAGATGGAATAGAGAGGCGTGGGGGAAGAGGCAGCTTGTGGATGTGGGGGGAGCAACTTTTGGAAGAGCGGAGTAGGGGGGAGAAGGTGTGAGAGGGGAGAGTTGAGGGAGAAGGGTGAGGGGGAGTTTTTGAGAAAAGGTGAGGGAAGCTTTGGGAGGGGGAAGAGTGTGAGGTTGCTTTGAGAGGGTAGGGTGACGAGAGCAGGCACGCCAAGGAGGCGATGGCAGAGGGTGAGGAGAGGGTAAGTTGAGACTTGGTTGTTGCGTATGGTGAAGAAGGGAGCAGACAGGGGTAGGTACAAGATTTGAGGCGGTTGGGAAGAGAGGGAGGTTGCTGAGAGGAGGAAGGAGCATGTTTTGTTGGTGATGAGTGACTGATTGAGAGAGTGAAGATATCTGTTCGGTTATAATGGAGCTCACAGACGTTGAACACCACACTCATTTGGACACAGCAGGAGGAGCTGACAAACTGAAACGAGAACATGTGAAGAGGTGCCAGAGCGGAGGTAGGATGGGGGCAAGATGGAGGGGTAAGAGAGGGGATAACAGCGTGGGGGTTAGGAGGAGGTAGATGTTCAGGAGGTGGGTGAATTGGCACTGAAGTTGGTAAAAAAACAAAAAAAGGGAGCAACTGATGGAACGCGAACATACATTGCAAACTGGATTTTACGTCAGAGATGCCGATTAAAGACATTTACTGAAGGATGCAATGAAGGAGAATTGGTGCAACTTCTTAAAATCAAGCTGCAATCAAATCCTCCGCTCAAATTCCATCGTTCTATTGATTTATCACTTACTGAGGCTTCCATGGCAATGACAAGGCCCACAAGTCCACACTCCATCCAAATTACAAGCAGATTTATTTCACACTTCATTTCCTTTCGTTGATGATTGCACATGATCTACTGTATTCCCACGCAATTGTCTTATGTGGAAGCGTGACCGAGCTCAGAAAACCACCTGTCGAATTGTTTTAGACGTAGCGAAAGGTAGCGATCGTGTTTTGTTCTGGTGATGATTATAGGTATTAATTAAATTTGACAGAGTACAACTGTGTGTATTACAGGGCATTTGTGAAGAGCTTGCACGATATGAGGTTGTCAGCAGAAGTACCCTCAGAGTAGCAACACGGTGAACGTCGAACAAGTTACTTCTACGCGATCCACGCTTTCCCACGGGGAAGAGGTGTGGTAATAGGAAAATAAATAAAATAATGAATGTACACTGTATTAATGTGGTCCATGTCAGGGACTCAAAAGGAAGTGACCCTGTTTAAGATAAGTGATGCATGCTAGCACAATCACTCAAAAGGCGACTTGCCAATTCAAAGGTGTGGGCGAGTCTCGATTTTTATATAACATCAGGAAGGGGCGAGAACCTAGGTCTTCGAGCAATATGAGGCCGCACATGCTAAAGATGGTCTCCATATACATTCGGCCACGTGTGTGGATTGCAAACTATGTGCGATACGTGGTGTTATTTCCATAATCACAACAACACAAGGTTCCTCCTTCCATGCATCTTCGGGTATTTATCACCTTTGGATAGAGTAAGCAGCAATTTGCTCAAATATGAAGTCGTTCAGATAAAAGGAAGTGGAATTTGTTCGGAAAAAGGAAGATCGAGGAGTGGAATTTGGACGGGACTCCAATGAAGGCCTGGGAGTAAGAACCTGGGGTTCGATCAGAACGACATGGTGCCTTTCGCAGGGCCCATTGGCAGGGAACCATCTGGAAAAATAAATCCTGAAGCTAGAATGCTTTCATGTTCTTATTGGCCATGGTGATTATTTAATTTTTACCCACTTTTCTTGTTCTCATTTTACAAAAGCATCATTATTAACGAGCAGAAAACGTAATAGTAAATCGTTGAATCAACAATGAGCTGTCGTGTTTTCAACAAAATAAAGTAATATAATCCACGGGAGGAATCTCCACAGGTAACCATAAACACTTTTCAAACCAAGAGATGGTTTGTCGAAAAATTCTCACTTTGTGGAGATGTTTTGAATCCTCCGTCGCTTTAATGACTCCCCCCCCTCGAGTTTGCTTCTGAATCTCGGTCGTGAATCTGTCTTTCATCCACGGTCTCCGCCGAGCCATCGACCGCCTGCGGATCGGCATCAAAAGAGCTCAGCACCTCACGACTGACCGCAGCCTGTTGCTTAGATGGTGCGTATTCAGGGTTCGGTGGACCCATGTGAACCTTCAGAATTTTGCACTTTTCAGCTCAATTGTGAATTGAATAAAGGCAAATGCCTTGATGAAGCATTCTGTGTTCACCCAATAATCCTGCTGCCTGTATTTCATTAACCAATAATGCTTCGACATGCAGCTTAGACCCTTTCGCAGTAGACAGCCAAGCTTCTTCTGACCAATTCATTCATAATTAAATAACTCAAATCCAGGACATTCGTCACATCTTCTTTGTCGGAAGCAAAGACCGGTCAATGCTTGAGACTCCGGTCATGAGAGAAGCCAAAGATGCACAATAATCTTTGGCTCCAACAAACTAATTAATTATTGTTATGGATTGTTTGAGTGTATAACTTGATTCTTTTGTATTCATTCCCTATGAATTGGAATCTAAATGCTACTTTGTTATGGTGGGATCTAGGTAGCTTGTCCGCTCTAGGTCGAGCAGGATCGCCTTCAATAGCCGAAGGCAGACTGTGGCCGCTGCATTTGCCTGGGGGTTACACATGCAGTCTCGTCTTCACTGTTGTTCCGTTCTTCCCAATGGTAGTTAGGGCACAGAATTTGAATTTGGTTCATCGGTGCAGAGAAGCTGCATCTATTCTTTGCCGAGGCACCGTGGGGATTCCACCAACTAATTCGGGCAGCACAGAAACACGCAGTTCAACGCGTATCCGCGTGTATGGTATGCACGCAGTTGATGCCGCCTTTTGCCCTGGAAATACCAGGGTGACAGTTTATAATAGCTGCTTGAGATGCGAAACCCAGGGAGACGGCCTCATAGGCGATGTATACCTACGCTAGGACGTAGTCTATGCATCCCAGTCCACATTGAACAAATTTAGAGAGGTAAATTGACAATCAAAACCTTCCAAAAGTTCATGGAGTTTCACAGTGTATTTGAGAGGCTGCCCCCCCCCCCCCTCCATCCATACCCTCACAGTCAACCAGGACCTAGTCCAGCGACTTGAGCCAGTGATCCTGGAGCTTGAGCGACAAGAAAAACGTGCTGGTTCCGCTCACAGGCAGTGCTGCGGTTCTGCTTGCTACTTCCTCGACAATGAGCGCTGTGGTACGGACACCGAAGTAAACGGAAAATCACCCTACAGGCATTGTTGTTATTAAAGTGGCAGTGAACATGCACAAGTTTCCCTTGTGCTCCTTGAGTTCTCATTTTTAGATCAGTAGTTGGGAATAGCCAGAGAAAACATCTCTGTGCTGCCAACTAACCGAGACGTGTCATTACTACAGATGTATCGGTATCTTTGTCTTCTTGCAGGATGAAATGCTCTATCTGATAGTTTCCATTACAACCGTAACTGAAAATCCACACCCATTCGCATATTGGTGGAGGCTTGTCTGCCTGTGTTTTCAGCCTTTTTGCATGTCTGCCTGTCTTTTCTCATTTTTGATCTCTGTAATGCTGTTCGGTATTTCCCTGAATGACACTGCCTGTCAGAAACAACGGATTGTTGCTACTTTGATCTCTTCGCATCATATTTCGTTCAGGTTTTTATTTTTATTTTTTAAGTTTTCAAATGTTGCAATTGAGACTGCTCAGAGTAAGGAAATAATGCAATTAAGAGTTATCTACATATTATTGTAGGTATAGAGCCAGAGGCTGTAAATGACAAATGATTTGGAGAAAAGGGAAAGAGAATGATAATGCAGAGGACAGTTAGGGTATTGGAGGTTGGGTGAAATTGTTAAGGAGCAGCATTGTGGTCCATTACGCTAGAGGGAGGGACAAAAAGTTCAGCCATATTGGTTTGTGTGATATTCGACCCTCTTATAACAAGCAGAACCGTGTGTTCATTAGGTTTTGCCTCCTGCCATTTTATGTTGCGGATGGAATCCATCTTACCTGGATGTGCCCGCGCGCGAAACACCCACAAAGCGAGGAGCCTGGTTGCGTTGTTACAACAATCTGTGGCTTTGAAAGTTTAGCCGTGACACACATTACCATGCATTCACTTGTACATTCAAAATTTGTACTCTTTTTGGTCTAGAGAAAATGAAACAAATTGCATATATAACTAGAGAGTTCATAGAACACCTTGCCCACGCATTGTTCAGGTATATAATTTCAATTGAAATAAAATTAATGATTTTAAAAGGTTCATTTAAAAATTCCAGAAGTTTAGCATGTTGATTGCAGTGTTTTACACACCACCCTTACTTAACATGTTCTAAGTACTGCAAAACAGGAAGGGTTTTGAAAGTGGCAAAAGGTGATTTGTGTTCTTCAATGTTCAAATAATATATATTTTTTTTGCATTATTGGTTTTTTTCGTATATATTATATATATATATATATATATATATATATATATATATATATAAAATATAAATTAATAAATTAAAAATTATATTACTGTTGGCACAGTGTCTTTTACACCGCCTTATTTAACACGTTACATTAGTTCTTCGTGCCTGTTGGTTGTTGTCCTTTATGACGTCATAAAAAACAGGACAGACAAGATGTAAGAGAGAGATAGTAGAGATAGATATCAACAGCAAGTTTACTGTTTGGAATTGTTTAAATTTTTGCTTGATTGCAGAAGAGTAAACAGAGTAAATAAATTATCTCACTCCTCTCTGCCGCATGTGCGATCGCCAGCGAGTTCAGAGCTAAAGTACTGTCCTGCTAAAGGACAGGTCGTTTCTGATTCATGTTCCGACTTGTGTTCGAAATATACCCTTCCAATTGAAATCAAAGGTGCTCCTCGATCATAAACCGACGTTTGTAGACACCTGGACAGACAGACAGGACAGAGTGAACCAATTTCTAAACCCCGCTTTTCCCTTCGCATGTGCGGGGTTAAGAAGCTTTGAATTAAAGTATGATTCAAATGAATTATGAGGATATTTTGATGAACATTACATTTTTACGATCTGTCACCTTGCTCTTTCATGAGGTCCTACATGAGGACGGAGGGTGACACTCTACACATCATCCGCACGTCCGCTTCCCACGGTGGTTCACATTACTCATCGGCTTTCAGTTGCTAAAACCTACTCCCACTCTGCTTTGTTGATTTGCCATCGTCTTACTCACCATCCTCCATAATTCATGTAAAGTACACTCACCGTCTCCTAGTGTCCTTCCTCTATCCCGCCATGTATATGCAAGATCCTACATGAGCCTGACCATGACTGTAATTTTTTTTTACTGAGCCTAAGATAACTGTAAAACAAAGAAACTTCACTTTAAACGATTATTCTTTTCCTGTTTGTTTATGGCTAATATTTATTATTTGCTCCGTCCCAGCAGAGAAGCAGAAACAGCAAACCAAGTCTCATTGGCACGCAGAAAATAGCTATCTCCCCCCTCACCAGTCAGTTGTGCAAGTTGTCGCGACTTTTAGCGACAACGTTGAGGACTCTCCTTTTTTCACCCTAGCTGAATGGATTTGGATCTCCCAGACACCAAAAGAAGCCCCGGAGGTCGGTTTGGACTCTTCATTCTATCTTTCTATCCATCTTTCGCTGCTTTATTGTCACATCTTGCTAACCATGAATAACATTTGTGTCAATTACCCTTCCAGGGAAGAACAGATTGGAGATAGCACTGATTTGAGACCTCAACATGCATGCTATTTCAGTGCATAGCGGATGAGTCGATGTCACTGGCGATCATTTAATTTTGACTTTCAAACAAGGAATATTACACGGAGATTAGACGCAAGAGAAGGCCATTGTGGCCCATCATGCCTGCGCTGCAGAGCACCAGATTAAAATATAATTTGTCAAGCTAACAACGTAATATCATCGGGCGGATGGTGGGGAGGGATGCCAGTGGGGATGATTGAAAAAGGTGCAGCAGATCAGGGACATCAATTAAAAATGGGGAATTTCTTTTTCGCCCATGTCGATCCACAACTTTACGCATTGATCGATTGGAATAACACCCACACCCCTTTTTGGAAGAATTTTTAAGGTGGAGAATTTTTTGAAACGATTTTTTACTTGTTTTGTCACCTTGAGGGCATGTTTCCTCGATGAGAACGGATATGACCGGTTGTGTTCTTGGTAAAACAACTTGTCTGATTGGCTAATATTGACCAATGGCTGTAGGTGAAACCTCGTTTACACATTGCACACACTCACGGGGTGAACGACCACATAAATGTGAAAACAAAAATGAACAAGTCGACCCATATCTGAGAATCCTTAGTTTTCGCCCAAAATATCTCGGAACGGAATTTTGCCGGGACGTCAAAATCTGGACATACAAAAGCTCGTCTTACACCTTTGTCACACCTGCACGTTGACTCGATTTCCTTATTGCGCTTCACAGCAAAAATCAATCCAGACTTTGACTCCCTGAATTTGCTACCACTTGCGATGATTATTATTATTTATTTATTTTTCTTGGAACGGCTCACAAAACCCTTTTCAGTAATGAATGGATTACGTTTTGAAATCTTCACGTTTGCACGGACAATCTGGCTTTTGGTGATGTGATGGAGGTTCCGAAAGCCACGTTAGCATGTTCATGATTTTTTTCTTTTTCCCCCAAAATCAAAATCCATTACCATTATATATATTTTACAATTACACTACACATACACACACATACATATATATATATATATTAGATATACATACCACATACATATAGACATAACATACAAATATATATGTTATATATATATATATATATTTTTTTTATAATATATATGTTGGGGCCGGTGGCGAGAACGACCGCGAGGTGGGAAGTTTACGCCGTCTCCACCAGACTCACCGGAATTATAGGCAGGTCGCTCCGGATAAACTCTGAAGCCTGGCGGGTCGATTAATCGCCGTGAAACGCGCAATATCTCAACCGCCATGGCGTAGGTTAATTGTCTAGTCCCAATGAACCTAAAGTAACCACCAGTCTTGGCTACCGGGGGGGGATTCACGCCCTCGGCACGTCTTTCTCGAACCGGCGTCCACTCATACCGACTTGCCGGGTAGAGGAAATTCCAACTAGTGACTACCAACTGCGGCTCGCTTGCAGCGCAGTTGGAAACTGCCAAAGCCGTGCCGGCTAGGATTAAGGATTATTCGGGGATGAAACCCCGTGCCTGAAATCAGACCCGGACCATGCTGGACCAAATGCAAGAAAGGACGGAAACGAGCTGGGAACTTTCTAATAATTTATTGCAATAAATCAAAAGGACAAAGAGGCGAACTTATCGCGAATATGCAATTGCAGTATTGTACAATGATGAAAAAACACTTAAATAATTCTACTTTATAGACGGGCCCACACACAGACACACACACAAATGAAAAGAAAAGAAACCCCGGAGTTCTTTTATTGGACCCTCCAGCCAATGAAAGAGAGACAGCTGGGCGTATCAGGTGGGATGGGTACCTGGGCCGTCCAGAAGAAAGGGGGTATCCATGCTGCGGCACTTCAATGGTCCGTCGGGCCTGGTCCCAGTCGCACGTGGGGACTCGTGTTTCGTGCGGAGCTCGGGTGGTGAATGGTCGCCACAGAACTTTCCTCTCCCTGAAACAGCCAGCCGTGATTGAATGTGCCCACTCCAGAACTCCAGTACTGCTTCTCAGAGTGTGCTCGGGGGATCTTATCCACCTTCCTTCTGTGAAACACAAACAGCTCTCGCACTGCTCTGCTCTCGGCACTTGCTCTGCTCTCAGGACACCACCAGCACCAACGACAACCACAACCCTTGAGTCTCCGAGATAATATCTCCTCCCACACGGGAGAGGGCCTTGGCGAGGAATCATCTCGCTGTCCGTCCCTCATTTGGCCCACGGCCGCACCCCCCGGGCGAAGCCGTGCCCCCTGTCGGGAGACCCCACATTCTCATGTGGCTCCGCTTCTCGAGAGTAACGTATCCATGTTGCGTTGGTCAAGAGTTAAACGTTTTGTGGTAAGGAGCGTTGGTGGGAGCGGCAAGGAACAGCTGCAAGACCCTGCCCTGGCAATTCAGAGTGCTTGTAGACAGCGGGTGGGTAGTGGATCTGAATGGGGTTGGATCATGCAATGGGATGGTTTATTCGATGGCTCCTTGTATATAATAACCTAACTAAAGACGTCACAACGCACACATTTAATCCTCCCGCTAAACAAAAGGAAAGGGATCTGACTACACACGTACTTACGGCATAACTAACTCTGGTACTCAATGTTGAGTGCGCATGGTTCAGATTTCGAAAAATATGTATATATTATATATATTATTATATATATTATATATACAAGAACATAGAGACATAGACATTTAGAGACATAGAGACAATAGACATTGATAGAGACATAGACCATAGACACATAGACACATAGACATAGAGACATAGAACAAAGAGACATAGAGACATGACACATAGACATAGACATAGACACATAGAGACATAGAGACATAGAGAATAGAGACATAGAGACATATACATATATATATATATATAATACATACATATATACAGTGGGGAGAACAAGTATTTGATACACTGCCGATTTTGCAGGTTTCCCACTTACAAAGCACGAGATGGTCTGTAAATTTTTATCATAGGTTACACTTCAACTGTGAAAGAAGGAATCTAAAACCAAAATCCTTGAAAATCACAATTTGTATGATTTTTAAATAATTAATTTGCATTTTATTGCATGAAATAAGTATTGATTACATCAGAAAAAACAGAACTAATACTTGGTACAGAAACCTTTTGGTTTGCAATTACAGAGATCAGACGTTGCCTATAGTTCTAACAGGTTTGCACAGACTGCAGCAGGGATTTTGGCCCACTCCTCCATACAGATCTTCTCCAGATCCTTCAGGTTTCGGGGCTGTCGCCTGGGCAACACCAGACTTTCAGCTCCCTTCCAGAGATTTTCTATTGGGTTCAGTTCTGGAGACTGGCTTAGGCCACTCCAGGACCTTGAGATGCTTCTTACGGAGCCACTCCTTAGTTGCCCTGGCTGGTTGTTTCGGGTCGTTGTCATGACTGGAAGACCCAGCCACGCCCCATCTTCCAATGCTCTTGTTGAGGGGAAGGAGGTTGTGGCCAAGATCTCGCGATACATGGCCCCATCCATCCTCCCCTCAAACGGTGCAGTCGTCCTGTCCCCTTTGCAGCAAAGCATCCCCAAGAATGATGTTTCCACCTCCATGCTTCATGCGTTTGGGATGGTGTTCTTGGGTTGTACTCTCCTTCTCTTCCTCCAAACACGGCGAGTGTCGAGTTTAAACCAAAAAGCTCTATTTTCGGTCTCATTAGACCACATGACCTTCTTCCCATTCCTCCTCTGGTCATCCAGATGGTCATTGGCAAACTTCAGACAGGCTTGGACATGCGCTGCTTGAGCAGAGGGATCTTGCGTGCGCTGCAGGATTTTTATCCATGACGCGCGTAGTGTGTTACTTATTGTTTTCTTTGATACTGTGCGTTCCAGCCTCTCTTCAGGTCATTGAACCAGCGTCCTGCCGGTAGTTCTGGGCTTGATCCCTACCTTTCTTCATGATCATTGAGGCTCCACGACGGTGAGATTCTTGCATGAGCCCCAGACCGAGGGAGATTGACTGTTATCTTGAACTTCTTCCATTTCCTAATAATTGCGCCAACAGTTGTTGCCTTCTCACCAAGCTGCTTGCCTATTGTCCTGTAGCCCATTCCCGCCTTGGCAAAGTTCTTCAATTTTGTCTTCTGATGTCCTTGACAGCTCATCTGGTTTGCCCATTTGGGAGAGGTTGGAGTTCTGATGATTGAGTGTGGACAGCTTGTCTTTTATGCAGATAACGAGTTCAACCAGGTGCCGTTAATACAGGTAATGAGTGGAGAATGGGATGGCTTCTTAAAGACAAAACTAACAGTCTGTGAGAGCCGAATTCTTACTGGTTGAGGTTGATCAAATACTTATTTTAGGCAAAAAATGCAAATTAATCTC
>CM068954.1:12680785-12694089 GCA_035128595.1 Eptatretus atami
ATGGCACACAACATACAGTGATCCCAAGGCAGTTATTTCAATAGTATGTGTATTAGTCCTTTCCATATGTCTAGTGGGTAAAGGGGAAAGATGCGTTGCGTGGGACTCCTTCAGTTTGACTTCATATATCTCTTTAATCTTCAACACTTGCAGTTCTTCCACTCTTTTGCTCCACCTCTTTCTCACACGAAACACGCAAGCACGCATGCCAACCAATAGAATCCAAGCGAGCCGCGTAGCGAGTGGTGCATATGCATTTGCGCGCCAATTTTCAACGGCCATTTCACCTCAGACCTTTATTCCGCACACCACGCTCACCACAATCACTTGATATGACTAGTAAAAATCCCCGCAACAACCCACACTTACATTTTCCATTACAAACGCCACCAGTCACCTGGACTTCAGTCAGGTGGGCTTGTGCGATCAAGCAGTGTCCGTAGGTGAGTGAGTGAGTCAGTCAGTCCGTAAACACTTCAGTCAATATTGCTTGAACTAAACACACAATTATGATGAAATGTGGCCACAAGCTTCATATATGATGCTTAATGAAGGTATATTGACCACATCAAAATCTGTGCTCATTGAGAGGGATCCACAGGGGATTTGGGGTGCAGGTATTTGCTCTCTTCTCCAAAACTACACACCAGATTTCGATGAAACTTGACCACAACCTTCATCACCCATGATGTACCATAGTGTATCAACCACATCAAAATCTTCACTCATTAAGGGGTCTACGGGGGAGGGGGGTTAACCCCCCCCAAATAGATTAGCTCTCTTCTCCGAAACTACACACACACAATTATGGAACCTGACCACAACCTTCATCAGCAGTGATGGACCAAAGTGTATTGACGGCATCAAAATATGCGCTCAGTAAGGGGTCTACGGAGGGGAGGGAGGTGGTGGGGGAGGGGGGGGGTTAATTCCTCAAAATAGGTATTTGCGCTCTTTTCCAAAACTACACACACGATCTTGATGAAACTTGACCACAACCTTCATCGCTCATGATGTACCAAAATGTGTTCACGGCATTAAAAATAAATAAATAATCAGTGTCTCAAGGGGTCTGCAGGAGATTTGAGTGACTGTGCTCCTGATCCAGGTGAGCTTCAGGACATGCAGCCCTATTTTTATAAGTAATCATCATACCTACCGCAATTTGACTGCCATCCTCACTCAAATACTGCTTCACATCTTGTAGGGCCTGCACTGCAATCTTCCTGCATCACACAAACATGCAGTTTCACGAATCAGTTTACGTTCAATGCAAAACTTCGGATTTACAGGTTTACTTTACTAATCCAATAAACATAAGCAATTGTGACCATGGTTTTGAATAAAACTTGAAATATTCATCTAAATATTTTTCCTTTGTTATCCACACTTCAATGTCAACCGATTTCGTTCATTTAATCTCATCCATTTTCTCTGTAATTCCTCAAACATTATCTTTTCTGTCGTTTTATCGAAACACAAAGTTGAAAGATCTGGCCTTTGTTATTCAAAACTCCTGGGATCGTCCATGTAGCAATAAGAGGTTTATAAAATGACAAACCATGAATCTGTAACGAGGTAATATCATGGTGGTTTTGATTAGGCATATCAAGGAATATCCCACCAATTTCAGGTTCTTCACTTTCATAATGTGCCTGGTGTTGGCTTTATGGTTAGGGTGGTGGGCTTGGGATCCTAGAGTCCTGAGTTCAAATCCCGCTTGGTCGATGAATTAATACCAGGTGGGGTTGACTCAGCCTGTCATCCTTCTGAGGGTGGCAAAATGAGTGCCAGCTTGCTGGGATGATTGAGCCTTTGAGTATCTTGTGTCAGAGTGGTGACCTGTTCAGTATTGTGCCCAATAGCCAAGGAGACTGCTTTGGAAGCACTGATGTGCTGTACAGAGTATGGTCCCCATCCATCCATCCATTGGGACCATACACTGTGCAGAGTGTTGGTGCTGCCTAAGTAGTCTCCTTGGCTATTGGGCACAATCCTGGAAAGGTCACCACTCCGACACAGGATACCAGCTAGCTGACACTCATTTTGCCGACCTCAGAAGGATGACAGGCTGAGTCTAACCCCACCTGGTATTAATTCAACAGCTGAGTGGGATTTGAACTCAGGATCCTAGGATCCCAAGCTCACCACCCTAACCAATTGGCCAACACCAGACATATGGTCCCAATGGATGGGGTTTTATAATCCTTCTTCCATATTATGCATATATAAATTTGAAAAAGCCTCTTCTGGCTGCTAAACAGCTGCTTCGGCTCCACCTATTAGGCATGAGTTTAGCAGCTCGAAGATTGTACTGCAGCCAATACTGGGAAGATAATTTATTTATCAATGTTATGGACAAGCCCATTACAGAGAGGGAATGTCTCCGGGGTGAATTGGTCGATAAAATTGAGAATGAAATTCTCTTCCTGGTATTGGCTGCAGTACAACCCCATGGAGATTGTAGCTCTGCTGAACTCATGCCTCATAGGTGGTCTCTGTGTCGCTGTTTAACCAGAAGAGCCTTTCTCACTTTAAATTGTTCCTGGCTGCTCCCAGCACTGTTTTGTGTACCACAGACAGGTTAACGTGTGGTCGGTATTTCTTGGTGGTCAGGATGCATGCAGCAATAGTTGGTGTGGCACTTCCTTCCTGGTACCCACTACAGTGACGGGGTCTGACCAACATGTATCTTTATGTTCTCCAAGTAAAGTGCTTAGTGAATGAAGTAGAAAGTGAAGCAAACGGATATGGAAATGAGTGGAGTGAGTTGGTAAGTTTGTATATCCTAAGTGAGGAAGGTCTAAAAGAGCCTGTTGTGGTGTTTAGGAAAAGTTGTGGTGCAACGTGTGGTGACCTGCGAAGCTGAGCACCCTCTTCATTTTCTGGGCTGAAGAAGGAGGATGATGCCTGGCTTGTAGTCTCTCGTCTATATTCCCCGAGATTAAACACTGCACACAAGATAATTGATATTCTTCTTTCATCCTTTTTATATTTTACTAGCATAGAGTCTAAGGGAGCAATCTTTATGGGACCATGTACCATTTAGTGTGTCATATCGACGGACATGATGTAACTCAGAAAGGTGTTGAGAGCACACAATGATACTTATTTGAAAATGGGGAGGGGAGGGGGGGGGATGGTAATGACTTTACAAAGGACAACTGACATAATTAGAGGAGGCGTCGAAGGAGTGGTTAGAGTGTTTTAGGGTAAATACATTTGGAAGTAAGCAAGGTACTAATACTCACAAACATACATATCCTACCACACTATTCTTCCCTGCCATCTGCATCCTCAGGATTCTTCTTCAACTAATCAACTGTACCATACTCCAACAACTCTCCAAGTTCCATGTACAAAGTATACTCTATTATGGAAAAAGCCCCATCTCATCGCTCTTCTTGTTCTGTCTTTCACTTTTACATCTTCATGCTCCACCCTAGTTTTACTACCCACCTCCACTTGAAAAGAAATCTACTGTCAAACCATCTAAATACAACCAAACGAATGTGGGCAAACCACATTTCAAAGTTGGCCTCCAAAGCCAGTCACCGATTGGACATCCTCCATCATACAAAGTGCTTCCTTGGCACACCTGAACTCCTATCCACCTACAAGGCCTTCATCTGCAACTTCATGCAGTACTGTTCTCCCATCTGGACTGGCACCCCTGCCTCACACCTTGCTGAGCTTGACTCCGTGGAAACCAAGGCCTTCAAGATAATAGGAATCTCTCGCACTGAAGCTGAGTCTATGGGACTATCACTTTGCCATCACAGACAGGTTGGTGATCTCTCTGTCTTCCACCGCCTCCTTTCTGGTGTTGTACGTTCTGCTCTTTCCGTGCTTTGCCCCCAAAGATTCTGCAGGGCGCACATAGTCCACCATCAGCAGCCTCCCTCTGGTGAAACTCCAAAAATCCAGAACCACTGCTCACCTTCACTCTTCTTTCCTCTTTTTTTCCTGCCTATGGAATGAAGCTCCACATTCTCTTCAATCTCATTCTTCTTTCCAGGTCTTCAAGATCGCTGCTCCTCACATCACCCACCTCCTTCCAAAGTTCCAGTTTTTCCTTCCTGAGAGTTTTCTTCTGCATTCGTCATGTCCGCCGAGTGCATCGTCCCCAACCTCTCTTTACCCCCACGTCGCTTGTTTGTCCGAGACTGCGTGTGTTTTGTCCCTCGGCCCTACTTTTGCTTTCCCCTCCCTGTCTTTCTGCTGTTCCTTTTGTTCTGTTGCATTCTGATCCATTCAGTGTTCCAGCTCTTCCACGAGCCTCAACTTTGTGAACTTTTTTTTTTATTAAGCACCAAGGGTGATATCCTAGACACAGCCACTGGATTGGCTGCTAATATTGGTGCACATGACTTGGTTTTCGGCCTCCACGTAGCCAAGAATGCATCCAGCGTGTGTGAGAAAGTTGCAACTATGCTGCAACAACCATCGATAACTATGCAGACAACAATGACGTGTGAAGGCCCAACTGCCAAACCTACAGGAGCAAAGGGATTCCTTAATGCGAGTAAAGAGCATGCCAAGGACGACGTAGCTGCAAAACAAACTCTCCCGAGACAACAACAGGTCTCTTGGCAACTTCAACGTGGGAATGCATGTTTAAAAATGTCGAACAAGACCACCAAGTGCTACATTACGAAACACTTGATGCATGCATCAAAGTCATTGACCTTCGATTCCCATGAACCAGGCTACACGTTGATGAGTGACATCGAAGAAGTCTTGTTGAAAGCTGCAAATTCAACATTGGCATCAAGACAAAAGAGTTGTATGAAAACGACATAGACTTTGACCATCTGGAAGGTGAACTTAAGCTCCGCGGTGGACTCCTTCGCCAAGCACGACCCAAAGTCAAGACAGTTACTTCAACCGACACGGACGGTCATGTCTATCATCATATACAACGAATGTATGAGCACAGCATTCTCTAATATCATACAACTATGACAGATATACCTTCTGGCACCCATGAGTGCAGCATAAGGTGAAAGATCGTTATCTGCACAGATAAGGTTAAAGACACACCTGCGTAGTAAAATAAAGGAGTAAACATACATCAACCTTCTCACGCTTCACACTGATAAGAAAATAACAGATGAACTAGATATCACATAGCTTGTGTCAACTGTTTTACGAAAGTCATGCTCACTAACTCCACTCGTTCGCATTAGTTTGCCCATAGTTCCAATTGTCAATGTGGCAACTTCATTTACCAATCCAACGAGCATCCAAATCCATGGGATGGTGCAACTTTAGGGTGTGGAGTGAGGTTCAATGGAATATAGCAGTGCCCCTCTCCCAGATAAGGATGCCCCTCTTCCATTTTGTCCCCCCCCCCCCTTTCAAATTTGTTCAGTCAGCCCTGGCTGGCATGATGGCCGAGACTCCCTTGAGGTACACATATTTGCTTCGAATCTCAGCCGAGCTATAAACTGTCATACCAGTGTTTCGCAGGCAGGGTGATTCATCAATGTGTGTGCCGTCCCTCGGATGGATGTTAAACTGGGAGTCCCGTCTGCCGGAATTAGTTGGTCGATGTTAAAGATCCCATGGTGTACAGGCACCAACAGCGAATTCTAAATACCTGTCCAAACTACTGCTGGAAAGGCGGAGGCAAACCACCCAGCATAAGCCTTGCCGAGAGACTGCTCGGCAGCATCGATGCTCTGTGAAGGGTACGGTACTTCAAATCAAAGAACTTATGCTGGTGTACGGAACACCCAGCTTAATGTCAATCTGGGGGGTGCTGTATTTTGTGATGCAACGTGCTGTCAGGGAAACACCTGTCTAAAGTCTAGCGGTGAAATGAACCCAGACTAGACAGGCCACAGGTAAGCGCATTACCTCGGCACCATTCTGTTGGACTTTCCTCTGCATGAGGTTAAGCTCATTGGCCTTGAATTTTCTTCTGCTTCTCTTAATCATTTCAGGTACGATTTTTTTTCCCTACTACAAAGGTAATTAAATAATGCACGAGATGAAACTACCACCCAAAAAACTGTCTGAACCCATTTAAATATTAGAGACCTCGATCAAAAGCTTACAGATGTCCTTGATGAGAAAACATGATGCCAGAAGTCCTGGTGGTTGGAGATTTTAACTCTCAGTGCCAGGGGCAACTCCACTCGGCAAACACCACTCGTATTTAAAGTGTTGGACTTTTGGGATGAAAGACCTTTAAATGAATGCTACACCTTTGGTAGGCACGCCGATCCAGTTGAGGTAGCGCGTCAGCTTCTTGGCCATGTAGGTCTTGCCCCGAGCAGGAAGACCAACCATGACGACCAAGGTGGGTGCAATCGTGATGTGGGTACTGCGCCCTGAGGATCATCCAAACATACACTCAGCATTCTTACTTTATTGGCATTATACGCTTCTTTTTTTTTTTTTAGCAAAAATACAGTCTACCTGAATGCTGTTAAGGAATAGGGATGGAGTTAGAGGTAGGGTTGCCAGATACATGTTAGGTCTTTTTCATCATGAAACTATGTTCTCAGAAAGGTCGTTTTTCTTCGCTTCAATAATTAAATATATTTTTAAAAAAAACTTCACCTTTTCAACAGATTTTTGCCTCGCTGGAATTACGAGTCATTCGTCTTTCCAGAAACCATCGAAACCTTTCATCCATTCGACATTGTTGTTTAATCTCCTTGCAAATCGGAGACTCGCTGCAGCTGCGTTACAACCTCGTGCCTTTCAGTGCCAGTTTTGACCTTCGTCGTGAACATCCCCCGAGGAATCGAAATGCCAACCCCCTTGGGCACCCTTCCAGTTTGTAACATGCATGCCAAGTTTGAGATGGATTTAAAAAAAAAAAAAATTATGATTTAGCAAACAAACACGCAGACCCTTTGTGCTTTATAGTACTGCATTCGTTAGTTACTTATCTCATTATTATGATTACAAAATGTTGTTTCAGCATTGTACTCGCAAGACAGATAATAACAGTGAATGCGTTCAATCGGCTTCATGGGTTGATGAAACTGGTTTACGTGGCAGGTCTGCATGTTTCCACTTAATCTTTGGCACTTATCAACTAACTTGGGTTCGCATATCCTAAAAAAACATTCTTGTGTACCTGTGGGCAGTGATTTGGCATGCCCTGAGGTCAAAGCCCTTTTAATTGCGAGCTCAGATGCCAATCAGATCGACCTGATACCCGTTTCTCAAACTCCCAAATTATTTTATTTGAAGCCTAATTGTACCACGGAAGGGAACAAGCAACTCTACCTTGATCAGAAGATAAATAATTAAATTGATTGTCGATAAACAAGAACAGCAAACAAAATAAGACAGGCTAATGAACTAGAGCAGCACTCGGTAGAGCACATACCTCCACCAGGCTGAACAGTTTATGTTTTGTATCCCACTGACCTACCCAACTCATCCGCCGTGTTTTCTCATAATCCATCCACAACTTTTTGAGATATCGTATTATATATATCGTTTTTGGGGCTCATCTCTCAATGGTGAAGAATCACTTAAAAAAAAAAATTTTAATTCTCATATCCGGATCTTCATCAAAATCGAATCTCTTCCTCCTTGTCAAACACCCAACCGGTCCACCAAATTTCGTCCGAATCCATCCATAAGTTTTTGAGATATCCTGCTCAAAAAAAGACGGACAGACGGGTGAAAACATAACATCCATCCAGCTTCGGTGGTGGAGGTAGTAACTAACCACAATCATCAACTGTAACGCTGTGGGCCAGCATGGTAAGTTAAAGAATGGGAAAGCATAACGTCAAAGTGGGAGTAAAGATTCAAGGTTAAATAAAAAGAAAGGGATCAGGCCGAATCGGAAGATGCTGGGAGGTACAGTGCACCTTCAGAAAGTATTCACACCCCTCGGCTTTTGGCACATTTTGTTGTGCTACAAACTGAATTTACAATGGATTAAATTAAAAAAATTTGTCACTGATATACACAAAATACCCCACAACGACAATGTGAAAACAAATTTTCAGAATTTTTTACAAATTAATTAACAATTAAAAGGCTGAAATATCATGCATCAATAAGTATTCAAGCCTCCGAGTCAATACTTTGTAGAAGCTCCTTTGGCAGCGATTACAGCTTCGAGTTTTCTCGGGTATGTCTATCATCTTTACACATCTAGATTTTGGGATTTCCCCCCCATTCTTCATTGCAGATTTGCTCAAGCTCTGTCAAGTTGGATTGGGAGCGTCGGTGAACAGCAATCTTCAAGTCTTTCCATAGATTCTCAATGGGATTCAAGTCTGGGCTTTAGCTGGGCCACTCAAGGACTTTCACGTTCTTGTTCTGAAGCCATTCCAGTGTTACTTTGGCTGTGTGCTTGGGGTTATTGTGCTAGTGGAATGTAAATCTTCGTCTCAGTCTATGGTCTTTTGCACTCTGAAGCAGGTTCTCCTCAAGGATTTGCCTGTATTCGGCTCCATTCATAGTTCCCTCTATCCTTACAAGTCTCTGAGTCCCAGCGGCTGAAAACCATCCCCATAGCGCGATGATGCCACCACCATGCTTCACGGTAGGGATGGTGTTAGATGGGTGATGAGCTGTGCTCGGTTTCCGCCAGACGTAGCACTTTGCATTCAGGCCAAATAGTTCAATTTTTGTCTCATCAGACCACAGAATCTCTTGCCTCCTTCTCTCAGTACTTCACGTGCCATTTTGCAAGCTCCAGGTGTGCTGTCACGTGCCTTTTTCTTAGGAGTGGCTTCCATTTGGCCACTCTTCCGTAAAGTCTCGATTTATGAAGTGCTGAAGACTGTTGTCCTTCCGGCAGGTTTTCCCATCTCAGCAAAGGAACTCTGTAGTTCTGTCGGAGTGGTCATTGGGTTCTGAGTCCCCTCCATAACCAAGGTCCTTCTTGCTCAGTTTTGTCGGACAGCCAGCTCTAGGAAGAGTCTTGGTAGTTCCATATTCTTTACATTTCCTAATGATGGAGCTCACTGTGCTCTTGAGAACTTTCAACACTCCAGAAATTGTGTTATACCCTTCACCAGATCTATGCGTCCTCACAATTCTATCTTGGAGTTATACGGACAGTTCCTTGGACTTCACGGTAGAGTTTCTGCTCTGACGTGGACTGTTAACTGAAGGACCTTATATAGAAAGGTGTGTTTCTTTCTAAATCACATCCAATCAATTGAATTGGCCAGAGGTGGACTCCAATCAAGTTGTGGAGACATCTCAAGGAGGATCAAAGGAAATTGGATGCACCTGAGCTCAATTTGGAGTGTCATAGCAAAGGGGTTGAATACTGATTGATGCAAGACATTTCAGCTTTTCATTTTTAATTAATTTGTAAAAATTTCTGAAAACATGTTTTTACTTTGTCATTATTAGGTATTTTGTGTAGATCGGTGACAAAAAAAATTTAAATTCAGGCTGTCAGTACAACAAAATGTGCCAAAAGTCAAGGGGTGTGAGAATACTTTCTGAAGGCACTGTAATATGGAGTAAGAGATGGAAAAGGAAGTTGAATGAGTGGTGACCGATATATGAGCAGCAGAGGCAGCTGGAATAAACGTCTACCAGCTCATGATGGCAGACAGGTCCGCACGCTTAACGTACATCTAAGGACTGGCAGTGTGATGAAACACCCTTCTTGCGAAACACAAATCCAGCAGGATATAGTCAGGTCGGGAATTGGACCCGGAGTCAACAGCTTGAAGGTAAATGTGCAACCACTGCAACAATCCAATCACTTCCTTCCTCGAGTACAATGGTATTTTTGTGTTGCTCAGTTGGTGATCCACGTCGCGCACGGACGCACGCACGCACGCACTATACTGCCAGGATATGCCAGATTTCATTTATATCCCAAGACAAGTTTCTGATTGAACATGCTGGGCTCGGTAGATCGATTGCGTTGCTTTCCAATCTGAGGTGCAAGGTTCGACTGAGACAAAGTTCAACTTAAACCATTGCTTCGGGTTAAGATCAAACGCTGCCACCTGCTCAACAACGGTGTGTGCCATACTCGGGCCCTTCAATTAATCTGGACTTGGCCTGATGGGAAAGTTCATCCGATAAAGTATTTTGCTCAAATCGATCCACAGTGAAAATGTCCCAGTTTGTTAATGAAACATATGCTGGACAAGCTTTCATAACTAATTAAGCCACAAGAAGAGATCATTTTGACCATCACTCCTCTATTGAGTCAAGTCCACATACCGACACTAGGTTTATCCAAGACGAGCAGAAGCCAATGATAGAAATACCACAATACCATATATATATATATATATAAAAGAAAGAAAGAAAAAAAAGAAAGAACTTTTATTCTTGCGCTGGTTAAAAGAGCCCAAAAATGGTAGATTATGTTTCCAAACAGAAAATAAAAATTTTTTTGGAAGCAATCGAGGCAGCGGTCTGTTCTCTATACACCGCCCATGTTCAATATATAGTCCGATTGAAAAAAATTTCGAATTTTCCCCAAGGTTTAGATTAATTTGAAGCAGCTTTCACTGAATGTTTTTTCTCTCCAAGAAGCGTTTCCATGTTTCAGGGTGGGACAGACAGACAGCATGAGCTCGATTGTATCTAGATTATTTAAACAACCGCAACCACATCCTTTATATTCATGCAACACGTCTATTGTTTTACCAAATCATTCAGCAAGCCGAGTTACCAGATGCCCTCCTGCAAAATATGCCAATTAAGGTATCTTTATGTCTAAATGAGAGGAGAGACAAACAGATTGGAGTTCTCTGAAAGGTGTGCTCCAGGATGCAACACCCTCTGCAAGCACCGAACCAGAGTGGCAGCACAAATTGGATTGCACGACCAGAAACTACCACTCTACACAGTGGTACCTTCTTATACCGTGCCACTCCACACAGTGGTACCTTCTTATAGCCGTGCCACTCTTCCACACGTGTACCTTTTTATACGTGCATCCACAGTGGTACTTCTTATACGTGCCATCCACACAGTGGTACCTTCTTATACCGTGCCACTAACACAGTGTACCTTCTTATACCGTGCACTCCACAGAGTGGTACCTTCTTATACCGTGCACTCCACACAGTGGTACCTTCTTATACCGTGCCACTCCACACAGTGGTACCTTCTTATACCGTGCACTCCACACAGTGGTACCTTCTTATACCGTGCCACTCCACAAGTGGTACTTTTTACCGTGCCACTCACCGTGGTACTTCTTTACCGTGCCACTCCACAGTGTACTTTTATACCGTGCCACTCCACACAGTGGTACCTTCTTATACCGTGCATCCACACGTGGTACTCTTCTATACGTGCCACTCCACAGTGGTACCTTCTTTACGTGCACTCTACACAGTGGTACCTTCTTATACCGTGCCACTCCACAGCTGGTACTTCTTATACCGTGCCACTTACACAGTGGTACCTTCTTATACCGTGCCACTCCACAAGCAGTGGTACCTTCTTATACCGTGCCACTCTACACAGTGGTACCTTTTATACCGTGCACTCCACACAGTGGTACCTTCTTATACGTGCCACTCTACACAGTGGTACCTTCTTATACCGTGCACTCTCACAGTGGTACCTTCTTATACGTGCACACTCCACACAGTGGTACTTCTTATACGTGCCACTCCACACAGTGGTACTTCTTATACCGTGCACTCACACAGTGGTACCTTCTTATACCGTGCCACTCCACACAGTGGTACTCTTATACCGTGCCACTCCACACAGTGGCACCAGCACCACACTAATTAACACCATGCACTACCATCACATGAACTCGGTGTCACCACGTCACACTAACTCGGTGTCACACCTCACACTAACCACCGTCACAATGACTCGGTGTACACCCGTAACACTAATCGTGTCACTCCGTCACACTAACTCGGTGTCACACCATCACACTCACTCGTGTCACAGCATCACACTCACTCGGTGTCACCAGCTCACACTCACTCGGTGTACACCGACACTAACTCGTTCACACCGTCACACAACTCGTGTCACCCCGTCACACTAACTCGGTGTCACCACCGTCACACTAACTCGGTGTCACACCATCACACTCACTCGCGTGTCACCACCGTCACTAAACTCGGTGTCACGCACGTTTAACTAATCGGTGTCACCACCGTCACACTAACCACCACCGTGCTCAGTTGCTCGTGACACCACGTGCGTCTCGCCCGCATGTCTCCCACGGGATTCCTGCCCCGCACTGTTTCCATCTCGGTGCTCGTTTGGTTCAAGGGCAAAATGTTCCCTTTGTTTGTCCTTTCGCGGTTATAAAGATCCTCACAAGTTTCCCAGTACGTACAGTTTACCGATCACACTCACACGTGACTACCAACTACCACATCGGAGCAACTGGGAGTGTTTGGTGTTTTTTTTTAAACCGATTTGTAAACATTTATGACACGGATAAGGGACACGGGACACGGACACGGGACACGGACAACACGACGTTATTACAATCGGAATGTGTGATGAGGAACCATTGAACACGAGAAGGAGACGATACTACAAGGGGGTCCGTGACGGTGAGGGGGCGACACGTTCACGTCGACTTCACCAATTCGGACACAACGTGCGCTGTCCGGTTGTTTACTTGAGGTTTTATAACGGGTTCCCAGGTCGGGTACATTCCAGCAGATTGGGCACGGAAAGGTGAACACACCATGACAGGTCGGTGTGTCAATGTACGGTCCGACCATTTTCAAGGGGACTTTGTCCAAGGTCCGTGTAACACGGTCGGACAGTGTTCATCGCACCGGACACCTGAACCGCGGACACGGCCGAGGGACTCGATACAAGGACGTACATCGACTTCGACAACAGCACCGGCACACAAGGCCCTGCCCACAGCCAGGTACTGAAAGAACACTGCACGCGCCACACCAGAATTTGACCCTGACAAGCGGAAGGAACAAACGCGTCGTGACGTCACGGTCACGGATGACGTCATACATAGTTACGTTCGTTATTCCAAGGCCCGCACTCTTACCTTTCATGCCGCGGCCGTGAGAGGACGTCATCGGTACCGTGTAATGCCGTGTGCGAGAGGAAGGCAAGGAGAGGCAAACGGACAAGTGAGGACGAGGTGCGCAGTGGCTGCGCCGTGCACACTCCCCCACTCCGCCCACCTCGTCTCCTTTCAAACTCCTCGTAATTTCACACCCGTGGAAACAGCTCGGAGCACGTGAAACGCTCAATTATTCATGTGTATCATTGTGTTCGATCCCACGACGTGCGTCTTGTATGGAACCTCCCGATTAAAACGGTCCAAACATGTCAAGGCACCTCACGCACCCAGTTATTCGCTTACATTTGGCTCCTCCCAC
>CM068954.1:12700088-12712996 GCA_035128595.1 Eptatretus atami
TAACCACTTCCGAGTTCGTCTCGGGACATTTTCAAGGTGATAACCGTGTTGTATATAGATTTCTGGTAGATTTCCGTAAAAAAAAACATAATCAACGAAATATATGCACTACAGAGCACCTGTTTTAATTTAACACATCACGCCACAGAGAGTGAATGCATGATAATGTGCATCTGACGGTTAGGGCCTGCATACTGTCGGTGTGTTATTATAAAAAAAAAAAGCCGGAGCGTTCCGGGGTTCACGATTATGAAGGCCGGGGGGGTTGTGCAGGCGGGTGTTCGTGCTGCGAGCAGCGAGGCGGGTAGATGTGTGCCGCAGCGGGTGTTGAGCCTTTCGTGTCTGTTGCCGCCGTGTCCTCTCATGCTTTCCTGGCAGACGTGACTCTCGCTGGCGTACGGTCCGGCGTGCCTGCTCAGCGTGCCCCAACCGGGGGTACGCTCGAGTACCCGGCCGGTTAGACAAACGCTTTAATAGCGTACTTTAATCGGCTATGGTTAATCCACATCGATCGTCGGTCATCAAATTGTAATAATCTTGGAATAATACATAAAGTTTTACATCAATCAGGATGAGATAATTCAAATACCGAAATTGTCCATAACTTGGGATGCTTGCACACAACAAAAACAACATGTACTTCAAATCATACCACTACATCATCATCATATCATATCACCCATCACTCCATCAGCATCAAATCATCACGCACCACCATCATAACATCATCAAGCACCACCACCACATCACTCTCCCTTCACCACCACCACCATCACACCATACATAATCGTCACACACCATCATCATAACCACCACCACCATAAATCCTCACCCACCATCATGCATCATTCAGCACACCAACCACATCACTATCAAATCATCACCACTCACCATCCTATCAAATCATCACACCACCATCACTATCAACTATCATCATAAAAAAAAAAACCACTTCCGGGTTCACGAGTTTAACCGGGGGTTGTGCAGCGTGTTCCGTGCTGCGAGCACCGTAATGTGTGCGAGCGGTGTGAGCCTTGGGTTGTTGCGCCGTGTCCTCTCATGCTTTCCTGGAGACGTGAGCCTCTCGCTGGCGTACGGGTCCGGCGTGCTGGCTCAGCGTGCCTCCAAACCGGGGGTACGTCGGAGGTACCCGGCGTGTTAGACACAGAACGTTTTAATACAGTACTTTTAATCGCGCTATGGTTAATCCACATCGATCGTCGTGTCATCAAACTTGTAATAATCTTGGAATCAATCATAAAGTTTATCATCATCAGGATGAGATAATTCAAATACCGGAAATTAGTCCATAACTTTGGGATGCTGCAACACAACAAACAACACTGTACTTCAAATCATCACCACTATCATCATCATCATCATCATCACCATCACTCCCATCAGCATCATAATCATCACCACCACCATCATAATCATCATCATCACCACCACCACCATCACTCTCACCACCACCGACAAACCTACCTACCATCATAATCGTCACCACCACCATCAACATCATGCACACATCACCACCATCTACCGCACGCATCATCATCATTAGCACAACCACCATACCACCATCACTATCATATCTCACCACCACCATCACTATCATAATCATCAACACCACCAATCACTATCATAATCATCATCACCACCATCACTATCATCAATCATCACCCACCATCACTACTATCATCCACCAACATCATCATCACCATCACTCTCACCACCACCATCATACATCATCCACATCACATCATCCATCAACTCCATCACCACCACCATCCATCATCAATATCCATCAACCGACACATCACTACTATCACCCACATCATCATCCATCCACATCACTTCCACCACCTACCATCATCATCAATCATCGCTTATCATCATCACCATCACTCCATCCCCACCATCATCATATCTCACCATCACTCCCATACACCACCAATCACCACTATCATCATCACCATCACTCCATCACCACCACCATACAACAATCATCAGCACAATCATCACACACCATATAATCATCCATCATCACCATCACTCTCACCACACCACCATCGTAATCGTCACCACATCACCATCAGCATCAGCATTAGCACCACCACCACATCATAACTCATCACCACCCACCATCACCCACTATCATAATCATTCATCAATCACCACCCACCATCATAACTATCACCACATCATCCCATCATTCCCACACCACCATCATCATCATCACCACATCACTTCACCACCACCACCACCATCATAATCGTCACCACCCATCACCATCATCATCACCATCAGCATCATCACCATCACTACTATCATCATCACCATCACCATCATCTATCATCATCTCATCATCACATCACCCCATCACCCCCACCATCATCATCACCACTATCATCACCACATCATCACATCATCACAATCATCATCAGCATCATAATCATCATCACACACCATCATCCATCATCATCACACCACACCATCACACCACACTCGCATCATCATCACACCACCATCATCCACACCACACCATCATAATCGTCACCGCCATCACCATCAGCACCATCATCATCATTAGCACCACCACCACCATCATCACCATCATCACCACACCATCACTACATCACATCACCACCATCATCTCATCATCATCACACACCACCACACCATCATGACCCACCACCATCATCATCACCATCATTACTTCCACACCACCACACATCATCGAGAAGCATAATCGTCACCGAAACCACCTAATGCATCATCATCATCACTCCCACCATCACCATCATCATCATCACCATCATCACTTCCACCACCACCACCATCATAATCGTCACCACCACCACCACCATCATCGTCATCACCACCACCACCATCATCATCATCATCATCATCATCACTCCCACCATCATCATCATCACTCCCACCATCATCATCACCATCATCATCACGGGTAAATACACTCCTGAAGTAGTTGTTGAGGGTCCCTGCTTTCTTTTAATTTGTCGTGGTGAGTGAACCATCCTCCTTAACGAGGTTCCCAACCCCCTTTCTCCCCTTTGCTTTGTTGTTGACGTACCTCCTGAAGCCTTTTGGGTTGTCTCAAACGCTGTGAACAAGCTCTTCCTCGAACTTGATGTTTAATGATCAAGTGATCGGTTGATCCATCGTCGTGTCATTGAACTTGTAATGATCTTCGAATAAATCATGAAGTGTGTCATGATGGTGAGGTAATTTAATTATGGGGATTGAAACCCGAACTTTGGGAATGAGGCAACCCAACGAACAGCGCGACTGTACTCTAACACACCTTGCACCTACATCACTTCTGGTTGAGGCTGGAAGGATAGCCAAAAGGTGTGTACTTTCGACTCTGAGCTGTTCAGTCTTGGTTCGAATCCCGAGTGAGCTGTGGACCGTCCTGCTGGTCCCTCGGATGGACATTAAGCTGGTTGTCCCATATTCCAGCATTAGTTGGTGGACGTTAAAGACCCCACGGTGTAATTCGGGAAGAGTAGGCGAGTTATTGCCGACACCCTGAACAAATTACAAATTACTGCTCTGTCCTGCAAGGGGGCACTGCATCAGCTGTACTCCCAGGAGTGATTCAACCAGCAGCTCCATGAATGAAAGGATCACTTTTGTGCGTCCAAGACGATGATGAAATTGAGGCTGGCTATCTCCTCGTTGTTTTTTATGATTCGTTCCATGGAACCCTCAAGGATTTCTCTGCGGACTCATCATTATCTCGTCCGGAGTTTTTAATTTTTTGCTAAACAGCTCTAGGTTGTACTCGTTGTTCAACAGGACTATCTGTATATCTACACATCATCTTGAGACATACAGTAGCCTCGACATACATCTTGGTGGCATAATGGTTAGAACGTCTGCCCTGAGTGGAGAGAGGTACCCATGATGCGGTGTGTAGGCTCCATATTGTTTGTCAAGACAAACAAACGAGGAAAGGTAAACAAGAGCTAACAAAGCCAAATAATTAGCGTAACCTTCCATCGCAGTGAATTGGAATAACGAGATGAACGTGCTAGATTGTCGAGCAACTGATGCTATCGTTGCCATGGAAGTGGACACTGCTATCCACGAACGAGGTTGGCGACAATTTTGCAGGTTGATTGACCTAAATGGCCTCGTCCTGCATAGACGTTCCTTGGAAGGAAACTCGTATTGTTATTTGTCTGTCTCGATGCATATTTACATACATATTGTTACGGCTGGTGTAATTATGCACAACACCAGAAGGTCCTTAGATCAGTTATGCGGTAAGTTTATGTGCAGATAGTTCCCCACCGTTGTTTAGAGGGAATTATTCGTGTTCACCGGGCTGCGACGCTTTGAGATAGCCGTTTTTCTTTTCTCTAACATTATTTTGGACCAATCATCCCAAAACAACCAAATCCACCACACCACTACACTTCCCAAACACTACAACTCAACACCACCACCTTCGCCTCTTTACCTCCACAACTCACACCCGCAAACATCGCTTCACGCCATTCTCAAACGACGCCCACAACAAACCAAATCGCCACCACCAACATCGTTCCCAAACAACCACAACAAACCACCACCACCTTCGCCTCTTTACCCTTCACTACCATCACAACGCCACCCGCAAACATCGCTTCACCTCCATCCCGGAGACAACGCCATCTTCGCGCTGTCGAGGCGAAGCTTCGGTGAATTACTCACATCGGCGTCGCCGGGACGAAGCCGCGCTGGCAGGCGAAGCTTCGGTGGAATTACACACATCGGCGCGGCGGGACGAAGCCGCGCTGGCAGGGCGAAGCTTCGGTGAATTACACACATCGGCGCGGCCGGGACGAAGCCGCGCTGGCAGGCGAAGCTTCGGTGAGTTACACACATCGGCTCGGCCGGGACGAAGTCGCGCTGTCGAGCGAAGCTTCGGTGAATTACACACATCGCTCGGCCGGGACGAAGCCGCGCTGGCAGGCGAAGCTTCGGTGAATTACACACATCAGGCGCCGGGACGAAGCCGCGCTGACAGGCGAAGCTTCGGTGAATTACACACATCGGCGCGGCCGGGACGAAGCCGCGCTGGCAGGCGAAGCTTCGGTGAATTACACATCACACATCGGGCTCGCCCGGGCCGCGATCGCCCGCGCTGGCAGGCGAAGCTTCGGTGAATTACACACATCGGCTTTGCCGAGTCAGGAGTCACGCTGTCAAGCGAGTGTTTTGTGATTTCTACCACGTCCGCTTTGCCAGGGTCAGGAGTCACGCTGTCGAGCGAGTGTTTTGGTGATTTCTACCAGTCCGCTTGCCGGGGTCAGGAGTCATGCTGTCGAGCGAGTGTTTTTGATTTTCAACCACGTCGCTTTGCCGGGTCAGGGGTCACGCTGTCGGAGCGACGTGTTTTGGTGATTTCTACACGTCCGCTTTGCGCGGGGTTGGAGGTCAAGGATCAGGGGTCGATTCTTGCTTCCCGGCCTATAAAAGGGCGAGCAGAACGGAGCTCCCGGCAGTCCGGTCGGAGCAGCCAGTCGTCAGAGAGTCGGTCGGCGCCAGTCAAGTTTGCCGGAGCCAAGGTGGTCCAGGTGCTCGTTCGAGCGTCAACTCTGCGAAGAGAGCGTCAACTCCCTAAGAGAGCGTCAACTCGCTAAAAAGAGCATCGACGTGCTGAGAGAGCACCAGCAAATTCCCCCCATACCGAGCATCCGCGCTGAGAGAGCGCGGCAACCCGTCCGTTCCTGGGGCCTGCTGTGCGGCGCGAGCGCGCGCGCTCGGCATCCGGTGGAGAACGCCTGAGAGAGCTCACGGCCAAGCGGGTGCCCGAGGACAGGCGCGGCCACGCCAGTGTGGGGGAGTAGATGTCGCGACCTGCCCACCGTCGCGCCACGAGGGCGCGGATAGACCCTTCGGTCTCGTGGGCCTGACCGTTCATCCAGGCTCCACTCATATCGGTCCACGGACCTGTCTGCCACCCTTGTCTTTGGGGTGGCTTTTCTTTGCTTTTTGTATAAAATGTATGTGGTGGGCGCCGTCTAGTAAGTAGGCTTGTGTGACTGTGCTTGTGAATACCTTTGCTTGTAGTCGGTGGTATTGCTTTCATTGCTTTCTGCCTGTATCCGTGTTTTATTCCTTGTTGGCTGTACATACGTGCATGACTCATTCATTGCCTTGCCTGTATATACGTACGTGCAAATGTAATAAATGTGCTTTGTTTGAATGTTCCCAGTTCGTTGCGTCCTTTCCCGTTGAAAGTGCCATCTTGCATCACGGAAGAAATTGTAGAGGGGTGTAAGCACCCGGTAACCAGAATCACATCCGTCGAGGTCGGCGATAACACCGCTCGGTTATCACTGTAGCACGGAACGGACTGCTTAAGCGGTTCGTGTCCTAGGCCGACCTGCGGCGAGGTACGATCGCCCGGTCGACTACTCGCGCAGGTACTTAGGTAGGTCGAATTTGGCGAGCAACCCTATCCTGCGCGGGTGGGCATTGGCACGATCGGGTGAGGTTAAACCCGCACCCGTGACTGGCTCCTGGCGGTAGTCCAGGAGGGTCACGACTGAATTGTCCGTTCAGTGGGCGACGCGGTTGCGATTGGAGAACCGCGATTGGAGTTACGCAATCGCGTCGCACGCCAGGCGGGCCAGAATTCGTAACACTGGTGTTCAGGAGTGTGGGATTCGAATCCACCCCGGTCTCCAACTAAATTTTACGGGAGTCGGACCAGGGTGTGCGCAAGCAACCCCCCCCCCCCCCCCCCGTTCCCTCTAAATTAGCGAGCAATTTAAATTAATTTCTTCCGAGAAATAAGATGGCGTTTCAAGACGAAGCGGGTGCCGGGTGGATTAGAATATGTGTCGTAATGTAGAATCATGGCCGGGACGGTTCTTATAATTATAATCCATGGGGAGTTCAACCCCATATTCTGAGCACGAACTTTGCTGGAAAACTAACTCTGAGTCGCACAATGCGGGCGCGATCACACCTCGGTGCAGCACGGAGCAGGCGGCTATTTTTGCGCAACGAACGGCACGACACGAGGCGAGCGCTCCCAACAACTGTTTCAACCATGTGGGCATGGTAGGCGAGGCAGGCGGACATCGGCGGGCCTTCGGAAGCAATTGGAGGAAGAATGGAGGGCTGAGCTCGAAAAGGAATAATGGAAACACAATTTGGATTAGAGCAACTCGAGCGTGAGGTAGGAAGAGGCAATCGGACAGAAAAGGTTGGAAGAGAAGGTAAAAGAGAACGAGAATATCAGAAAACATTGAAAGAAGAACAAGGTTGGAGTATGATGAGATGAGGGGAAGAGGGATGAAGAAGAGGAAGGAAAAATGGAAAAAAAAATTCTGAGTTACGTGAACACCAAGACAAAGGGAGGGATTACAAACGAACTGAGAGTGTTAAAGGAGGAAAGGAAGAGCACGGAAAATGAACGTTGAGGAACCACACTGTACAGATCGAACAGTTAGAAGCCAAGGCAAGGTTGGAGTGTGTGTGGAGTAGAAAGGAATTAAAAAGAAAGCTTCTCTGAGTTACAGAAACACCAAAACAAGAGAACGGATTACAAAACGAGTTGGGATGTTGAGGGAAGAGAGACGACAGCAGAGAATGAAACGTTGAGGAACCACACTGTACAGATCGAACAGCTGGAAGCGGAAGGCCAGATTGCAGAATGAGGAACAAGAAAGACAGTGGAATAGAAAACTGAAAGAACAAGGAATGAGACAGGAGAAAGAAATCAGTCAATTGAAGGAAAAAACGAGATTGCAAATAAGGAACAAGAAAGACAGTGGAATAAAGAACACAAAGAAACAAGGAATGAAACAGCAAAAGGAGCTCGACCAATTGAAGGAAACTATTGAGATTGAAACATGAGGAGCATGAGAGACAGTGGAATAGAAAACTGAAAGAGTATGAATTTGAAACGAACGGACAAAAGAAAGAGAATAGGTTGAGTGAGAGGAGAAAGTGAAGGAGCAAGGAATGAGAGCAGGAAGGAGAACTCAGTCAATTGAAGGAGACAACGAGATTGGAGGGAAGAACGAGAGGAACAGTGGAATAGAAAACAGAAAGAACATGAATTTGAGGTTAACCAATTGAAGGAAACTATGAGGTTGGAGAATGAAGGGACAGGGGTGAAGGAATTTAAAAAAGAAAGACAAGAACAATTAAAAAGAAAGCAAGGTTGAAGTACGCAGAGATAATGAAAGAACACACGAACGAAACAGGAAAAGAACTAAAGCCAATTGAAAGAAACGGATGAGATGGAGGACTGAAAAAGGGATGGAACAGTGGGAGAGAAAGACAAAAAACTATACGAGTTTGAAATTAACCAGCTCGAGGGGGAGCAAAAATGAGGTCCACGGAGATCGACAAAACTCCGGAAAGAGAACGGAACAACTCAAAAAGCTCCGAGAGATACGACTCAAAAGGAGCCAGGAAATGGAACAGCGCAATAGTGTGGGATGTGTGACATCACCACAAGGAGGAACGTTGTGGTGCGGACTTAATCGACACCACTCGTCGGATGAAAGAACAACTAGGACTAACCCTAATAAGAGACACAATAAAACTAGAGAAGAGAGAAGTATTGCGCCAGAGACACGGGAAATGAGGGTGAATGGACGGGGTTAAGGACGAGCACACACACACAGAGGTAGTGGAGGAGTCGGAGAGTCTTAGCGTCAACTCGCTAAAGAGAGCGTCAACTCGCTAAAAGAGCATCGACGTGCTGAGAGAGCACCAGCAATTCCCCCCATACGAGCATCCGCGCTGAGAGAGCGCCGGCAACCCCGTCCGTTCCGGGTGGGCCTGCTGTCGGCGCGAGCCTGCGCATCCGGGTGGAGAACGCCGGAGAGAGCTCACTGGCCAAGCCGGGTGCCCGAGGACAGACGCGGCCACGCCAGGCCGTGGGGGAGTAGACGTCGCGACCTGCCACCGTCGCGCGCACGAGGGCGCGGGTAAGACCCTTCGGTCTCGTGGCCTGACCGTTCATCCAGGCTCCACGTCATATTCGGTCCACGGACCTGTCTGCCACCCTTGTCTTTGGGGGTGCTTTTCTTTGCTTTTTGTATAAATTAATTGTGGTGGCGCCGTCTAGTAAGTAGACTTGTGTAAGTGACTGTGCTTGTGAATAAACCTTTGCTTGTAGTCGGTGGTATTGCTTTCATTGCTTTCTTGCCTGTATCCGTGTTTTATTCCTGGTTGGCTGTACATACGTGCATGACTCATTCATTGCCTTGCCTGTATATACGTGCAAATGTAAATAAATGTGCTTTGTTTGAATGTTCCCAGTTCGTTGCGTCCTTTCCCGTTGAAAGTGCCATCTTGCATCAACGAAGAAATTGGTAGAGGGTGTAAGCACCCGGTAAACAGAATCACATCCTCGAGGTCGGCGATAACACCGCTCGGTTATCACTGTAGCACGGAACGGACCTCTTAAGCGGTTGTGTCCTAGGCCGACCTGCGCGAGTACGATCGCCCGGTCGACGACTCGCGCAGGTACTTAGGTAGGTCGAATTTGGCGAGCAACCCTATCCTGCGCGGGTGGGCAATTGTCACGATCGTGGTGAGGTTAAACCCCCACCCGTGACTGGCTCCTGCGGTATTCCAGGAGGTCACGACTGAATTGTCCGTCCGGTGGGCGACGCGGTTGCGATTGGAGTTACGCAAATCGCTCGCACGCCAGGCGGGCGAATCGCAACAATATCTATCTCTATACATCATCAAATCCCTATACGTAAGTTTTAACCTCCCACAACGAAGCGCAATTTCTGGGCCTGCTACTCCCACATCACAGTCAGGTTGGTGGGTTCTCTGTCTTCTACCCTCTCCTTTCTGATGTTGTACCCTCTGTTCACTCCCAGGTATCTCCAGGATACATGCATTCTGCCAGTAACCCCATTCTGGTGAAACCCACAAAATCCAGGCTGGCTGCTCACATCCACTCCTTTGTTCCTGTTTTATGTCACCTGTGGAACCAACTTGATCGGTCTGTTCAATCTCATTCTTCCCTCAAGGGCTTCAAGATGACTGGTCATGCTACTCCTGTTCCTGCGTTCCACCTCTCCTTCACACTGTTATGTCTTTGCCGGCCAGGTCGATCACGAGTTGCCTGTCTCTCGGACCTGCTTCCAGACATTTGACCCTGAAGCCGACGAGCCGCAGATAACTCCGCAGCATGATTGGTTGCTAAGCAACCACGGACGCCGTTGAAGGTGGCTAAATCTGGTAGGGTCCCCGTGCTCAAATCTCCCATTACCTTCCTGGTTATTTAGTTATCCCACATGTGGAACCGTGCTCTCGACACCCCACCCTTATCTTTTAATTGGGTACGACCGAGCAGAACTGCAACTGGGACATTGGTTTGTCTATCATTGTGAACCAGTGAGGTACAACCTCCCATCGACTCATGACTACTATGTGCAGCCAATGGAGGAAACAGATGATCGAATAGGTTTGGAAAGTTAATAATGATTTCACAAAGGCATGTATTTACGAGCAAGTATTCACAAAAAAAGGCTCAACCCCGAGCACGTAGCGTAAAGAACCCCTTACACATTTGGCCTTATCACTAAAGACAACACAGGCACGCCTCATTCACCTGGCAAAGTAGACTCAAGTAAGGGGATTGAAAGAGGAAGAAGAACAAGTCGGGGCACATTGTCGACCCCTTTCTCACCCACATGTGAGCTGGCGGGCCCACGTGGATCCCAACTTGAAGGGGAAGGGAAAAGTACGAAGAGGGGAAAGCGGACACTGTGGTGCAGCGTGTTGGGAGAGGTGCGGTGTATGCAATATGTGCACGAGAGGAAACCGTGAGGGTGTGTCAGTAACCCCACCCCGATGGGTCAAGAGGTAATCGTTGACGCTCTCTGTGTCCTGACGGGTCAAGAGGCAACGGTTGAGCTCTTTTATGCGTCCCAAGTAAACAGATTGGAAGTAGCATTGTAAGAGAAAGATCATGTAAGTCAGTGTGTTTTGCCGCTGTGTCCAGGGAACCTGTGCTGTTCGCCCACTCCCGGCCTGCTCGTCTCAGCCGAGGTTTGCCCTTGTAGAGGTTTGTCTTGTGGCGCAGCTCATCTCGTACCGTTCCCCAGACGCAAAACACCCCCTAGATGCGAAGCAGCCCCGATACCGGTCCTTACTTCCTTCACAGTTCCCTCACTGCAGCGTACTCGGTGATGAATGGCTTTGCAGGGCAGCGATGGCAGCGCTGAAATTGCGCAGTGTGGAGGACTCGGATAGCACTGGAATGGCTTCGAATGTAATGTGTGTGTTTTGTAATGTCATGTGCGCATGCATGTTGCACTGTAGGAAGGTGTGGGTGAGGAGAGGGGTAAAGAGGGATGGGGAGAGAGAGATTCGAAGGGATCGAGATTTTGGAGAGGGAATAATTACAAAGGGAGGGATTCGGACCTGCCACACAAACACAACATATTTCCCTGTCCACTGATGCGAGGGGATGGGTAACCTAATTAAACAAAATTGCAAAGGAAATATCTAACCTCGGAATCCCTTATGTGTTGAGTGCGACACAATCTTTCCACAACCACAACAATACTGTTAATTGGTTCACGAGTCAGTAAGTGACCACTATATTCGTTATGGGTGTGTGTCTGTCTGTCTGTCTGTCAGACACACAACACACACAATGATGGATCCAAATAATCATTTTAAGTGCAGATTTTTCAATTTTAGTAGAGAACAAGTCTGAAGACGACGATGGTTCACGAGCGGTATTTGACGATGTAGATTGTTCAGAAGTCAAGGATGAGACAATTGATAATGTTTGACCAAGTTAAAAAAATGATCAACATGATTGTGGTTTGTACGAGTGACGGTTATTAGCTGCAAATGTCGAAAACCCGGTTTCGTTCAACAACTTAAAATTTTGACCTTTGCATAACCTTTAAAGGTCCCAAAACAATGTTGTGGACATTAAATAAGGAAACAGGATACGTGCTATAGCTTATCGGAGTTAGTTCGTTGAAGAAGGTCAAAAACCGCGGTTCGATTCCACAACTTTGAAAATATTGACCTTTGCATTACCTTTAAAGGTCCCAAAACAATGTTTGTGGACATTAAATAAGGAAACAGGATACGTGCTATAGCTTGTTGGAGTTAGTTCATCGAAGAAGGTCGAAAACCCGGTTCATTCCCACACTTTGAAAATTTGACCTTGCATTACCTTTAAAGGTCACAAACAATGTTGTGGACATTAAAAAAGGAAAGGATACGTGCTATAGCTTATTGGAGTTAGTTCGTCGAAGAAGGTCGAAACGGCCGTTCGATTCCACAACTTTGAAAATTTGACCTTTGTGAACTTTAAAGGTCAAAGGTCAAGGATTATGACCTTTGTGCAAAACTTCCTCTGGAACTTCCAGGAACATAGAACGTCATATAGGCTATATGGCATTTCGCACTCCTCGGATTATCCATACTTTGATGAAATCAGCGTAACAAACTTGAAGGGGGTGCCACGGGCAAGGTGTTCGAGATAGAGAAAAATGGTTCAAGACTTTAGGTGGGGAATGACCTCAAGATTATGCATAAAAAATATTGTCATCCTAGCTCTCAAGTTCGGTCGTATGTTTTATGTCAAATTCGCAATTTTCTAAGTTCAGATTGTGACCTAGCACTTGGGACGAAAATGAAAATGAGCGGTGGGTTGCGTGCCATTGGGCTAACCAAAATCCAAACCCCAGATTTGACACCCCCTCGGAGAAGATGCAACTTGAAATCGGCTACCCCTAAAACACTGTTTTTGGGCGTGGCTCCGCCCATAATGGGCGCACCACGCCCATTCTCAGGAAAACACAACTAGATCATGATATAAACCTCCCACCAAATTTTATCAGATCGGATCAAACCCACGGAGCTATGCTCGGGACAAGACA
>CM068954.1:12728426-12741267 GCA_035128595.1 Eptatretus atami
ACGAGGATGGAGGTAACCTGCAACGGTCTCGTGGAACTCCTTCGGTCCGCCAAGCTCCACGTTATAAAGGGCTACGGGCCCAGTCTGACCCCCTTGTCTTTGAAGGGGTCTTTCCTTGTTTATTTGTGTGAATGTTGTGGCGCCATGTCCGCAAGTAGAACTGTTTAAGTGCTGTCAATGGCGGCGCGGTCTCGCCCACCGAACGGACAATCAGTCCGGACTTTCCGGAACAATGCCGGAAACCAGTCACGGGTGTGCTCCAAGCGCACACCACGCCTAGTCAACACTCTACCGCGCGCCGACAGGGTCAATCGCCGAATTATCGATATGCCTAAGGTATTCGCGTGGGCAGACTACCGAGAGACCGTACCTCAGCGAGGTCTGCTTGGACACGAACCGCTTAAGCGGTTCGTTCCGTTCTGGGATAACCGAGCGGTGTATTATCGCGAGACCTCGCTGGACCCAATTCTTTTATCGGCTATTAAAAAGCCCGCTATTATTCCGAAGCAATACGGCGTTCAATGGGGAAAGAGGACACAACGAACGGGTTAACATTTAAACACGCACATTTATTCACACACGTATGCAGTCAGGTATGCAAAACACTAACATGCACGTATACAGGAAAGCAATGGAATGGCGGAAGGGACAAGACGCGAGCAAGACAAAGCACACAACCGTCTATTATTATTATTCACAAGCACTTAAACAGTTCTACTTGCGGACATGGCGCCACAACATTCACACAATAAACAAGGAAAGACCCCTTCAAAGACAAGGGGGTCAGACTGGCCGTAGCCCTTTATAACGTGGAGCTTGGCGGACCGAAGGAGTTCACGAGACCGTTGCAGGTTACTCCATCCTCGTGGTGCCTCGATGGGGCGACTCGCGACGCTCCTTCCCCACGGCAGCTAGCGTAACCGCGGTTGCGCCCAGGCCTTGCCAAGCGGCCGGGTGATTCGGCCTCAGCCGGCGACTGCGTTAGGAGGAACGAAGGGTTTTTGATGCCTCTTCCAAAAGTTGATGCTCTTTGTAAGAACCCGTCCGTTCCTCAGCGATGCTCGGACTTCCTGAAGCCCGATCACCTCAGACCGTTTGGCGCTGGCTGGCGAGCTCTCTCCGGCTCTCTCCACACGAATGCGCAGGTCTGCGCGGCACACAGGCTCAGCACGCTCTCCGTCTCGCGTGTCCTCCGCCTCTCCTGGACTTCGCCCCCCGCTGTGTTCTCCTGACTCCAGACTTCACCGCTGACTCCACGACCGACTCGACTGGCGCCGCTCGGCTTTTATGGACTCGAGAGACGAGATCTGACCTCCGCTCTTCGACCCCCACAGGCCCCGCCCCTTTCTCTCCTGTGATCCGAATTCCGAGGCGAAGCTTCCACAGAGCGGACGTGCACGAGATCACCCAAACTTGCTCGGAGAGCGGACGTGCGCGAGACACCATCGCTGGCGCCAACAAGAAACCCCGCGTCTGTTTGCAGTTGACGCTGTTCGCTGGGAACTCGCCGTGGCTTGGCGCAAAAGATGGCGGCGTTTGCGGAGATGAAGGTGATGCGATGTTATTCGGGTGGGGGAGATGCGGTTTAGGAGATGGTGGGAGATGTCGTTGTTATGAAGGCGGTGTGGAGAGGTGGTGATGGTTGACGTGGTGGCTGGTGGGTGGCGTGGGAAGGTGGTTGGCGTTGTGGCGTGGTGGAGAAGGTGGTCGGTGGGTGGCGTGGTGGGAGAGGTGGTTGGTGGCTGGCGTTGTGGTTGGTCCAAAATAACGATAGTAAAGAAAAACGGCTAACTCAAAGATCACAGCCCTGTCCACACGGATAAAATCCCATTAACAACGGTGGGGAAATCTAACTGAACACGGACTTATCGGCATAACTGAACTAAGACCTATATGGGTGTTCTGCGAATTTCCACAGCCGCGTAACAATATATTATATATATATATATATACTGTACATAAAAAACCTATTCTGGGGGGCAACCCCCACTACACCCCGCTGAGGGCCCGATTTTTTAATGCCATGAACAACTTTGGTAAATACCGAGTACTGAAGGTTGTGGTCAAGTTTCATCGAAATTGTGTGTGTAGTTTCACAGAAGAATTTGCAAGTGTTTATGGATGGATTGACGGAGAGACTGACGGACGGACGGACGAAGGCCATCCCATAAGCTCCCAGAACTACGTTCAGGTGAGCTAAAAATCATCAAAACTCACAGGCGACCGGCCCTGATAACATCTCAAAATTTACATTTTAAAACACCTTGGACACACGGCATATCAGCCCTCACAAATACGAGCAATCTCTTTCCAACACTGAGAAATTCCCCAAATTTGGAAACTCGGCAAAATATTTACCATCCTTAAACCAAACAAGATCCCCCCAAAGCAGCCTCTGACAGACCTATCGCATTACTTTGCACACCGTCCAAAGTTATGGAACACGTAATATCACACATCCCTCTCTCGCCACTAACATGATCAGACCAACACTTCACCACCACTCTCCTCAGACCTCCAAAAACACCTTTGAGGCTTCAAACAATAGAAAACACCAAAACACACATTCTCCCCAATAGACATCAGCAAGCATTTGACACCTCTCAAACCTTACTCACAAACAAAACCACTTCACCACCACTCTCCTCAGACCTCCCCAAAAAACACCTTTGAAGGCTTCAACAATAGAAAACCACCAAAACACACAAAATCTCACCACAATTAGACATCAGCAAAGCATTTGACACACTCTCAAAACTTCTTACTCACAAACAAATACTCACACAAACAGTGCACAAGACCAAACGCTGCCTTGCCAACTACCAATCATGCAGACAGTCATTTGTAATTTTTGTCATGCAGAAAGTAAGCATGCACACGATACTTTCCTAACGTAGTCCCTCGAGGCTCAGCCTCTCGCCCACACTTTTAATCTGTTCATGCACGACAATCCTCAACCACCGCAGAACATACAAATAGCCTCAATATGCGTATGATATAACTATTACTCACTCATAGCAACATCAACACCGCCACAGCACACACTTGAACCCTTCCTCAGCACCCTACAACCTGGCTCACCATCAACCTGGCTCACAAAGGCATGGCAATTGTGAATATGACACTTCCGAAGATGTGTGTGCTTACCAAAAATGGTGGCCATATGGAGTTTTGACGGTTATATTGTGGGCGGCATCAGGCCAGCTGTCCAACCCAATGAGTAGAGCAGTACACTCACTCACTCCATCATATATAGATTATTATTATCACAGTACATTGTAATCTTTATCATTATACTACTTCTTTCATTTGCTTTGTGATTTTTGTTCACTGTATCTTTGTTCTTCTTAGAATGGTCATATTTTTTGAATTGTGGGGAAAATGAACAATATACATTAAGCAAATGGCCAGCGAGAACGTCACATGGCTTAGTGAGTCGATAGTGAGAACAACATAGTAAAGCCCTTTTTATTATTATTCTTCTTCTTATGGCAGCTTGGCTGCCAGATAGCTATCATTTTGTGGAAGGCGCCTATGCCGCTGATGCTGTGCCCCTCTCCAATATGTTCATCCATCCATTGGGACCATACTCTGTGCAGAGCGTTGGTACTACCGAAGCAGTCTACTTGCTATTGGGCACAATCTTTGGACGGGTCGCCACTCCGACAAGGTTACCAGTACACTGGTACTCATTTTGGCCGACTCGGAAGGATGACAGGCTGAGTCAACTCCACCTGGTCTCTAGACTCGAGAGAAAGCAGAATCGTATGGTATTGAAGAACCAGTCATCATGTGCCTGGAACTTTTCTCACAAAAAGAATGTCAAAGGGTCATTGTGAAATGGAGCCAAGTCAGATTGGGCAAAATCAGTGGAACACCGCAAGGTAGTAGCCTTGGTCCATCACCATTTGTCATATCATCAATGACCTTGCCGGTTTCAATCTGTAGCAGTATCCAACTCTACGCGGATGATGCCAAAGTGTGTGGACCAGGTTTCAACCAAGCATCGACTTTAGTCGTTCCAAAGGACCTGCGCAAGATAGTGCCATGGAATGGTCACACTTGGTGAATTCCTTTCAATCTGAACAAATGCAAGACTCTGCACCTGGGTAGAGGTAACATCAGGAAGTCATACCATATGGGGAATGCAGAGTTGCGGGAAGTGATTGAGGAGATCGACCTTGGAACCATCATGGATAGGGAATTTGAGCTTCCATAAGCATGTGGCAGTTCAGGTTAACAAGGCCAACCAAAACATTAGGCTAACAAATGATCCTTTGTGAGTCTGGATGAAGAAACCCTCCCTGTGATGTTCAAGGCACTGGTACATCCATGGTTGGAGTACGGCAACATTTGCCTGGCACCCTATATTCCTGATGGACATCGATGTAGTTGAGAAGGTCCAGAGACAAATTCCAAGGATGATTCCTTTGCTCGTGAAATTTCCTATCCAGAGAGACCCCGGCGTTTGAATGTTTTCGTTTTTCTACTGCCACCGCCATGGTGATATAATCCAAACATTTAAGGTGCTACACGGAATCGACCGGATTAGACCGCAACATTTCTTCACACTGGTCAATACCCTCAACGTGAAAGCCACTCCCTTAAACTCTTTGTGCCAAAGTGCAGGAGGAAACATTTCTTCAGTCAGAGGGTAGTTAAAGACTGGAACAGTCTTCCCCAGAATGTTGTGGATGCTCAGTCTGTTGAAGCTTTTCAAACAGGGTCTAGACAAGGTTTTGAGCGTTTCAACTTGCACTCTGACATCACCAATCATGAGCACTCTAAAACACCATCCACCAATTTAACCAAGTACCATCCATAGTGCAGACTGGAAATCTACAAGACTACACTAACTCAGGAGACATGATAATGATGAGCCCTTATTAAGAATATCAGAGACAAGGTGTGGGAGTCAATTAGGACCAAGTCATCACAGGTTTTTATTGTCAGTGATATTAGGCAAGGTCATGTACTTGGCCTAGTCACATTTTTATTTGTTCACATTGTAGCCTGCCAGTGACCTTGAGGATAAAACAGATCTCTGGATAATAAAAAAAAATACTGCACAGTCGTCAACTGAACCAGAAGGCAAGACTTCCGACAGGTTTGGACCGCAAACTGGAATGGCCTGATACCGGGCTTCTGGTTTCACCAAGAAAAACAGAAGTTCGTGCACATCGGCAAACATTTCTCACAGGCTATTGGACGGACCTGACAACAATAAACCAACCTTCAGCACTCCAATCCACTATGAGAAGACTTCGTGGTAACCTTGAAATGTATTATATTTTGTTTCATATGCATATTGATTATATTGAGTGGTGCCCGGAAAGCTAATCGGATGATGGGATCTGTTCGGCAATCATCTCAAGGACCTGGATCCAGAATCATTTTGTCCCTGAAGAAGGCTGTAAGTACTCCAACACCACTCACACTAAGCTGTCTAGCTTGGTTCGAATTTCAACCCAGCTATAAACGGTTATCCTGGTGTTTTCAGACAGGGAGATTCATCATCATTTGTCCATCCCTCAGATGGACGGTAAACTGGCGTCCCATCTGCCGCAGAGGTTGGTGGACGTTAAAGAACCCAAGATGTCCTTCACAGAGTAGCAAGCTATCGCTGGCACCCCCAACAAAATCGAAATCCTGCTGTAACCTAAAGCGGGAAACATCAGCAGCACACCTGTACCCTCAGTAAATTATGCAACCAGCAGCAGTGTGCTGCATACAAAAGAGAGGGAGACATAGAGAGAGCGACAGAGAGAGAGAGAGAGAGAGAGAAGAGAAGAGAGAGAGAGAGAGAGAGAGAGAGAATGAAATGAAGAAATACATAAAGCACTCATCCTGGATGGCTGCATCCCAAATATTTATATGCAGATTGCATTAAGGCACTACTAGGTCAATGGGACCTGTGGTGCAAAAACAGATCCTTCTCAAGAACAAACCATGCCAGATTGCTTCGAAATATAAACAAAGTTATGGAATCCATCATCACCACTTGACATCATCTTTCCTGTTTCAAACAGAATGACTCTCAACATCAGTTTGGATTCCCATTCAAAGGCCTATGAGATCGATGGGCCTATGACTTCGCCATCGCGACAGCGTCGGTGGTCTTCTCTGCCTTCTTCCGCCTCATTTCTGGACTTGCACACTCTGTCCTCTCCATTGCATTGTCCCTTCCCCCAACCAGGTATCTGCAGGACACATGCAGTCCCCCAGGCAGGCCCCTCTTCATGAAACTGCCTAAATGCAGGATCACTGCTCACCTCCACTCATTTTCCTCTTTTCTCCCACCTGTGGAACAACACCTTCCATACTCTCTTCAATCTCATTCTTCCTCCAGGTCTGCAAGAATAGCTGTTCACCAGCATCCAAATCATCCCCATCGAAAACCATGATCCTTTTCTACACCCATTAAACCACCCCCCCCATCCCTCCAAAATTTTGCTTATGTATCCATCTTGTCACTCGTTACGTTCTCCCTTACCCCTCTTCGTTACGTGCATCCCTTGTTTGTCGATTTCTCCACTTTCTCCCTCGCCTGCTGTTGGTGTTTCCCTTTCTCCTGCTGTTCCTTTGTTGTATTGTGTGTCCTGATTTTGTTCTGCGTCATAACTCTTCCATGAGCCGAGAGATGATAAAAACAAATAAATAAATAATAAATACATTCCATCCCAGAAATCAGCCATGGAACTGCTGCTGATTCTCCCTCAGCATTGGTCGTAAGTACTAAATTTCAAAACAACAGAGACAAGAACTTCTCCTGGGATAACTCTTGAGCCTTCGACATGTTCGAAAATCCTGCTCCTGCTTGCCAGCTCACCGCCCTGCGGCATACAAGCCACCTCGACACATGGCCTTCTGACTTCGTCCACTTACACAGTTTGTTATCAATGTAAACCTCTCATCTCCCAACAAAGACTGGACTTCCGCATGTAGTGTGTTGTGCCCAATTTGTTCCTCATCTACATTTACTCTCCGATGATTTGGAAAAAAACCCCACCTTCCTTTTTTGCAGAGGACTCCGTATTGTATTGTACATAACAGCATAAGTACCCCGGCAATAGCAGCTGCATCACTTCTGATTATGTAAACTGATTAGTTGCTCGTCAGAGAAATGCAAACACGTCTCTCTTGTGCCGCCAACACAACCGCTAGTTTTTATGCTGAAATTAGTAACCATATTTTCAGCTTTTTTAGAGGAAAAAAAAAATAATACATTTCATCAACATAAATATCAACACATGTAAAAAAACAAAAACAAGAAAAAGAGCAATCAGAGATCGCAGATCCTCGCCAGGACTTGTTTTGTGTGGTATTTTGTTTGTGTAGTTTTTTTTTTTGTGGTGTGTTGTGTGCGCGTTTGTGTACTGGTGTGTTAAGTAATTAATAAGAGACACAATTCGAACTGCCACTTTATAACTGCGGCAGTGATGACCGGTTCAGCCATTTCAGAGAAGATTTTTTTTGGTTTAAAAAAACAAGCAAAACAATGTGACTGCTGAATTCACGTGACCAATGACACCATCAAAAAAAAAATATGTGTGGGCCATTTTATCCCTAGATGACCCTCAAAAGTTTTCATACTGATCGGATGTAGCGTTCCACATGTGCAATTATGACGACATAACGAAGGCACCTATGACGTCATCAAAAAAAAAAATCACATTCCCCACGAGGAGTACTTTCTGATGCAATATGTAATACCCTCTCCTTCGGCGAGGGTAAATATTTTGTTAACAAGTAACACCCCGGTGGTGAATGAGGTCTTCTGTTGAGCACATTTTATTCGCAGAGTGCGACAACCATCAAAACTATTCCTCCATGCCCGCACACCAAGTTACGGCCCCGGTTGTGGGTCAAAATGGATCAATAGGACCATCTGAATGGAATATTCTTTATTTTTAAAACTTAACTATCCATTAGTGTTCCATCTAAATTACTCCAGCAAAGGTTATGGTACAATCAGGGATATACAGTCTTCTCTTTTGTGTACCGCACAGGCTGGGAGGTAGCGTCATTGGCGAGGGCATACCTGTGCCCCTCATGTAATGCCCTTGTACGTTAGAGCAGGAATTTGGAATTTGGCCAGGGTGCCGGCAATAGCTCACCGATGTGGATCTTCAACATCCACCAAATCATGCCGGGCAGGTGGGATTCCCGTTTCACGTCCATCCGGGACTGCACACACATTGATGAATCACCCTGCCTGTGAAACACCGGGATGACAGTTTATAGCTGGGCCGAGATTCAAACCCATGCTAGACAGCTTAGAGGTGAGTGTGTGTACCTCGAGTTTGAGGCCATCCTGCCAGCCCTGGGATTGCAGCATCACAGTTGTTCAATCACATACACGGCACATACACATGCTTAATGGCCACCAGCAACAATTTAATTGTTCCAGCAATTGTTGCACAGCATCATCTCCTCGAAGTGAGAAATCCTTTCCACATTTTCTTCACCTTCTGCGCACTGTACCGTGATCGCCTTCACAGGACCTGTAAATGAACAAAGCCAAACATACATTCTTACCACTCATGTTGCCAGGCTAAGTCGACGTTTGTCTGGTTAACTACATCAGGCCATTAGACATCCAGGAGCTGATGGATTGGGATGACGGGATAGCTCAGAGTTAGCGTACTCCTGCATTGTGAGCTGTGTAGCTAGGGTTCGATCCTGGTCTGATTGTAACACCATCACAATGGTGCTGCACAGGGAAGGGCGAATGCATCAAGGAGGGTGCCGTTTCATATGCAGCCTACGGCTGCTGGGTGGATCGTTTCCAAGAGCACGGCTTTGCCGCTAATGCAGTGCCCCCTGTAGGTATGACAGGAATTGGCCAGGGGCCGGCGATAGCCGCCAAATCTTCAAAAAGGGCACTATGGATCTTTAACGATCAGCAACTAATGTTGAAAGATGTGACGCCGGTTTAACGTCTTTCATCCAAGGGACGGCACACACGTTGATTAATCAACCTGCCTGCGAAACACCATGATGACAGTTTATATCTGGTGGGGATTGAACACAGGCTACACAGTTCGAGTGAGTGAATGTGTGTGCACACCACTTAGGCCATAACAGAGTTGGTGATGCAGTGCTAAGCTGTGTTTTGTCTCGGTGAGCATCTCAAAACACAAACCCAGTGATAGGATTACCTGCGGTGACGATCCCCTCATGCTTTGACTCAAGCTCGACCTCTTCACAATGGTTGAAATTCCTGTAAAGGTTTGAGTTCAATTAAAAAGAAAGCACAACGTTTGTCTGGCAGCCATTGTCATCACACTTCCTTACTTGATTGCCTTTAATTAAGATTAAAAAAAAATTATTTGGAAGCCTGAACATGTGCCAAGGTGCATGGGAAGTTTGTCTTTTTGCCATCCATTGGAACCCAAGGCCTTATGGTGCAGGAATCCCATGTAGTGTGTTTATTTATCCATGTCTCCTAATGTCCTCGTAATTCATGTAAAGTACACTGTCCCCCCTAATGTGTCCACCACGAGTCTTCAATAACTGTAAGGAGATTCAAACAAATAATAAAAAGACCGCTTGTGTCAAATGCAACCTTTTGGAGTTTGGGGAAGTTTTTGCCTCTCCCGTCCTTATCATTCACAATACATTAACCTTTATTACATAAAAAATAAATAAATAAAATAAGAGAAGCCCAAAACAAGACGGTTTGGCTTCATTTGAAGAGGTAGGGCTGACAGGATAAGCTAGCGGTACGCACACTCTCCTCTAAGCTGATACCTGGGTTCGAATCTCGGCCCAGCCTATAAACTGTCATTCCGGTGTTTCGCGAGTATGGTGATTCATCAATGCACGTGCCGTCCCAGATGGACTTAAACGGTCATCCCATCTGCCAGCATTATTTGGTGAACATGAAAGATCCCAGTGCGTCCTTCGCGAAAAGTAGGCGAGCTATCACCAAGCACCGTGAACAAATTATAAATTGAGCCCGAACCAGCCAGCAGAGGGCATCGCATCGTGGCACAGCCGCACCCTCAAACAATGATGCCACCCCACAGCTTTGTGCTGCATACCGAACAGAATTATTGAAAGAAGCCAAGAGCTCCACATCTTCCAAAGCAAGGCCAATAAGAAGAACGCTGGTTTGTTGACACAAAGCTGGTTGGCGTTCTGGATTAAGGACACGATCATCCATCCATCCATCCATCCATCGGGACCATACTCTGTACAGAGCGTCGGTGCTGCTGAAGCAATCACCTGGGTTATTGGGCACCATCTGGACGGTCGCCACTCCGACGCAGGATACTTAAACGGCTCAATAATCCAGAAGCTGGTGGCTCATTTTGCGACCTCGGAAGGATGACAGGTTGAGTCACACCCCACCTGGTGTTAATTAAACAGCCGAGCAGGAATTGAACTCAGGACCTGAGGATCCTAAGGCCATCACCTAACCATTAAGCCAACACCAAGCATACACAAATCAGAACAAACACTATTAATGCTCGAATTATTAATTTATTTTCTTTGACGGAAAGAAAGAAAGATCAATTCGAAAAATTTCCTTCTAACTCACGAGACCCGCAGAAAAATTACCTTTTCGCACCCAAAGACCGCACTCTGGATCTTGCGAGATCTGCAGAGAACTTCCTCGACATCACGGTTCCTGCCGGAGGGTCCACGAGGTTTGTCACTGTTGTTGCAGATGTGTGGGCAGTGCCAGTAGCTGTGTAAACTGAGTGTCTGCACTCTTGTCCAACTGGAGGCAGTGGAGGTACGTATCAATTGCCATCCATCTCTACCACAAACAACCCTACACCACCACTCCCTGTTGTGCTCTCGGACTCCAGCCGACCTTGGCTTGGCTGTATTACAACATAGGGACTCTCGTGCAGGAATTGAGCGTACAGGCGTCGGAACTCTTCGAGGTTAGGGTGCACAATGTTCTCCACTTTGCTACGATCCTCCCGACCAACATGCGAAATCTCCTGGTTATAAAGCAAGTATATCCCAGATAGAGTGATGGATTGACTGCCGACTAATGGACTCGAGATAGAGTTTAGTTTGACAATTAGTTGAAGAACACTGCATATGATGACTTATGGAACACAACTTCTGCATCGAGATAAAAGTCGATTGCTTCCCGTTCTGTGTAACAGTGTTTAGGAGTGCAGGGAAGGATTCAGTGTTGACAGTTCTACCCGTGTAAGAGAGTCCGGCGATGGTTTGAAGAGCTGCTCCTCGCTGAAGCTCTCCGTAGAGTGAGCAACGCGGCGTCATGCACTGCGCAGGTGACCTGCAGGCGGTGTGCAGTCTTCCTTCACCATCCTGTTGCCTCAGGATTCTCACCTTCCGAACACAGCACACGAGAACGCACCAATCATCAACAATAAGGCGATTGTGGATTTTCAATGAACATTTTAGACGTGACATTCGTAGACGCGTCTCCAGTGGAGATCAGACGATGCTCGAGCTTTGAGCGACTCGTTTACACTTACTGGTTTGTGGAGACGCCCACTCACGTACAACGTCTTCCAGTGCAACAAGTCGTCCAACAGATCTTCTGTACTGATCACCCCATACTTCATCAGCTGAGGCAATAGCAAACACATTTAAGTAGGCCCCGACTCCAACTGCAACCTTGATCGATTTCAACGCGTTCGCTGGATCACTGGTATTCACTGATAACGGTTATTGCATGGTAATGTCAGGCTGCGCAGTAGTTGCAAAGTAGTAGCCGTGGCAGTCTAAACATGGTCAGCAAACAGATGCACACGAGAGAACTTGGCCAGCGCTCAGGACACCAGCAAAAATGACGTGCTCAGAGACAAAAAATAAAAAAGGTTGCCATTCTAATTTCATGTACAAGGCCTGAGATGAACGGTTGATAGATCAGCAAACACAGAGTGCTTAACGTCTCGTCTGTCTGAGAGTAATCAGAAATGATTCTTAAAAGGAATTTCATTCATTTTGAAAAACAGTTCCTTTCCTTTCGTTTCGTGTGCAGCACATTGCTTCTGGTAGCATAATTTACTGGGGATGCAGCTGTGCCATTGATGCAGTGCTCCCCTATAGATTAAGGAGGAGAGGAGATTGGGGACCATGCTCTGTGAGAGCGTTGGTGCTGCCTAAGCAGTCTCCTTGGCTATTGGGCACAATCCTGGAGGGTCGCCACTCCGACAAAGGATACCAGCATGCTGGCATTCATTTTGCAAGCTCGGAAGGATGACAGGCGAGTTAACCCCACCTGGTATTAATTCAACAGCTGAGCGGGATTTGAACTCAAGAGCCTAGGATCCAAATCCGCCACCCTAACCGTTTTAGCCAACACCCAGGCATGTAGGTAAAGCCGGATCTTGTAATTTGTTCAGGGTGCCAGCGATAGCTCGCCTACTCTACGCAAAGGACACCGTTGGATCTTTAACGTCCACTAGCTAATGCCGGCAGATGGAAACCAGGTTTAACATCCATCTGAGGGATGGCAACACACACACACACACACTGATGCCTTAGAGACATCAGGATAGGTTTGTAGGTGGGTGTAGATTCAAACACAAGCTAAGCAGCTGAGAGGTTGAGTGCGCACACCTCTAGGCCATCCTACCAGCCCCCAAAAACAGCTCTCAGGCACTCACTCTGCCTTCACAGGTACCAAGGTGTTGAAGTAGACAGAGCTCCATAGTTGAGCTGTATCTTGGCAATCCATGGGGCCCATGATCCGTACGCACGAATAATGCCGTGGTTCATTTTTAGGTTCTGGCCGTGCCAGCTCGTGGGTTCATTCACTGCCAAGAGGAAGTCGAGATGTTGTTCTTGGGGGGGGGTTCAGGGGTTACACAGAAAGGTCAGAGAAAATTAATAAGGGTCACAT
>CM068954.1:12741292-12755791 GCA_035128595.1 Eptatretus atami
TAAAGCGGCTGTCCGCACGCCGGCGGGCGGAAATTCGTAACAATATATACAATGTCCAGGCTCGTATGAGAGCTATCACACAATGTACAACAAGGGGAGCAGGAGACAAGAGGGGTAGGAGAGAGAGGGAGAAAACAGTGGGGAACAGAGACATGAGGAGATCTGTGGAAGGGAGAGGGATGGGGTGGGGTACACGGGGTATTTTACTTTGTCTTGCACTAAAGAAATTGAGTGTCTTATTGTGGCATCTCTCATTTATCTGTGTGAGGCACTATGTTTCGATGATCCTTCTGACTTTGCACTATTGTGTGGCCTGCTGATGGGAGATGGCCGCTCAATGTGACCCTTTTCTCTGACCTTCTGTGTAACCCCTGAACCCCCCCCCCCCAGAACAACATCTCGACTTCCTCTTGGCAGTGAATGAACCCACGAGCTGGCACGGCCAGAACCTAAAAATGAACCACGGCATTATTCGTGCGTACGGATCATGGGACCCCATGGATTGCAAGATACAGCTCAACTATGGAGCTTCTGTCTACTTCAACACCTTGGTACCCTGTGAAGGCAGAGTGAGTGCCTGAGAGCTGTTTTTGGGGGCTGGTAGGATGGCCTAGAGGTGTGCGCACTCAACCTCTCAGCTGCTTAGCTTGTGTTTGAATCTACACCCACCTACAAACCTTCATCCTGATGTCTCTAAGGCATCAGTGTGTGTGTGTGTTGTTGCCATCCCTCAGATGGATGTAAAACTGGTTTCAATCTGCCGGCATTAGCTAGTGGACGTTAAAGATCCAACGGTGTCCTTTGCGTAGAGTAGGCGAGCTATCGCTGGCACCCTGAACAAATTACAAGATCCGGCTTTAACCTCCATGCCTGGGTTGGCTTAACGGTTAGGGTGGCGGATTTGGATCCTAGGCTCCTGAGTTCAAATCCCGCTCAGCTGTTAATTAATACCAGGTGGGGTTAACTCGCCTGTCATCCTTCCGAGCTTGCAAAATGAATGCCAGCATGCTGGTATCCTGGTCGGAGTGGCGACCCTCCAGGATTGTGCCCAATAGCCAAGAAGACTGCTTAGGCAGCACCAACGCTCTCACAGAGCATGGTCCCCAATCTCCTCTCCTCCTTAATCTACAGGGAGCACTGCATCAATGGCACAGCTGCATCCCCAGTAAATTATGCTACCAGAAGCAATGTGCTGCACACGAACGAAAGGAAAGGAACTGTTTTTCAAAATGAATAAATTCCTTTTAAGAATCATTTCTGATTACTCTCAGACAGACGAGACGTTAAGCACTCTGTGTTTGCTGATCTTATCAACCGTTCATCTCAGGCCTTGTACATGAAATTAGAAGGCAACCTTTTTTATTTTTTGTCTCTGAGCACTCATATGGCTGGTGTCCTGAGCGGCGGCCAAGTTTCCTCGAGTGCATCTGTTTGCTGACCATGTTTAGACTGCCACGGCTACTACTTTGCAACTACTGCGCAGCCTGACATTACCATGAATAACCGTTATCAGTGAATACCAGTGATCCAGCGAACGCGTTGAAATCGATCAAGGTTGCAGTTGGAGTCGGGGCCTACTTAAATGTGTTTGCTATTGCTTCAGCTGATGAAGTATGGGGTGATCAGTACAGAAGATCTGTTGGACGACTTGTTGCACTGGAAGACGTTGTACGTGAGTGGGCGTCTCCACAAACCAGTAAGTGTAAACGAGTCGCTCAAAGCTCGAGCATCGTCTGATCTCCACTGGAGACGCGTCTACGAATGTCACGTCTAAAATGTTCATTGAAAATCCACAATCGCCTTATTGTTGATGATTGGTGTCGTTCTCGTGTGCTGTGTTCGGAAGGTGAGAATCCTGAGGCAACAGGATGGTGAAGGAAGACTGCACACCGCACTGCAGGTCACCTGCGCAGTGCATGACCCCGCGTTGCTCACTCTACCGGAGAGCTTCAGCGAGGAGCAGCTCTTCACAACCATCGCCGGACTCTCTTACACGGGTAGAACTGTCAACACTGAATCCTTCCCTGCACTCCTAAACACTGTTACACAGAACGGGAAGCAATCGACTTTTATCTCGATGCAGAAATTGGGTTCCATAAGTCATCATATGCAGTGTTCTTCAACTAATTGTCAAACTAAACTCTATCTCGAGTCCATTAGTCGGCAGTCAATCCATCACTCTATCTGGGATATACTTGCTTTATAACCAGGAGATCTCGCATGGTGGTCGGGAGGATCGTAGCAAAGTGGAGAACATTGTGCACCTAACCTCGAAGAGTTCCGACGCCTGTACGCTCAATTCCTGCACGAGAGTCCCTATGTGGTAATACAGCCAAGCCAAGGTCGGCTGGAGGTACGAGAGACAACAGGGAGTGGTGGTGTAGGGTTGTTTGTGGTAGAGATGGATGGCAATTGATACGTACCTCCACTGCCTCCAGTTGGACAAGAGTGCAGACACTCAGTTTACACAGCTAACTGGCACTGCCCACACATCTGCAACAACAGCTGACAAACCTCGTGGACCCTCCGGCAGGAACCGTGATGTCGAGGAGTTCTCTGCAGATCTCGCAAGATCCAGAGTGCGGTCTTTGGGTGCGAAAAGGTAATTTTTCTGCGGGTCTCGTGAGTTAGAAGGAAATTTTTCGAATTGATCTTTCTTTCTTTCCGTCAAAGAAAATAAATTAATAATTCGAGCATTAATAGTGTTTGTTCTGATTTGTGTATGCTTGGTGTTGGCTTAATGGTTAGGTGATGGCCTTAGGATCCTCAGGTCCTGAGTTCAATTCCTGCTCGCTGTTTAATTAACACCAGGTGGGGTGACTCAACCTGTCATCCTTCCGAGGTCGCAAAATGAGCCACCAGCTTGCCTGGATATTGAGCCGTTAAGTATCCTGCGTCGGAGTGGCGACCCGTCCAGATGGTGCCCAATAACCCAGGTGATTGCTTCAGCAGCACCGACGCTCTGTACAGAGTAGGTCCCGATGGATGGATGGATGGATGGTGATCGTGTCCTTAATCCAGAACGCCCACAGCTTTGTGTCAACAAACCAGCGTTCTTCTTATTGGCCTTGCTTTGGAAGATGTGGAGCTCTTGGCTTCTTTCAATAATTCTTCGTTCGTATGCAGCACAAAGCTGTGGGGTGGCTCATCATTGTTGAGGGTGCGGCTGTGCCACGATGCCATGCCCTCTGCTGGCTGGTTCGGGCTCAATTTATAATTTGTTCACGGTGCTTGGTGATGCTCGCCTACTTTTCGCGAAGGACGCCATGGGATCTTTCAGTTCACCAAATAATGCTGGCAGATGGGATGAGTTTAACGTCCATCTGGGGACGGCACGTGCATTGATGAATCACCATACTCGCGAAACACCGGAATGACAGTTTATAGGCTGGGCCGAGATTCGAACCCAGGTATAAAGCTTAGAGGAGAGTGTGCGTACCGCTAGCTTATCCTGTCAGCCATACCTCTTCAAATGAAGCCAAACCGTCTTGTTTTGGGCTCTCTTATTTTATTTATTTATTTTTTATGTAATAAAGGTTAATGTATTGTGAATGATAGGACGGGAGAGGCAAAAACTTCCCCAAACTCCAAAAGGTTGCATTTGACACAAGCGGTCTTTTTATTATTGTTTGAATCTCCTTACAGTTATTGAAGACTCGTGGTGGACACATTAGGGGGGACAGTGTACCTTTACATGAATTACGAGGACATTAGGAGACATGGATAAATAAACACACTACATGGGATTCCTAACCATAAGGCCTTGGTTCCAATGGATGGCAAAAACAAAACTTCCCATGCACCTTGGCACATGTTCAGGCTACCAAATAATTTTTTTTTAATCTTAATTAAAGAATCAAGTAAGGAAGTGTGATGACAATGGCTGCCAGACAAACGTTGTGCTTTCTTTTTAATTGCACTCAAACCTTTAAAGGAATTTCAACCATTGTGAAGAGGTCGAGCTTGAGTCAAAGCATGAGGGGATCGTCACGCAGGTAATCCTATCACTGGGTTTGTGTTTTGAGATGCTCACCGAGACACAAACAACAGCTTAGCACTGCATCACCAACTCTGTTATGGCCCTAAGTGGTGTGCACACACATTCACTCCCTCTAACTGTGGTAGCCTGTGTTCAATCCACCCCAATATAACTGTCATCATGGTGTTTCGCAGGCAGTTGTTAATCAACGTGTGTGCCGTCCCTTGGATGGAAACGTTAAACCGGCGTCACATCTTTCAACATTAGTTGCGATCGTTAAAGATCCATAGTGCCCTTTTTGAAGATTTGGCGGCTATCGCGGCACCCTGGCCAAATTCCTGTCATACCTACAGGGGGCACTGCGATTAGGGCAAAGCCGTGCTCTTGGAAACGATGCACCCAGCAGCCGTAGGCTGCATATGAAACGGCACCCTCCTTGATGCATCGCCCTTCCCTGTGCAGCACCATTGTGATGGTGTTACAATCAGACCAGGATCGAACCCTAGCTACACAGCTCACAATGCAGGAGTACGCTAACTCTGAGCTATCCCGTCATCCCAATCCATCAGCTCCTGGATGTCTAATACCTGATGTAGTTAACCAACAAACGTCGACTTAGCCTGGCAACATGAGTGGTAAGAATGTATGTTTGGCTTTGTTCATTTACAGGTCCTGTGAAGGCGATCAGGTACAGTGCGCAGAAGGTGAAGAAAATGTGGAAAGGATTTCTCACTTCGAGGAGATGATGCTGTGCAACAATTGCTGAACAATTAAATTGTTGCTGGTGGCCATTAAGCATGTGGTGTGCCGTGTATGTGATTGAACAACTGTGATGCTGCAAATCCCAGGGCTGGCAGGATGGCCTCAAACCTCGAGGTACACACACTCACCTCTAAGCTGTCTAGCATGGGTTTGAATCCCCCCCAGCTATAAACTGTCATCCCGGTGTTTCACCAGGCAGGGTGATTCATCAATGTGTGTGCCGTCCCTCGGATGGACATTGAAACGGGAATCCCCCTGCCCGGCATGATTTGGTGGATGTTGAAGATCCACATCGGTGAGCTATTGCCGGCACCCTGCCAAATTCCAAATTCCTGTCTCAAACGACAAAGCATTACATGAGGGGCACAGGTATGCCCTACCAATGACGCTACCTCCAGCCTGTGCGGTACACAAAAGAGAAGACTGTATATCCCTGCATTGTAACCATACCTTTGCTGGAGTAATTTAGATGGAACACTAATGGATAGTTAAGTTAAAAAATAAAGAATATTCCATTCAGATGGTCCTATTGATCCATTTTGACCCACAACCGGGGCCGTAACTTGGTGGTGCGGGCATGGGGAATAGTTTTGATGGTTGTCGCACCTGCGAATAAAATGTGCTCAACAGAAGACCTCATTCACCACCGGGGTGTTACTTGTTAACAAAATATTTACCCTCGCCGAAGGAGAGGGTATTACATATTGCATCAGGAAGTATCCCTCGTGGGGAATGTGATTTTTTTTTTTGATGACGTCATAGGTGCTTCGTTATGCTCGTCATAATTGCACATGTGGAACGCTACATCCGATCAGTATGAAAACTTTTGAGGGTCATCTAGGGATAAAATGGCCCACGACATATTTTTTTTTTGATGGTGTCATTGGTCACGAGAATTCAGCAGTCACATTGTTTTGCTTGTTTTTTTAAACCAAAAAAAATCTTCTCTGAAATGGCTGAAGCGGTCATCACTGCCGGCAGTTATAAAGTGGCAGTTCGAATTGTGTCTCTTATTAATTACGTAACACACCAGTACACAAACGCCAGCACACAACACACCAAAAAAAAAAACTACACAAACAAAATACCACACAAAACAAGTCCTGGCGAGATCTGCGATCTCTGATTGCTCTTTTTCTGTTTTTGTTTTTTTACATGTGTTGATATTATGTTGATGAAGTGTATTATTTTTTTTTTCCTCTAAAAAAGCTGAAAATATGGTTACTAATTTCAGCATAAAAACTAGCGGTTCTGTGTTGGCGGCACAAGAGAGACGTGTTGGATTTCTCTGACGAGCAACTAATCAGTTTCATAATCAGAAGTGATGCAGCTGCTATTGCCGGGGTACTTATGCTGTTATGTACAATACAATACGGAGTCCTCTGCAAAAAAGGAAGGTGGGGTTTTTTTCCAAATCATCGGAGAGTAAATGTAGATGAGGAACAAGATTGGGCACAACACACTACACGAGAAGTCCAGTCTTTGTTGGGAGATGAGAGGTTTACATTGATAACAAACTGTGTAAGTGGACGAAGTCAGAAGGCCATGTGTCGAGGTGGCCTTGTATGCCGCAGGGCGGTGAGCTGGCAAGCAGAGCAGGATTTTCGACAATGTCGAAGGCTCAAGAGTTATCCCAGGAGAAGTTCTTGTCTGTTGTTTTGAAATTAGTACTTACGACCAATGCTGGGGAGAATCAGCAGCAGTTCCATGGCTGATTTCTGGGATGGAATGTATTTATTTATTATTTATTTGTTTTATACATCTCTCGGCTCATGGAGAGTTATGACGCAGACAAAAATCAGGACACACAATACAACAAAGGAACAGCAGGAGAAAGGGAAACACCAACAAGCAGGGCGAGGGAGAAATGGAGTGAATCGACAAACAAGGGATGCACGTAACGAACAGGGGTAAGGGAGAACGTAACGAGTGGACAAGAGGATACATAAGCAAAAATTTTGGGGGATGCGGGGGGGTGGTTTAATGGGTGTAGAAAAGATCATGGTTTTCGATGGGGATGATTTGAGATGCTGGTGAACAGCTTACTTGCAGACCTGGAGGAAGAATGAGATTGGAAGAGAGTATGGAAGGTGGTTGTTCCACAGGTGGGGAAAAAGAGGATAAATGGTGTGGAGTGAGCAGTGATCCTGCATTTAGGCTAGTTTCATGAAGAGGGGCCTCTGGGGGACTGCATGTGTCCTGCAGATACCTGGTTGGGGGAAGGGACAATGCAATGGAGGGACAGAGTGTGCAAGTCCAAGAAATGAGGCGGAAGAAGGCAGAGAACACCACGACCTGTCGCGATGGCGAAGTCATAGGCCCATCGACTCATCATAGGCCCTTGATATGAAGGAATCCAAACTGATGTTGAGGAGTCATTCTGTTTGAAACAGGAAAGATGATGTCAAGTGGTGATGATGGATTCCAAAACTTTGTTTATATTTCGAAGCAATCTGCCTGGTTTGTTCTTGAAGAGGATCTGTTTTTGCACCACAGGTCCCATTGACCTAGTAGTGCTTAATGCAATCTGCATATAAATATTTGGGAGCAGCCATCCAGGATGAGTGCTTTAATGTATCTTCATTCATTCTCTTCTCTCTCTCTCTCTATCTCTCTCTCTCTTCTCTCTCTCTCTCTCTCTCTCTCTCTCTCTCTCTCTCTCTGTCGCTCTCGTCTATGTCTCCCTCTCTTTTGTATGCAGCACACTGCTGCTGGTTGCATCATTTACTGAGGGTACAGGTGTGCTGCTGATGTTTCCCGCTTTAGGTTACAGCAGGATTTCGATTTTGTTGGGGGTGCCAGCGATAGCTTGCTACTCTGTGAAGGACACTTTGGGTTCTTTAACGCTCACCAACCTCTGCGGCAGATGGGATGCCCAGTTTACCGTCCATCTGAGGGATGGCACAAATGATATGAATCTCCCTGTCTGAAACACCAGGATAACCGTTTTTAGCTGGGTTAAATTCGAACCAAGCTAGAAGCTTAGTGTGAGTGGTGTTGGAGTACTTACAGCCTTCTTCAGGGACAAAAGATTCTGGATCCAGGTCCTTGAGATGATCACGAACAGATCCCATCATCCGATTAGCTTTCCGGGCACACTCAACAATATAATCAATATGCAATATGAAACAAAATATAATACATTTCAAGGTTACCACGAAGTCTTCTCATAGTGGATTGGAGTAGCTGAAGGTTGGTTCTATTGTTGTCAGGTCCCGTCCAATAGCCTGTGAGAAGTTTGCCGATGTGCACGAACTTCTGTTTTTCTTGGTGAAACCAGAAGCCCGGTATCAGGCCGCTTCCAGTTTGCGGTCCAAACCTTGCGGAAGTCTTGCCTTCTGGTTCAGTTGACGACTGTGCAGTATTTTTTTTTATTATCCAGAGATCTGTTTTATCCTCAAGGTCACTGGCACCACAATGTGAACAATAAAAATGTGACTAGGCCAAGTACATGACCTTGCCTAATATCACTGACAATAAACCTGTGATGACTTGGTCCTAATTGACTCCACACCTTGTCTCTGATATTTTAATAAAGGCTCATCATTATCATGTCTCCTGAGTTGTGTAGTCTTGTAGATTTCCAGCCTGCACTATGGATGTACTTGGGTTAAATTGGTTGGATGGTGTTTTAGAGTGCTCATGATGGGTGATGCTCAGTGCAAGTTGAAACGCTCAAAACCTTGTCTAGACCCTGTTTGAAAAGCTTCAACAGACTGAGCATCACAACATCTGGGGAAGACTGTTCCAGTCTTTAACTACCCTCTGACTGAAGAAATGTTTCCTCCTGCACTTTGGCACAAAGAGTTTAAGGGAGTGGCTTTCACGTTGAAGGGTATTGACGCAGTGTGAAGAAATGTTGCGGTCTAATCCGGTCGATTCCGTGTAGAACCTTAAATGTTTGGATTATATCACCATGGCGGTGGCAGTAGAAAAACGAAAACATTCAAACGCCGGGGTCTCTCTGGATAGGAAATTTCACGGAGCAAAGGAATCATCCTTGGAATTTGTCCTCTGGACCTTCTCAACTACATCGATGTCCATCAGGAATATAGGGTGCCAGGCAAATGTTGCCGTACTCCAACCATGGATGTACCAGTGCCTTGAACATCACAGGGAGGGTTTCTTCATCCAGACTCACAAAGGATCTTTGGTTAGCCTAAGTGTTTGGTTGGCCTTGTTAACCTGAACTGCCACATGCTTATGGAAGCTCATTCCCTATCCATGATGGTTCCAAGGTCGATCTCCTCAATCACTTCCCGCAACTCTGCATTCCCCATATGGTATGACTTCCTGATGTTACCTCTACCCAGGTGCAGAGTCTTGCATTTGTTCAGATTGAAAGGAATTCAACGCAGTGTGACCATTCCATGGCACTATCTGCGCAGGTCCTTCTGGAACGACTAAAAGTCGATGCTTGGTTGAAACCTGGTCCACACACTTTGGCATCATCCGCGTAGAGTTGGATACTGCTCCAGATTGAAACCGGCAGTCATTGATGAATATGACAAATGGTGATGGACCAAGGCTACTACCTTGCGGTGTTCCACTGATTTTGCCCAATCTGACTTGGCTCCATTTCACAATGACCCTTTGACATATCTTTTGTGAGAAAAGTCCCAGGCACATGATGACTGGTTCTTCAATACCATACGATCTTGCTTTCTCTCGAGGGTCTAGAGACCAGGTGGAGTTGACTCAGCCTGTCATCCTTCCGAGTCGGCCAAATGAGTACCAGTGTACTGGTAACCTGTGTCGGAGTGGCGACCCGTCCAAAGATTGTGCCCAATAGCAAGTAGACTGCTTCGGTAGTACAAACGCTCTGCACAGAGTATGGTCCCCAATGGATGGATGAACATATTGGAGAGGGGCACAGCATCAGCGGCATAGGCGCCTTCACACAATGATAGCTACCTGGCAGCCAAGCTGCCATAAAAGAGAAGAATAATAATAAAAAGGGCTTTACTATGTTGTTCTCACTATCGACTCACTAAGCCATGTGACGTTCTCGCTGGCCATTTGCTTAATGTATATTGTTCATTTTCCCCACAATTCAAAAAAATATGCATTCCTCACAGAAGAACAAAGATACAGTGAACAAAAATCACAAAGCAAATGAAGTAGTATAAATGATAAAGATACAATGTACTGTGAAATATAATATCTATATATGATGGAGTGAGTGAGTGTACTGCTCAATACTCATTGGGTTGGACAGCTGGCCTGATGCCGCCCACAATATAACCGTCAAAAAACTCATATATCCACCATTTTTGGTAAGCACACACATCTTCGGAAGTGTCATATTCACAATTGCCATGCCTTTGTGAGCCAGGTTGATGGTGAGTCCAGGTTGTAGGGTGCTGAGGAAGGGTTCAAGTGTGCTGTGGCGGTGTTGATGTTGCTATGAGTGGAGTAATAGTTATATCATACGCATATTGAGGCTATTTGTATGTTCTCGGTGGTTGAGGATTGTCGTGCATGAACAGATTAAAAGGTGTGGGCGAGAGGACTGAGCCTCGAGGGACTACGTTAGGAAAGTATCGTGTGCATGCTTACTTGTCTGCATGAAAAAAATTACAAATGACTGTCTGCATGATTGGTAGTTGGCAAGGCAGCGTTTGGTCTTGTGCATGTTTGTGTGAGTATTTTGTTTGTGAGGTGAAGTTTTGAGAGTGTGTCAAATGCTTTGCTGATGTCTAACTTGTGGTGAGAATTGTGTGTTTTGGTGGTTTTCTATTGTTAAGCCTTCAAAGGTGTTTTTTGGGAGGTCTGAGGAGAGTGGTGGTGAGTGGTTTGGTCTGAATCATGTTAGTGTGCGAGAGAGGGATGTGTGATGTAATTACGTGTTCCATAACTTTGGACGGTGTGCAAGTAATGCGATAGGTCTGTCAGAGGCTGCTTTGGGGGGGATCTTGTTTTGGTTTAAGGATGGTAATGATTTTGCCGAGTTTCCAAATTTGGGGAATTTCTCAGTGTTGGAAAGAGAAATTGCTCGTATTTGTGAGGGCTGATATGCCGTGTGTCCAAGGTGTTTTAAATGTAAATTTGAGATGTTATCAGGGCCGGTCGCCTGTGAGTTTTGGATGATTTTTAGCTCACCTGAAACGTAGTTCTGGGAGCTTATGGGATGGCACTTCGTCCGTCCGTCCGTCAGTCTCTCCGTCAATCCATCCATAAACAACTTGCAAATTCTTCTGTGAAACTACACACACAATTTCGATGAACTTGACCACAACCCTTCAGTACTCGGTATTTACCAAAGTTTGTTCATGGCATTAAAAAATCGGGCCCTCAGCGGGGTGTAGTGGGGGTTGCCCCCCAGAATAGGTTTTTTATGTACAGTATATATATATATATATATATATATTGTTATTGTTACGGCTGTGAAATTCGCAGAACACCATATAGTGTCTGTTCAGTTATGCCGATAAGTCCGTGTTCAGTTAGATTTCCCCACGGTTGTTAATGGGATTTTATCCGTGTGGACAGGGCTGTGATCTTTGAGTTAGCCCGTTTTTCTTTACTATCGTTATTTTGGACCAACCACAACGCCAGCCACCAACCACCTTCTCCCCAGCCACCGCCACCCTACCACCACCTTTCCCCACCACGCACACGCCACCACTCTCCCACACCAGCCCCACGTCAACCATCACCCCCTCTCACACACGCCTTCATAACAACGACATCTCCCCACCATCTCTAAACCGCATCTCCCCCACCCGAATAACATCGCCCTCACCTTCATCTCCGCAAACGCCGCCATCTTTTGCGCCAAGCCACGGCGAGTTCCCAGCGAACGCGTCAACTGCAAACAGACGCGGGGTTTCTTGTTGGCGCCAGCGATGGTGATCTCGCGCACGTCCGCTCTCCGAGCAAGTTTGGGTGATCCTTCGTGCACGTCCGCTCTGTGGAAGCTTCGCCTCGGAATTCGGATCACAGGAGAGAAAGGGGCGGGGCCTGTGGGGGTCGAAGAGCGGAGGTCAGATCTCGTCTCTCGAGTCCTATAAGACGAGCGGAGCGCCAGTCGAGTCGGTCGTGGAGTCAGCGGTGAAGTCTGGAGTCAGGAGAACACAGGCGGGGGGCGAAGTCCAGGAAGGCGGAGGACACGCCGAGACGGAGAGCGTGCTGAGCCTGCTGTGCCGCGCAGACCTGCGCATTCGTGTGGAGAGAGCCGGAGAGAGCTCGCCACCAGCGCCAAACGGTCTGAGGTGATCGGGCTTCAGGACAGTCCGAGCATCGCTGAGGAACGGACGGGTTCTTACAAAGAGCATCAACTTTTGGAAAGAGCATCAAAAACCCGTTCGTTCTCTCAACGCGTCGCCGGCTGAGGCCGAACACCCGGCCGCTTGGCAAGGCCTGGGCGCAACCGCGGTTACGCTAGCTGCGTGGGGAAGGAGCGTCGCGAGTCGCCCCATCGAGGCACCACGAGGATGGAGTAACCTGCAACGGTCTCGTGAACTCCTCGGTCCGCAAGCTCCACGTTATAAAGGGCTACGGCCCAGTCTGACCCCTTGTCTTTGAAGGGGTCTTTCCTTGTTTATGTGTGTGAATGTTGTGGCGCCATGTCCGCAAGTAGAACTGTTTAAGTGCTTGTGAATAATAATAATAGACGGTTGTGTGCTTTGTCTTGTCGCGTCTTGTCCCTTCCCGCCATTCCATTGCTTTCCTGTATACGTGCATGTTATGTTTTTTGCATCCCTGACTGCATACGTGAGTGAATAAATGTGCGTGTTTAAATGTTAACCGTTCGTTGTGTCCTCTTTCCCCATTGAACCGCCGTATTGCTTCGGAATAATAGCGGGCTTTTTAATAGCCCGATAAAAGATTGGGTCCAGCGAGGTCTCCGCGATAATACACCGCTCGGTTATCCGCAACGGAACGAACCGCTTAAGCGGTTCGTGTCAAGCAGACCTCGCTGAGGTACGGTCTCTCGGTAGTCTGCCCCAGCGAATACTTAGGGCATATCGATAATTCGGCGATTGACCCTGTCGCGCCGGGTAGAGTGTTGACTAGGCCGTGGTGTGCGCTTGGAGCACACCCGTGACTGGTTTCCGGCATTGTTCCGGAAAGTCGCGACTGAATTGTCCGTTCGGTGGGCGAGACGCGCCGCCATTGCTAAAGCGGCTGTCCGCACGCCGGCGGGCGGAAATTCGTAACAAATATATACAATGCCAGCTCGTATGAGAGCTATACACAATGTACAACAAGGGGAGCAGGAGACAAGAGGGGTAGGGAGAGAGGGGAGAAAACAGTGGGGAAGCAGAGACATGAGGAGATCTGTGGAAGGGAGAGGGATGGGTGGGGGTACACGGGGTGTAAACAGATGGACATTACAGGAACTTTCAGGTAGGAAAGCAGGGATTTTGAACGAGGTGGATTTGGGGGGATTAGCGGGGGTAGAAAAGATCGAGGATTGGATGGGGAAGATAGGAGATGGTGGTGAACAGCTGTTTTGAAAGAATCGAGGGAAGAGTTGGGATTGAAGAGAGGTGTCGGAGTTTGTTCAAAGGGGGAAAAAAAGAGCAATGAAAGAGTAAAGGTGAGCAGTGATTCTTGATTTTGGTAATTTCACCAGAAGGGGGTGCTGGCGGACCTTGAGCGCCCTGCAGAAGTATGGTGGGGGCGGGGGGGGGGATATATCGCAGACAGAGCAGGGGGGGGAGGTCAGAGAGGAGACGGTAGAAGACATAAAGACCACCGACCTGCCTGTGGTGAGCGAGTGAGGGACACAAAGACTCAGCCTCAATCGTGGGAGATACCAATCATCTTTAATAGCCTTGGTATCCACAGCGTGAAACCGAGAAAGGTGAGAGGCAGGAGCACCAGTCCAGTGGGGGAGAGGTACTCCATCAGGCTGCCAAAAAAGCTTTCTACGTGGTCAGGAGCTCAGGTGTGCCAAGGAATGGACTTTGCATGATGGAGGATGCCCAGTCAGCGACTGGCTTGGAGGCCAGCTTTGCTTTCTTCTTTTCTGAAACTACACACGCAATTTCGATGAAACTTGACCACAACTTTCATCACCCGTGATGTACGCAAAGTTTGTTCTTAGCATAAATAAATCTCTAGCATTTACTTTCTTGTCCGTTGCCATATTTTTGTGGTCATCCCATGCCTACAGTGGTTTCTCTGGTTATCTATTCCAGCCACGACGATGTGAGCGAGCGCCCAGGAGTATGCGACTACGTTTTGATATTGCCTTTGGGAATGTATTTAGATGCTGCGGTTGTGTAATCATATTGAACTGTTTGATGTGGTGTGTGTTTGTTGGTGTGGATCATTCAAATATCTATCTATAATTCCAGCAATATCTGTGTGTGTGTGTGTGTGTGTGTGTTTGTGTGTGTGTGTTGTCTGGTCTGCGACCGCCCTTTCTCGACAACCACTGGTCGATCTAATTGAAACTTGCCAGGTATATTTGCTGGACCGCGGATGTGCCTTTTCAAGGTTTATATATCGGACAAGCGGTTCCCAAGTTACGGCCATTTATTTGCCAACCAATGACAGGACACGGTGCTATGACGTCACGATTGGCGTCACAATTCTTCTTCATTTTATTATAGAAATTTTTTTTTGCACGTACGGCCATACACGTACGGGCACGCGAGAGCGAGGAATGGCCTGTGTGGTTGTTGTTTCTGGCACGCGTTTGCACACGTTTTTTTTTTTTTTTGCACGTACGGGCAACGCACTAGTAAATAATAACTCCAGCAATCTCTGTGTGTGTGTCTGTCTGTATGTGTACTGTATTGTGT
>CM068954.1:12765325-12777201 GCA_035128595.1 Eptatretus atami
CTTCTGGAATCGCGCTCGCGTTCGCAGGGTCGTCAGTCGGAAGAGACGCCAGAGTGAAGGCTGGGTCTGGAGAACGGAGCCCAAGACTTCACCACCTGGTCCCGTTTTCCTTTCATTTTCTTTGGGCTTTTGTATGTGTGTTTGTGGACTGTCTATAAGTACACTGTTTAAGTGCCTGTATATACTTGCATTTCTTATAGAGACGGCTGTAGGCTTTTGTTTCTTCTTACTCCTCTTCTCCTTTTCCTTCTCCTTCCCCCATTGCATGATCCCATCAATTACGTGCTTGCGTCGTGTGTATAATAAATGTGCCTGTCTCAATGTACCTGTTCGTGCGTCTTTTTCACCATTTGAGTTGCCATCGCTGCGTACGGATATTGGCGGGCTTTTTAATAGCCGATAAAGTGATCGGGTCCGGCGAGGTCGGGCGATAAACCACTGCTCGGCAATCGCATACAAAACGAGCTGTGCGTAAGTGGCTCGTTTTGTACCGGCCTCCGCCGAGGTATAGATCCCCGGCATTCCTGACTGCGCAAATATTAGGTATATCGACAATTCGGCGATTGACCCTGTAGTGCGTGGACAGGAGAGTTGGCAGGTATGGTGTGATTAAAAACACACCGCGTAGCTGGGTTCCGGCGTTTGATCCGGAAGGCTGCGACTGGATTGCCCGTCCGGTGGGCGTACGGCCGCGATTCGGCTAAAAGCAGCTGTCCGACGCCGAACGGCGGGAACCACAACACTGGTGTCAGGAGTGGGATGCAAACTCTCCGCCTTCACACCAAACCAAATTAACGGAACCGGATCAAGGGTGTGCGAGGCACCCTCCGGTTCCATTAAAAACGAGCTGTTTAATTTATTCCGATATGCAAGATGGCGGTTCAAGGTGAGCGGAGCAGGGTGGATTATGAATATTTTTTAATGTAGAATCTATGGCCCAGGATGAAAGCTCCGTTATGCAGGTTGAACTCCCCACAAACGAACCAGAACCCGAAATGGGCGGGGCGGCGGCCGCGGTGCATGACACCCCCTCCTCCCCTCCTCCGTCAAAAATCCTCCCAGTCACGGCGAATCCGCGCCCGATAGTGGCAAGTCGGCTGCCGCGTGGTTATCTGAGGCGAGAGACATGTTCGAGGCGATGATGAGACAAATGATGCAAAAGATGGAACACAAATGCGCAAAGCATGAAAAACAAAATGAAAAAAATGCGCGCGATTGTATGGATGCGCACACGAAGGCCATAAGGAGCGATATGCAAAGCCTGCAGGCGGATAATGGCATTTGCGTGCAACGAAACGCGGACGACGGAGCTCAAAATGGCGGCGCCACGTGTTGGAACGAACGAGCTGGGAGGGAGTGCAACGGCTGTCCGGCCCGCGATAACGACGGGCCGAGGTCGTAATTAATGGGAAGACCGAAACAGTGTAGAGGAGACACGAGGTGACGACGTCCGAAAAATTAAAGGAGAAAGCAAGGTTGAAGTAACGCTGAGATACTGAAGGAAGAACGAATGAAACGGGAAAAGGAGATCGGCCAATTTGAAGGACATGAGATTGGAGAATGAAGAGCGTGAGGGACAGGGGTGAAAGAATTGAAAAAGAAAAACAACAACAATTAAAAAAGAAGCAAGGTTGAAGTACGTGGAAATAGTGAAGGAAGAAACGAATGAAACAGGAAAAGGAGATCGGCCAATTGAAAGAAACGATGAGATGGGAGAATGAAGATCATGAGAGAGGTGGTAGAAAACAAAAACTATATGAATTTGAAATTAACCAACTCAAGGTGAGAGCAAAATGGAGTCCACGAGATGGAAAGCTCCGGAAAGATAACGAACAGCTAAGGGGGCTCATGAGAAGGAAGAACGACTCAAATGGGAAGGAAATGGAGCACGGAAGAAACGGAAATAATGAACAAGGAATAGAATTAACAGAGACACGTGAGATAGAGGGTGAATTGGACGGGGTGAAAGACGAGCACACACATCATGGAGTTAGCGAGGACAATGAGAGGAGCTGCGGGAATGTGTCGTGACCCGGTGCAAGCAGCCGGATAGCCTCCTTCAGGAATGGGGAGACGCTATGCTCCTTGAAGTGGATCTCGACCAGGTGGGTCCGTCGAGCTTTGCGAGGTAGCGGGGGCGAGTGCTGTGGACGGGTGCACGTGGAGCTTGGGGGGTTTGGAGACCCCGGGAGCGCTTGAGGTAGCGCAAATCCCCAATGTAATTGTCCCGGTATGTGTGTTCACGAGTGTGGCGAAATGCGTGCTTAAACGCACGCATAGCGTGGGTGAAAGCCGTTGTGTCAAAGGGACAACGTGTGTGAGTAAAATGGTGTGGCGAGGTTGCGAGTGTACCGAAATGCGTGCTTCCCAGCATGCCGTGTGTGGATGCCAACCCGTGTGTGGATGAAGCACCGTATGTGAGTGGAACACGTGTGCGAGGAAATGGCATTCGTGAGAGAAACAGCGTGTGTGAGGTCGCTGTATGAGAGGGAGATGACGGTCGGCATGCGGGGAACATTGCAACCGCATGCCGAGTGCGAGTGTCATGTCGAGGCGTGTGAGCGTCATGGCACGTGGGAGTTTGTGCGCGAGAGTGCGACGAAGTCTGAGCCTGCGGTGGACAAAGGCCGAGTAGTGGCCGTAGCTAATTTTGGGGACGCGCGCGGGTTTGCCACGGCAGCGCGCGTGGGGTCCGTGCTGTGCGACCCGCACGGAGGCCGCCGCATGCGCGGCTACGCGAGTGAAATACCGGTCCGGAAACGCGCGGTGGATTCGAGCCGACCCCGCAGACGGACAAAGAAGGTAGGCTGGATGATGAATTTGGACGGATGGGTTTCTCCAGGCGAGCGTGTGTGTGAAGCTCCGACGGGCAGAGCACATGTGTTCGCATGGGGAACCCTCGACGCGAGGCTTGGCTTTTAATGCGGCAGGGTGACGTCGTGGCTGCATGGTTGGAATCCGGCAGGAGGGAAATCCCTGCACGGAGGTTACCGTCCGAGAAGGGACGAGGTGCGCGAACAGCTGCCATGACGTCACGGGGAAAGAGTGCAGGTTGCGAGTTGCCGCGCTGGTGAGCGTATATGAAAAAAAAAAGCAAGCCTCGCTTCGGGTGAACAGAATTCCTGGGCAAGGGTTGGAAGACCCCCCTGACCGCGCACAAGGATGGACTAGTTAGGGGGAAGGGTTAGTTTAGCTAGAACGGCTTCATGGGGCAGGATAAGTCCTCATGGGGCCCGTGGAATTGGATTAGTTAGAGGGATTTTAGTTGAGATTTAGGATGGATATGGAAATGATTATTTGAGGACATGGACAGACTGTGGATGTGTAGGGGGACGTAGCTTTAGCTTACGTAGGTTTAAAGGATAGTGCTACTAGTTTTAAGGGATGACGAGGGAGCACAAGATAGTTGAGGGATTTAGCAAGAGAATGGCAGTGATAGCGATGTGGTGAGAAGAGGAGTGGAATGGAAACGTGTTGAATGAGTGAGGCCAGCGAGCCTGTGTGATATGGAGTGAATGTGGAATGCATGGTGCGATGAGTGATTGGGGGGAGGAGTGATTCCCCCCACCCAGGGGGACCCAGGGTCAGTGCAAGTTGAGTTAGTGGGTTTAGTCAAATTGACAAAATGGAGGTCATTTTGCTGTTTGGTGGGAACGTAGGCCTGAAACCCATTTGGAGGGGTGCAGGAGCCTGTTGATGGGCTGGAGCGTGCTACGAATGGTGAGTATCGCTTAGTGGGTACCCGGGCTCGGGTTGTCGGCCCGCGGTAGGCACCCAGGCCCATGGGGTGGGCCGGGAATAGCCATCAGTGTGGCCACCGGTGGCCCTGCCATGATTGCGGGGCCCGGGGCGCCATTGCGCGTGGGTAGTGCATTGGCACGGGCACACAGGGAAGGGGCCCGGGGCGCCAGCCTGCCACGTGAGCATTTCAGGGGAGTAGCAGGGAGGGCATCCTCAGTGTTTAGGGAGCTGGTAGGCTCGGAGGCAAGTTGCAGGGCCGGGGGTGCCCATCGTTGGAGAATCGGCCAGAGGGAAGTTCCTGCCAAGGGAGCCACACGTCCCAGCCAACAAAACCGTGCGAGGGCACGAGGGAAAATTCGAGGGCGAGGGGGGCCCAAAATTGGTGAGGACACCAACACAAGGCGACGGGAAATCTTTGGTTTTTGTAGAACCAGCAGTTTTAAGCGAGAGGCGCTTTTTGGAAAGCCCCGGGGTAGTTTAGGTTAATAATGTAGGGTAGTTAGGAAGTGTACCCCTCCGCACCATCCATTCCTTCGCTCTCGTTGTGGGCCGCTGGACCCCCCCCCCCCACCCCCCCCCACTTGGGTAAAGTAGATCGCGAGAATCTGAAGGAAGCCATACTTGAGCGCTTAAGTTGGGCCTCGACACAGGGACAATAAGTTTCCCTTATTTTCCCCCTCCAGGAAAGGAACGTAGGGTTTGGAAGAAGTAGGCTTAGGTGACGATAGGCTAGCCGGACCAGAGACAATAAGGGGGTTTTAGGGAGAAAGTTTATAAGAAAGGGGAAATAAAAAATAAAATAAACAAAAAATAAGTTTGGGGCTAAATTGGGATTGTTTTTTAAACAATTAAGGGAGTGGTAATGGAACAAGAGACAGGCAAAAAGGCCGAATAGGTTGGGGGGAGACCAGTAAAGGGAGCGGTCGAGCCCGCCTCCCCGAGTGGGCCCACACCAACCGCACTCCCTCCACACACCTGCCTACAAAGGCTGTGCCTGGTCAGCTTTACCTGCCGGCCCTGTTTTTTTTTACTAACAAGGCCTGTTGCCCGGCCAGCTTCACCTGCCGGCCCCCGTTTTTTTTATAAACTACAAGGCCCTGTGCCCGGTCCAAGCTTCACCTGCGGACCCTGTTTTTTTTGCTTACAGCGACCTGTTGCCCCCCGCCGTTCCACCTCTGGCCGAACCTGTTTTTGCTACAAGGCCTTGGCCGGCCCCGCTTCTCCTGCCGGCCTGGTTTTTGCTTACAACCGGCCTGTTGCCGGCCTTTGCCATGCCCTTGTCTTTCCCTGGCTGCTTTGCCTTGACTCCATGCCTCTGCTAGTCCCCCTTTTTGTGGCCATTTTGCCCCATTTCTCCATCACCATGTGCCACCAGGATCATTCGCGCGAGCTCCTTGCCAGGACCTTGCCGTTAAAGGCAGCCAACACAACGGAACTGATGAAGCAGCCCGTGCACCGTGTTGCTCCATCCCAACCATCCGCGCTCATTTGCTTTTTGTGTTTGGGCTTGCATCAGTAACCATCCAGTTGTTTCTGCAGGGACTTGCCTGCAGGCGCCCACAGGAGACGGCATTTTGTGCCACCCCGTGCACCGTTTGTGTTTCACTGGCCTCATTCAAGGGAGGCCTAGACTGCCTTGGGTGCAGCCGGGCCACCAATTCCTTGTCACCTGTCATTTGGTTTACATTGGAGCCCAGAAGACTGCGGGGTGGGTGGAGCAGCCTGGCTTCCCTGCTGAAGAATGGCGCTGTGGGGATGGCCGCATGCGCCGGGTTTTAGGGTGGGAGTATGCCCTTTCAAGCAGCTTGAAGACTTTGAAAAGGTTTTGGTGACAGAAACACGGGGGCCTTTTTTGACAGGCCCGAAGAACATCCCGACCTTCAGCTGCGGAGCGGCTTCACCCTGGGAAAATACTGACTGACAAATTGCTATGTGCCCTTTTTCCCCACAGCAGTCCATCAGTTTTCCTGGCAATGGTTTAAGTGGTAAATTAAGTTTTTAAGGTTAATAATAGTTTAAATTGTACATGAGTTCTGCTTTCCCCCTGCAATGGTGTCTTAGCGCCCGGCACATTTGATTTTTAAGTCGTCTGGTATGAAGTGGGTTTGTTTAGTTTTAGTTACTCAGCCCGTAGGTTTATTTATTTTTGGGACACGAATACACTAATGTCGCATTCAGGGAATCCACAGAGATAAATGTACTATGGGGAAAACTTACACATGATGGGCACACGAAAAATTCGACGCCTTCGGGAACGAGTCCTGTAAAAGGGAGGGGGGTAGTGGTTTAACGGCTGTGGGAAATTCGCAAAGACACATATAGGTTTCTTTAGATCAGTTTTATTCCCCCCGGTAAGTCTGGGTGGTTTCAGAATTAGAATTTCAAACCACCGTTTTGTCTAATGGGAATTATTCGTCTGATCAGGGGCTGTTGATCTTTGGATAGCCGTTTTTCTTTTGCTATCGTTATTTTGGACCAAACCGCTTCAAACCACCACCTCCACCACCAACATCGCTCTTATCCGCTTCACAAACAACCCACCACCAACACCTTTCTCCACCACCGCATTCACACAACCACCTTAACCAATTGCGGCCCAACCCACACCGACCCCTCACGGACCACCACACACACCACCACGCCACCATTACCAACAACACACTCAACCCTTCAACCATCGCTCAACCACATCACCACAACCAAACCACCACGCCGCCTACAACCACCCGCGTTTCACCACGGGCACACGGTTGCCAGAGGCCGGCCTTCCGTCGAGGGAAAAGCAAGGTGCCGGCCCCGTTCCCCCCTCCCCCGAGATGGGGCGTTTCTCCGCGGTGGAGGTTCCCACCTGCGAGGGACAACAGAGAAGAACAAGACAACCTACCGCGTGGGCGCCGCGGTCCCGAATTGTCGGAAAAACGCTTTGCCATTCCTGGAAGTTTCCCGCCGTGTTTTTCTGGTTAGGGGGAAGTTTTAAAAGGGCGGGCTTGAATATTAAGCGGCGGCACGCGAGCGCTTGAGAAAAAGAGATGGGGGAAAGAGTCCGTGGAACTGTTTTGAAACCACAAAGGATCGGAGTCGAGGGTGGCCGAGAGAGTCCCGGGGTTGTGGTTGCTTTGAAAGGAGGAATCAGGAACGAGTGTTGCAGGATCGTGTTTGGCGGCTGAGGGGATTTGCGAGGGAGGGGCGCTTCCCCCCTGAAATCGCGCTCTCGTTTGCAAGTTGGGTCCCCCCGCGATCGGAAGAGACCGCCAGCCCGTGAAAGGCTGGGTCTGGAGACGGGGAAAAAAGCAAACTTTACCATCCAGTCCCGTTTTTCCTTTTTCCATTTTCTTTTGGGCTTTTTTTGTATGTGTTGTTTGTTGGCGCCCGGTCCCTAAATAAACACTGTTTAAGCGCCTGTTTTATATACTTTTGCTGTTTCCCTTATAGAAGAACGCTGTAGGCTTTTAGTTTTCTTCTTACTCCTCTTCTCCCCTTTCCTTCTCCCCTTCCCCCATTGCATGAATCCCCATCAATTTACGTGGCTTGCCGTCGCGTGTAATTAAATATATTGTTTTGCCTGTCCCCTCAATGTTTCCTGTTTCGTGGCGTCCTTTTTTCACCATTTGGTTTGCCCCCATCCTGGCGTAACCGGAATATGGCCGGGCTTTTTTAATACCGATAAAAGTGATCGGGTCCGGCGAGGATCGGCGATAACCAACCGCTCGGCAATCGCCATACAAACGAGCTGTGCGTAGTGGCCCCTGCGTTTTTTTGTTACCGGCCTCCCGCCGAGGTAATAGATCTCCCACACATTCCTGTTCTGCGCAAGTAATTAGTATATCACCAATTCGGCGATTTTGACCCTGTAGTGGCGTGGAAACGAAAGAGTTGGCCAGGTTATTGGTGTGATTAAAAACAGCACCCCGTTAGCCTGGGGTTCCGGCCGTTTTTGAAAAATCCCGGAAGGCTGCGACTGGATTGCCCAGTCGGGTGGCGTACGGCCGCGATTCGGCTTAAAAGCGGCTGGTCCCGCACGCCGAACGGGCCCGGGAACACAACAAATATATAATAATATATAATAATATTATATATAATATATATAATATTATATAATTATTTTTTGGGGGGCATTTTTTTGTGTTTGATCTTTAGTCCCTTGATTCATATCATTGTGGTTTTTGAAAAAATAATTTGCCAATCCTTTTTAAACTCGAGGTTGGTAAAATGCATTGAATTTTTATCTTAAAATTCGAACCCCACGAGCGGGTAAATTGTTTTTTCATATTTAATATTTTAAAAACAAATGGAACGACCACCTGACGTCCGCCAGTCGCTCTGCCCCACATTAATTTAACCTCATTTTACATACCTGGGACAAGTTTTGGATTTAAATCTTGATCCCAAGAAATTAAAATATTAAAATAAGTCTGGCTTGCCCAAACCCAACAAACGGTCTGGATTAGGTTTTGGAAATTTAAAACATATAATTTCCACATGTTTACGAGAATCATAAAACTGAGGCGTTAAACATCAAAAATGATGAAACCGGTTTCAAAGAGAAAGGAATTTATTTTATTTAGTAATTTAATTTAAGAAAATTTCCGTTCAAAAGCCAATGTGGCTTACCCAGACAACGTGACATATATTATTCCGGAAAACACCCCTAATTATCCCCAATATGTTGGGGATACCGGAACTATGAAAGTGGGAAGTTCCCCCTCGATCTTCAGAGCCATTTCTGCAGAAGTTTAAAATTGTCTAATTCTTCAAAAAAATCGTAGCTTGGCAAACCATGGGACCCAATGACATCATAGGTGGGAGATCTTTTTGGTTCCTCTGTAAGAGGCTGATCATACGTGGTAATGTTTTTGCTCCCGATCAGTTTCAGCCCCATGGCAGAAAGATTTTTGAAGGTTTTTTATGTTTTAAAAACACATGGCTGTCCAAAACCACATTGAAAAACCGATGACAATATCCATATATTATTTGGCAATAATAGAAATTTAGCCCTAAATACCCTGAAAATTTCATAAGATCGTATAAATGTTGTTTGACTTGTGGGCATTATTGAATGTCCTATACGAAGGGCCACAATGTGGACCATCAAAAAAATCCGCAACTTCTTTCACATGTGGGCCAAGTTTTCAATTTTTTTTTTCCATGAAGCGTGTTTGGAGCCAAGGTCCAAAGTTTTTTCCATTTTTTTCCAAAAATTTTCCAGGAAATAAACGATTCCCGTGACGACTATCCGATCTCACAGAGACTTACACATTCACTGTCCGCGATACAGATACTATCGAGTGGAACACACCTTCGTGCGTCAGAATTTCATGGCTCGCAAAACCAAAAGAAAACACCTAACCGCCCCCGCTCTTCGATCGGAACCACCTGCAACCTTGGAACATCCTTATCAAATTACAAAATTTCAGAAAGTGAGTGGCTCTGTCCATTATTTGCTACCTGGGGTGGGTATGGCTTTCCCTAATGGTTATGGTTGGTGGTGGCTTTGGGAATCCCCAGGATCCTTGAGTTTCAAATCCCACATGGCCTTGGTTTCGAATTATACTAGGTGGGCGGTTGTTTGGTGTGGTGTCCATATGGCAGCTAGCTCGATAATAGCTAGCGGAGGCAGTGAGCCTATCATTTCTTCTTGAAGCCGCTACTGTGTCGCTGAATTGCGCAAGTGCCCCTTCCTACCAGTACACACACACCCGGAACTGGACTCCATTTCGCCAACCTCGGAAGGATGGAAGGCCAGGCTTTTGAAGTCAACCCCCACTGGTGTATTAATTTCAGCGGCTGAACGGCAAGGCTTGAACTCATGACCCTAAGGAATCCAAGCCCGCCCCCTAACCACTGAGCAACACCAGGCTAGTGGGGTCTTTAAATCCCTGCTCGCCATCCTTCTGAGGTCAAAGCAAAATGAGTGCCAGCCCTTGCCCTGGTAAAATCCCTGTTGGTTCCCCAGTAAGCCCAAGGAGACTGGGCTTCGGCCAAAGCACCAACGCTTTTCTGCAACAGAGTATGGTTCCCAATCCTTTCTCCCTCTTAATTTTACACAAACATCCATAAATTTTGAAGTCCAAGATCAATGGCGGCCTGAAAAAAAAATTGACTAATTTTTGGTTCACGGGTTTGCCCGGGGGGGAGGCTTTACCCCTTTTGGGCGATTACTTGGTGATCCCTGGGAACAGTACTCGTTTGCAAACCACCCATCAAAAAGGTTTTTTAAATGGAATGGTTGTTTGTTTTTTGCCACCCCCTGGTTTTGGTTTTTGCCCTGTGGAGCCAAGGAAATATCTCAAAAGTTTTGGGAACGGATAAACGGACGAGAACTTTGGGTTGGACAAGGTTTTTTGTTTTTTTGGTGGTTGACCAAGGACCGGAAATTTTGAAATTTTTCCCGACTTTGGGTGGATCGGAACGGATTCCGAGATTTAATTTAAGTTTTATAGTGAATTTCCCCCTTTTACCAATTTGAAAATATAGGGCCAAAAAAACAAACTAACTCCCCTTTTCTCTCCCTTTTCCTTACTTTTCTTAACAATCCCCTCCTTGAAGGAATTTAGTTCCCCATTCAACTCAATTGGTGCTCAACGAGCCAGCCATGATCTTCCTGGGCAAAACACATTTTTCAGTTTTTGGACCTCCCCAAAGCAGCTGCCCCGTCTGGGGCATCCCTCCTTGTCCTTATAAAGTCCTTCCTTGGCACACTGAACTCCCGATCCACAATACAGGTTATCCCATCTTTGCCCACCTTGATTTTGGTATACTTGGCTCTTCCCCTCTTGGGGCTGGCTTTCCCTCCGCTTGCAATCTTTTTGCTTCAGCTTTGACGTCCATGGAAAATTGAAGGCCCTTCCCCAAGATTAATTCTCCTGAAGATTGAACGTTGGGTCTATGGGTCCCATCACTTCCACCATGCAACAGGGGTCAGTGGGACCTTCCCTTTTTTCTAACAGCCGTCCCTTTCCCCTGGGTCTTGCACCTCCTTGCTTCTTTCTGTGGCTTTTTTTGTTCCCCCGAGGTTCTTGCAGGGCCACAACACGGGTCCCCCACCATCCAAACCCCTTTCTGGTTTGAAAACACCTAAAAAACCAGGATCAACTTATTTCCCCCCCGCCTTTCACTCATTTGTTTCCCCCTTTTTTCCCCCAACCTTGTTTGGGAATCAACCTTACAAAATTTCTCTTTTCAATCTCAAATTCTTCCCCACCAGGTCCCCTTTTTCAAAGACAGTGGTTTCCACCGCCCCATCTCAAGATTTTCGTCCCCATTAACAAAACCCCTCGGATTCTTTTTCTACAACCCGTTAAACCCACCCAATCCATGCCTTCTTCCAAATTTTCAAGTTTTTTCCTCCTGAGGAAAGGTTTTCAATATTTGGTTTTATTTTTGGCCGCATCCCTCCATCTTTTAGCCTTCAACTCTTTGCTGTTTTGTGGCACCCCCTCCCTCCTTCTCTAATTCCTTGCTTCCTTCCCACCTTCTTCCTCCCTTTCCCCCTTCCCTTGGCTCCTGCCCCCTCCCCTCCTTGCTTCCTGCCCCCTCCACCGCTCCCCTGGCCCTTTTCTGCCCCCCTCCCCTCGCCTCCTGTTTCCCTGCCCCTCCCTCGCTTCCTGTCCCCTGCCCCCTCCCTTCCTGTTTCCTGTTTTTCTTGCCCCCTTCCCCTCGCCTGTTCCTGTTCCCTGGCCCCTCCCTCTTGTCCCTGTTCCCCTTCCCCCCGTCCCCTCTCTCCTGTTTTTCTCCCCCCTCCTTTTTTCTTCCTTCTCCCTGCCCCCTCCCTTTCCTTCCCTGTTCCTGCTCCTCTCTCCTGGGTTCCTGCCCCCACCCCTCCCCTCTCTTCCTGTTTTTCCCCATGCCCTCCCTCTCCTGTTTTTCCTGGCCCCTTCCTTCTTTTCCCTCCCCTGCCCAGGCCCCTTCCCCTCTCCTGCCCAGCCCCCTCCTCTCTCCTCTCTCCCTGCCCAGCCCATCCCTCCTTCGTCGGAAGAGACGCCAGCAGTGAAGGCTGGGTCTGGAGAACGGAGCCCAAGACTTCACCACCTGGTCCCGTTTTCCTTTTCATTTTCTTTTGGGCTTTTGTATGTGTGTTTGTGGCACTGTCTATAAGTAACACTGTTTAAGTGCCTGTATATACTTGCATTTCTTAT
>CM068954.1:12812811-12826262 GCA_035128595.1 Eptatretus atami
TGTCTGTGTCTGTGTCTGTGTCTGCAAAATTTTCCATGGTTAATATAGTTTCTTCACGGGCGTTCAAACAGAATACGTAACCATGCCAACGGCTTTTTCAACCAATTAAATCGATGATTACCTTTTCAACGGCAGATGATTGGGTGAAGGTGGAGGGCAGGGGTCGAAGTTCAAAACTACAAACAGACGGGTTTTTTGATTGAAATACGTTGCCAGTGAAAGAAGAGGATGATGATGACAAACTAACATAGAAACAAGCCGGTAGGCGACGAGGGATCCGCTAGGATCGAAGCGCTGGATACGATGCTTTTCATTCTGACCAATCCACCGATGAAGATTCATTGCGAAGACGTATTGGTTCACATACAATTGTTCCTCTGCCTGGCAAGGTTTTTCCTATTGCGTATTTTGCCGACTGGCACTCCTCATAAAAAATGACGGTAAATAGACACCCTATTTTTGAAAGGACTACCATTTGAAAATAATCGGTTTGCTGGTTTGTGCTGTGGAGCCTCGCGTTGCAGACACACACACACACACACACACACACACACACACACACACACACACACACACAGGAAAACCCGATAAACTTCTCTCAATGCTCTTGTTTGACCACACCTCCTGAGCACCACAATATTTTCCATAAGCCACGCCCACTTTCCATAGGCCACGCCCACTTTCCTACGCCACTCCCACTTTCCTACACCACTCCACTTTTCATCAAACACGTCCACTTTCCCTAAGCTCCGCCCATTTTCCTAAGCCCTCATAAAAAATGACGGTGAAAAGACACCCGATTTTTGAAGGACTACCATTTGAAAAATATAACCTCAATCAAAAATCGGCTCAAGTAAAATTTTCTAAATATCTCGAAGTGTTTAATTCCGAAGTCTCGTTTCTCTACATTCAAAACTGAAGGACAAGTATTGAAAATACTGTACGCGGTTTTTCGGCCGCTGCACAGCAACGGGTGGTTGCTAGGCAACGAAATTCAAACGCGCACATTCCCAGACCATATGCACCTGTTGGCAAAGTTTCATCGAAATCGGTTCGCTGGTTCGTGCTGTGGGAGCTCGCGTTGCAGAGCCAAACAACACACACACACACACACACACACACACACACACACACACACACACACACACACACACACGGAAAACCCGACAATAAGGGATATCTAGCATATATAGCGAATCCAATAATAAAAGAATACTACATTCTTTTTTTTCTTTTTTTTAATACATCATCAAGGCTCGTGGAAGAGCAAGAACACAGAACAGACAACGACGTTCACGGCAGCACCAAAAGTTTATGAATTTCGGTACGTCCGATTAATTAATGGGAATGTGAAACGGAAAATGGGTCAAAACGCTAGACAGGATTTCTTTGGTGTGCTTCAGGCATAAATTTGATATGCACAAACATACGGTGTATAAGCAATAAGCGGTGTATAAGCAGGAAGCGCATTCTCGATTGTTCCCCAAATTTATTTTTTTTTAACGCGGGCGGTGCATAGGCACAGAACGCTGGTGTGATTGCTCGATGCCTCGAAAAAATAGCTCGTTATGTAATGAAGCCAAAACATTATTGTTGCTTTTGTGAATATATAATACATGATGTTTATACAGCTTTGATTGATTCCAATTCCACTGGGACAGAAAGGAATCATCCGAAAGGCTGGAAAGCTTGAAGCCTGCGGCCTATCCAAACTGTGCGTCAGAACACCTGTGATGCCGATGGGCTGTAACCTTGCGACGTTTGATGATACTTTTAATAGTCGCTTTTGGTGTTTTTCACATTGAAGAGAAAACTTACAGGTAATTCATGGCGATTGTGAATAATAACACTTTTGTTGAGAGGAATTTTACCTCAGGTGCCGCAGATCGTATTATTTAATTATATGGGGTTTCATTAACGTTTTTTTTTCATAATTTTTCTCCGATTTAACTCCATATTCCGACATTATTTAGTCCATGAGTTACAGTGGTAAAAAATATTGAATCAGATTTGAAATATCAGCTTTTAATAAGCATATATGGTAATCTTGCCAGGAGCCAATCACACATTGCACCAAGCTTCCTCACACAGCCAATCGTGTAACAGCTAACAGATGAGCGGACAGCCATACTTGTCATATATATATGTGTGTGTATATATGTATATATATATATATGTGTGTGTATAATAATATATATATGTTGTGGTATATATATATATTGTTACGGCTGTGGAAATTCGCAAACATATAAAGCCCATAGGTGAGGTATTTCTGAAGTACATGTGTAGTTAGCTCCAAACCCGTTGTATAGAGGGAATTAATGTGATTCATTCGGGCTGCGATACTTTGAGTTAGGCGTTTTTCTGTTCTGCTTTATTTTCGAACCAACCACACTTCAACGTCAACAACGCCAACCAACAACAACGCTAACCACGCCACCACTCTAACAACGCCAGCCCCGCCACCCTCACAACCACGCCACCATCTCAACACCTACCTACACCAACGAACGCCATCCTCAGCGGTCTACGTACGACGGTTTGCGCGTTGAAGGCCGTCGAACGGCTTCGCCTCGCCCCCACAAGACGCAGGTGGAGGGAACGAGAGGGAACGCCCCCCTTCTCGAAGCGCCTCGAAGGAAGGTGGAGCGAGAACGGGGCGTGGCGCGGGCGGTATAAGAGGCGGAGGCGGCTGAGGCTTCTCTCTCTTCTTCGTCGATGCTTCTGCTTGGAGGTTCTTTGGTTCTCTCCTGAAGGCGTCGAGGGCCGGTACGGGCAGGCGCGAGGCGCGGCGGAAGAGAGCTCGCGGACCACGGCGAGTGACGGTCGCCAAGGACTTAAACACCACAGGGAAGTCGACTTCCAATTTCTTTTGGTTCTGTGTGAACGTGTGTGTGGCGCCGTGTCTCGTGAAGTAGAATTGTGTAAGTGGTCCGTGTGTCGCGTAATCGGTCGTAGCTCTGCGTCTTTTGTTCTATGTGATATATGTGCATTTCTGACTGTTGCTATACGTGTGCTTTGTGTCCGTCTGTGTAAATAAATGCGTCCTTGTTGAATCTTCCCCCGTGTCGCTGCGTCCTTCCTTCGTTGGGTCTCCATCTTGTTTCACGTAAAGGGTTCGTCGTGGGCGCGGGCCGCCCGATAATTAATCTGAACCGTCAAGGCCGACGATAACACCGCTCGGTTATCCGTTAGCCCGGAACGAGCCGCTTAAGCGGATCGTGTCCGAAGTCGGCCTGTGTGGCGAGGTACAATCCCTCGGTAGGTTACCCGTGCGGGTACTTAGGTATATCGACTTTCGGCGATTCACCCTATTCCGCGCGGGTAGAATAGCGGACTGGGTTGTGGTGAGGCCGAAAGGTCCACCCGTGACTGGATCCCGGCGTTAGCGGGAGGGTCACGACTGAATTGTCCGTCCGGTGGGCGAGGCGGTCGCGATTCGAGTCACGTGGCCGATCGCACGCCGACGGACGCAAATTCGCAACACTGGTGTACAGGAGTGTGATTCAAATCCACCTCGGTCTCCAAGCTAAATTCACAGGGAATCGGTCCAGGGGTGAGAGGAGCGACCCCGATTCCCTCCAAATTACGAGCGAGTAAAATTAACCCCTTACGTGGAATAGATGGCGTCTCAAGGCGAGCGGGAGCCGGGGTAGAAGAAATGTATATGTGTAGTAATGTAGGATCCATGGCCCAGGATGTAGACCCCAAGCAGGACATTGGTATGCAGGAACAGTTTCCCCCCAAACGAAACCAGAGCTCGAAAGGGCCAGCGGCAGCGGCCGCGGCTTTTGACACCCCTCCACTCCTCCGTCAAATTCCCTCCCCTGTCCCCAGCAAAACAGCACGCCATAATGGCGGATCAGGCAGCTGACTTCGCTTGAAGTGAAACAACTAATGGAGGCGATACAAGAGGTGATAGACGCTATGCGAAACCCATCTGGAGGGGTGCAACGGTTGTCAGGCCGCGGTGAAGGCGGGTGAGGAGAAAATAAATCGGGAGACGTGTAAGACGGGACACGAGGTAAAGAAGGCAATAGAAAAATTAAAAGAAAGTCAGGAGGAGACAAGAAGGATCGAAGGTCGTAACGGTGGAGTGTGAGAAAAGACTTCAAGACAAGACGGAGAGAGTTGATAAGCTGGGACTGGAGGTAAAAACGGAGACAGAGGAACTGGGAAGACGGATAGACAACCACAAGGGCAAGCCGGAAGAACAGTTAGAAGCCAAAGCAAGGTCGGAGTGTGCAAGAGATGAGAAAGGAATTGGAAAAGAAAGCTTCTGAGTTACAGAAACACCAAAACAAAGAGACGGAATTACAAAACGAGTTGAGGATGGTGAGAGAGGAAAGAACGAGAACAGAGAATGAAACGTTAAGGAACCACACTGTACAAATCGAACAGCTGGAAGCGAAGGCCAGATTAAAGAATGAGATGCAAGAAAGAGTAATGATGGAAGAACGAATGAGACAGAAGAAGGAAATCGATCAATGGAAGGAAACCACGAGATTGCAGAATGAGGAACAAGAAAGAGTACTGGAAGAACAAGGAATGAGACAGGAGAAAGAAATCTGTCATTGAAAGAAATAATGAGATTGCAGAATGAGGAACAGAAAGACAGTGGAATAAAAAACTGAAAGAGTATGAATTGAAACTGAACGACAAAAAGGAAAAAAATAGGTTGGAATACGAGAAGTTGGAGGAGCACGAATGAAGCAGGAAGGAGAAATGAGGAGATTGAAGGACACAAGAGATTGGAGAGTGGAAACGAGAGGAACAATGGGATAGAAAACAGAAGGAACATGAAGCCGAGGTTGACCAATTGAAAGAAAGGCGAGGCTGGAGTGCGAGGAGATAACAAAGAACAGCGAATGAAACACAAAAGGGAAATTAACCACATGAAGAAAACCATGAAACTGCAGAAGGAAGGGCGGAGAAGAAACAAGGAAGAGTAATGAGACAGCAGCAACTGAAACACAAGAGATGAACCAAATGAAGCAAACAACGAAACTGGAGAGGGAACAGGAGAGGAAAACAAGGAAGAATAATGAGACAGCAGCAACTGAAACACAAAAAGGAGATTAACCAAATGAAGCAAACAACGAAACTGGAGAAGGAAGGACAGGAGAGGAAGCAAGGAAGGGTAATGAGAGAACAGCGAATGAAACACAAGAAGGAAATGAGCCAATTGAGAGAAAACGATGAGATTGGAAATGAAGAGCAGGAGAAACTGTGGAAAGGAACAAAAAACTATACGAGTTTGAAATTAATGAACTGAAGGAGAGAGTGAAATTGAAATCCATAGAGATGGAAAAACTCAGAAAGAAACAGAAACTAATAAATGTATAGAGAGGCGGGGGAGACAGAAAAAATAGAGGAGAGACTGCACGATAAGGACGGGGTTAAAGGAACAGAACACACACACCACAGAGGTAGCGAAGGATAATGGGGTGAGCTCGTGGACTGGGTAGAGACCCGGTGTGAGCAGCTGGATGGCCGCCTCCAGGAACGAGGGGAGGGAGTATGCCCCCTTGAGGCGAATCACGACCAGGTGGGTCGGTCGTGTCAAGCGGAGTTGAGGACGAGTGCTGTGGATAGGTGCACGTGCAGCTTGGGGGTATAGAGGCCCGGGAACCCTTGTGGGACACGAATCCCCAGTGTGGTTGTGCAGGGGTGTGTGTTTGCGAGTGTGCGGACATGCGTGCTTTGCGGCACGCAAGGTGTGAGTGTGTCCCCGTGTGTGGAAGCGACCCCGTGTGTGAGTGGTGGGGTGGCAAGTGTGCCGGAGTGCGTGCCTCCAGCACGCCCTGTGTGGATGAGACCCCAGGGGTGAGTGGGACCCCCTGTGCAAGTGAAAGTTGGGTGTAGTGAGAGGGTCCGTGTGAGGGAGACAGTGTGTGTTAGGTCGCGGTGTGTAAGGAGATGTCGGTGGGCATGCGCGAGCATGCAGCCGCGTCTCCCGGTATGAAAGTGAGTGTGTTTGGAGTGGAGTCTGTGCGTCGTAACACGCAGGTGTGCGTGGGTAGAACGGAGACGACGGCGACAGAGAGACAGAGGCCGGTAGCGGCCGTAGCTGTTGTGGGGACCGTGCCGGGTTCACCCAGCAGCGAGCGCGAGGTCCGTGCCGTGCAACGCACGAGGCCCCCACGTGCTCGCTTGCGGGAGTGAAGCCCGGTCCGAAACGCCAGCGGTGATTTGCCGATCCCGCGGACGGACAAAGGTTAGCAGGATTACGGATTTGGACCGGACGGGTTCTCCACGCGAGCTTGTGTTAAGCTCCAACGGGCAGAGCACATGTGTTCGCGTGGGGAGCCCTCGGAGTGCGAGGTTGTTTTTGGGTGCGCAGGGTGACCCATGGCTGCACTGGGGTTGGAATCCGGCAGGAGGGTGAATCCCTGCCGGATGGTACCGTCCAAGAGGACGAGGTACACGTGGCAGCTGCATGACGTCACGGGCAAGGTGCAAAGTGCGCGAGCTGCGAGTTGCCGACGCTGGTGCTGCATAAATTGGAATACAAAATTAACGAAAGCAAGCCTCGCTTCGGCACGGTGAACAGGAATCCCTGGGCAAGGGGTGAAAGACCCCCTTACCAGGGCACAGGATGGAACTAGCTAGGGGAAGGGTTAGCTTAGCTAGCGCTCCATGGGGGCAGGGTAAGTCCTCATGGGGCCCGTGGAATGGATTAGGTAGAGGGATTGCAGGCAGATTTAGGATGGGAAATGATTTTTAGAGATTGGGAGACAGTGACAGACTTTGGATGTGTAGTGGGACGTAGCTTAGCTACGTAGTGTTAAAGGAACGTGCTACAGTGTAAGGGACGACGTGGAGCACGAGTTAGATAGGGGAGGTAGTTAGAAGGATGGCAGGATTCAGCGGTGTGTGTTGAAGAGTTGGAAAGTTGTGAGGTGAGTACATGGTGAGTGGGTGAGGCCAGCGGGTCTGTGTGAGTGGAGCGAATGTGGAATGCATGTGCGATGAGTGATTGGGGGGAGGAGTGACTCCCGCCCAAGGGACCCGGGGTCAGTGTAGAGTGAGTTAGTGGGTTAGTCAAATTGATAAAAATGGAAGTCGTTTGTTGTTGGTGGGAATGTAGGCTCGATACCCATTTGGAGGGGTGCAGGAGCCCTGTTGACGGGCTGGGAGCGTGGCTGCGAACGGTGAGTATCCTGAGTGGGTACCCGGGCTAGTCGGCCGTGGTAGGCCAAGGGCCCATGGGGGCCGGGTTAGTGTAGTGGGCACGGGTGCGCCGCTTGCGCGGGGGCCCGGAGCGCCGTTAGCCGCGTGGGCAGTGTCGTGGGCACGGGTGACCTCGGAAAGGGGCTCGGGGCGCCAGCCTGCCACGTGTGCGTTTCAGGGGAGTTGCCATGGGGGCACTCCCCGGTGTTTAGGGAGCTGGTAGGCTCGGAGGCAGTGTAGTGCCCGGGGGTGCCATCGTAGGGGATTCGGCAGAGGGTCGTGCCTGCCAGGGGGAGCCACGCATCCCAGCCATGAGACCGTGTGAGGGCACGGGAGGAAAATTCGAGGGCGAGGCCCGAAATTGTAGGAACAAACACAGGCGACGGGAATCTGGGTTGTTAGAACCAATAGATTAAGCGAGAGGCGCTTGTTGAAAGCCCCGGGGTAGTTTAAAGGTTAATGGATAGGGTAGATTAGGAAGTGTACCCCTCCGCACATCCATCCCTTCGCTCTCGTTGTGGCCGCTGGACCCACTTTCGGGTTATTGGGTTAGATCGCTGAAGTCTGGGGAGGCCATCCTGAGGCTTCGTTGGGCCTCGACTCAGGACGCTAGCCCCCCTCATTCCCCTCCGGGAAGGGAACGTAGGGGTTGGGAGTAGGCTAGGTGACAGAATAGGTTAGCCGAACAAGGACGATAAAGGGGGTTAGGGGACGATTTATAGTGGGGAAGGATGAATAAAAAACAAACAAAAAATAAGTTGGGGCTAAATTGGGGTTGACAAATTAAGGGGGGTGGGTATGGACAATGACAGGCAAAGACAGATAGGTGGGAGGAGACAGTAGGTAGGTCCGAGCCCGCCTTCTGCGAGTGGCCAGCACCACCGTACTCCCTCCACAACCTGCAATGCACGGCAAGAGGGCCGGCCAACTTCATCGGCTGGCTGTTGTTTTACTGCCAGGCCTGTGTCGGCGGATCGTCTGCAGCTGCTGTGCTGCAAGGCATGTGCGGTCGGATCGTCCGTCGGCTGTTTACTTCAGGCCTGTGCCGGCCAGTTCGTCTGCCGGCTGTGTTCGCCTGCAGCGCCTTGTTCTGTAGGCTCATGTTTGCCTGCTACCTTTGCCATGCATGCCCACTGTCCCGGTTCACCAGCCGCCCGTTCTGTCCAATTTTGCTTTGCCCCCCTTGTTCATTGCCATGTGCGCCAGGATCGTCGTTGCAACAGTTTGCAAGCTGCAGGAACTGTCCTGTTGGCAGCTACAACACGGGCCTGCAGTGCGGCCCGTGCGCCGGTTCTTTTGACTCCTTGTTTTGTCCCTGCAGAGTCCATTGATCCTGGGCCATGGCGGTAGTGTAAATTATAAGGTTAAGGATAAGGTGTATTGTAAATATGAGTGAGCCCCCGGAATGTCTGTCTAGCGCCGGCAATTTTTATTTAAGTCGTCCGTATGAGTGAGTTTGTTTAGTTAGTTACTCAGCCTCAGGTTATTTTTTTGGGGACACGAATACCATGAATGTCGCACTCAGGGATCCGTAGTGTAAAACGTACTAGGGGAGAACTACACATGATGGCACACGATAATTTGACGACTCGGGACGAGTCTGTAAAAGGGGAGGGGGTAGTGTTACGGCTGTGGAAATTCGCAAACATCATAAAGGTCCCATAGGTGAGGTATTTCTGAAGTACATGTGTAGTTAGCTCCAAACCCGTGTATAGAGGGAATTATGGTGATTCATTCGGGCTGCGATACTTTGAGTTAGGCGTTTTTCTGTTCTGCTTTATTTTCGAACCAACCACACTTCAACATCAACAAACCCAACCAACAACAACGCTAACCACGCCACCACTCTAACAAACGCCGCCCCGCACTCCTCACAACCACGCCAACCATCTTCACCACGCTACTCTACACCAACGAACCCATCCTCAGCGGTCTACGTACGACGGTTTGCGCGTTGAAGGCCAGTCGAACGGCTTCGCCTCGCCCCCCACAAGACGCAGGTGAGAGGACGCACCCCCTTCTCGAAGCGCCTCGAAGGAAGGTGGAGCCGAGAACGGGCGTGGCGCGGCGCGTATAAGAGGCGGAGGCGGCTGAGGCTTCTCTCTCTTCTTCGTCGATGCTTCTGCTTGGAGGTTCTTTGGTTCTCTCCTGAAGGCGTCGAGAGGCCGGTCGGCAGGCGGCGAGGCGCGGCGGAAGAGAGCTCGCGGACCACGGTGAGTGACGGTCGCCAAGGACTTAAACACGCACAGGGAAGTCGACTTCAATTTCTTTTGGGTTCTGTGTGACTGTGTGTGGCGCCGTGTCTCGTGAAGTAGAATTGTGTAAGTGGTCCGTGTGTCGCGTAATCGTCGTAGCTCTGCGTCTTTTGTTCTATGTGATATATGTGCATTTCTGACTGTTGCTATAACGTGTGCTTTGTGTCCGTCTGTGTAAATAAATGCGTCCTTGTTGAAATTCTTCCCCCGTGTCGCTGCGTCCTTCCTTCTATGGGTTCCATCTTGTTTCACGTAAAGGGTTCGTGTGGGCGCGGGCCGCCCGATAATTAATCTGAACCGTCAAGGCCGACGATAACACCGCTTCGGTTATCCCGTTAGCCCGGAACGAGCCGCTTAAGCGATCGTAGTCCGAAGTCGGCCTGTGGCGGGTACAATCCCTCGGTAGTAACGTGCGGGTACTTAGGTATAAATCGACTTTCGGCGATTCACCCTATTACCGCGCGGGTAGTAATGCGGACTGGGTTGTGGTGAGGCCGAAAGGGTCCTACCCGTAGACTGGATCCCGGCGTTAGCCGGGAGGGTCACGACTGAATTGTCCGTCCGGTGGGCGAGGCGGTCGCGATTCGAGCACGTGGCCGATCGACGCCGACGGGCGCGAATTCGCCAACAATATATATGTATATATATATATGTGTGTATATATGTTGTGTGTGTGTTATATATGTATGTATATATATGTGTGTATATCTATTATAATTCCAGCAATCTCTGTCTGTTTGTCTGTCTTTGTCTGTCGACCGCCGTTTCTCGACGACCGCCGATCCGATCTCATTGAAACTTTGCCAGGAAATTGCCGGGGACCGCGGATTGCCTTTTCGGTTTGATATCGATCGGACAAGCGGTTCCCAAGTTACGGCCATTTTATGCTTTTTCAGTGTTGAAAAGTGTAATATGGCAGCTGAAGGTGTCGTTACACCTTCTCACCTTATCATGCCATTTGTCCCCAAATTATTAATAAACAGACGACCAGCGCTCCGATCGGATTGAAACTTGCCAGGAATATTGCCGGCGGCCCCGCAGATGTGCCCTTTCTCGACGGTTGTGATATCGATCGGATCGAGCGGTCCCAAGTTACGGCCACTTATCTGTCACCAATGACAGGACACGGTGCTATGACATCACGAATGACGTCACAATTAATGTTTATTTAGTATTATTTATATTATTTATTTATTTTTTTTTTGCACGATTGACGGTCCGATCTGATTGAAACTTGCAGGAAATTGCTGGGACCCGCGGATGTGCCTTTTCAAGGTTTGATATTAATCGGATAAGCAGTTCCAAGTTACGGCCATTTATCTGTCGACCAATGACAAGACACGGTGCTATGACGTCACGAATGACGTCACAATTAATGTTTATGTATTTGTTTATTTATTTATTTTTGCACGATTGACGTCCGATCTGATTGAAACTTGCCAGAATATTGCTGGGGACCCGCGGATGTGCCTTTTCAGGTTTGATATTAATCGGACGAGCAGTTCCCAAGTTACGGCCATTTATTTCGCCACCAATGACAAGACATGGTGCTATGACGTCACGAATGACGTCACAATTAAGTTTATGTATTTTTTTTTTTTTTGCACGATTGACGGTCCGATCTGATTGAAACTTGCCAGGAATATTGCTGGGGACCCGCGGATGTGCCTTTTGAGGTTTGATATTAATCGGACGAGCGGTTCCCAAGTTACGGCCATTTATCTGTCGACCAATATTCTGCGAGAGAGGGGACGGGAGAGGGGAGGATGAAGTGGGGGAGAAGGAGGGGGGAGAGAGGAAGGGCGAGACTAGGGGAGAGAGGGGGGAGAGAGAGGGGGGTGGAGTGTGGCGAGAGAGGGGAGAGAGGAGGGGCGAGACTAGGGTGGGAGAGAGAGGGGGAGAGAGGGTAGACTAGGAGGGAGAGAGGGGGGAAGAGAGGGGGAGAGAGAAGGGCGTCACAATTCAAGAGAGGGGAGAGAGGAGGGGCGAGAGAGGGGGGTGAGAGTGGGGGGGGACGAGAGAGGGGGGCGAGACTAGGGGGGAGCGAGGGGGGGCGAGAGAGACGGGGCGTCACAATTCTTCTTCGTTTGAATATGATGTCACAATTGACGCTGGGGACCTGAGTATGTTTTCCAGGTGTTTCCAAGTTATGGCCATTTATGATACGGTTGGTCCAATCTAATTGAAATAATGCCCAATTCAGTCGTCGTTTACGCACTCGGGCCTGCCCCTACGGGCCCGTAAGTAGTATATATATATATATATTATATATATAGTAGTATCATTAGTATGGAGCCTCAAGGTGGTGTACAGAAACGTTTTTTTAAAAATAACAATAAATCAAAGTGCAGGAGGTGAAATTTGCTGCACATGATGTGCAATGCACCAGAGTAAAACAAGTGTTCACATATACAAAGGATGTCGAATAAATGAAGAAGATATAAGGACACCTGACGTTCGGCCGAGGCTTCAGACTTTGGCATGCTCACGAGGCTGTGCCACCCATCATTTTTGATGGGCTTATATATGGTTAATCTATAATCATAAAGCTATGGATAATGGCAATGCACGTGATATAATTGGTGCATGATGATATGGGTATTGGTGCCATAATAGTAATGTACCTGTTAAGGATGTTTTTTTGCTTGGAATGATCCTCGCGAGGTGCGAGGCGATGCGACTATGCGCTGCACCGAATGCTTTTATGGTTTTAAACGAGTTTATTGTTTTCCCAAAACGACAAAAGAGCAGTCTGACATTCTAGGCAAGGCGTGAGACGTTGAAATTCAAATTCCACAAAAACAGGAGAGTTATCACATGAGAATCCGGATCAGCCTAATGCATCAAGATCCAAGCTGTGGAGCAAACTGTCCAGATGTGGTACTGTGTGTTACCACACGACACAGAAAAGGCATCGTTCAATGAGCACGGAATGTATGGGTAAACATTTGTGCAATACAGGAATGTCCAATATAAATGTTTAGCTGCAGCACAAATACAAGATGTACGAAACAGAAAAAGGGGCAAATGACCCAGGTTTAGCTTATTTTCACGACACCACAAATAATTGAAATGTTTGCCAACAAAAGATGGAATGTGGTTTTGGATTTTTCTGTCATGTGTTTAGTGGGCAGATGAATCAATTAGGAACGCAGTAGATACTAGTATATTTCATGGCCAGGCATCTAAAAGTTTTCAGACCATTAAGAAACCGGCTATCTCTACAGGTTAATAAGGAACGAACTCACTCCAGGAAATATTGAAACAACAGTCGTTATAGAATTGTCTTGTATCGGTTGATTGCAGGATCTTCTTCTGACTCGTCAGAGCTATTATCCACATAAACAAATCCAAGATGTCTAAAAGCTTATTCGGTCCTTTGTCAGCTTTTTACCAACAAAATTGTAATAAAATAATTGTAATGATGGTATTCGGCCTATTATGCGACCATCGTGCAGGATCTCAATATGCCAATTAAGGACGCCACCAGGAAGCCATAGCACAGCGTGGATGGGAATCGAGTGGAGGTGACTTCGAAACTTCAGCAACTTTGGATGGACACATGATAGAAGCAAATAGCCTGTGTTGGTTCAGTGGTTAGGGTGGCTGACTTGGGATTTTTGGATCTGAGGTTCGAACCCCGATTGGCTTGTTGAAATTGACACTAGGTGGGTTGACTCAACCTATCAGTCAGACCTTCTGAGGTCGGCGAAATGAGTACCAGTGTACTGTAATTGGGCATTGCATCAGCAGCATCGCCGTGCTCTCAGCCAATGATGCCACCTGCATACCTTGTGCTGCCATAATGAAGGCGGAAGGAGAAGCAAGGTGTAAATGGAAAATGAAAGCTTAATTCATAAAAGTTTTTGAACAACACAGTTCAAATTTCTCGGCTTCAACACAATCGCCTTCTTTTGTGATACCGTACATCATTCAATCAGATTTTCCAACTTGTTGAAAACATTCTCCAGTTGCTGCTGAGTAATTTCAGGAATTGTATTTGTGATCCTCGCCCTAAGTTCA
>CM068954.1:12826272-12839670 GCA_035128595.1 Eptatretus atami
GTGGCTTTGATGAGTAAACAACAGTTTTACATAGCCCCATAAAAAGTATTCCAATAGGGACAGGTCAGGTAAACAATTGGTCCACATCTACTGAGCCACTTGTCAAGGAAGACATCATTCAAGAACCGTCACACATTCGAAGCTCCAAGGCATGGAGCCTTGTCTTGCTGGTACAAGGTGATAAGTGAAAGATTTAATTGTCGTATTTCAGGAAGAAAGAATCTCAACGTTACAAAGTAACATTCACCGTTGATTGTTACTTCTTCAAAAGGACATGAACACTGGCATAATTCCTAGAGTGCACCACACATTGATTTTTGGTTTATTTCATGTTTCCAAACTTCCTGAAGTTTTTTTTTTTTCCCCAAATGCAGCAATTTGGGCAGATGACTTTTCCACTGATGTGGTGTTGCCTAATCAAGAAAATATGTCAACTCGTTAAGAAACAGGGAATTGTGCTTTTTTATTTGATATGTTGATAAAAATCTAACTTACGTGGTAGTCCTCTTCCAGTAACATTTGAACCACTGAATCTTGTAAACATGTTTATGCTATTCACTTTGAGGATTTTGTGCACTGTTGGTTGCAGGATGTTTCGTTCACTAGATGTATGTCACGACTTTTGTGGACTCGTTTCAAATGCTTCCTGAACGATGGCCACAGTCTCCTTGTGGATTTGAGGCCTCCCTGATCATGGTTTGTCATTCACTAACCAGGTTTATTTAAACATTTTCATCCAATTGTTAATCGAGTTCCTACATGGTACGGCTGTCTTGTAATGAGCGGGGAATTTCTTCTCACTGTTGTTGACTTTGTTCTGCTAACCTTAAAACACAGTTCACCTTTTCTTCTACGGTCGCCGTTTTACATCAGTTTTAGCATCTCACATGAATTGCTCCACCTCCCTCCCCCAACAAGGAAATTCTCTGTATGTATGCGTGTACGTCTGAAAATCATAGAAAAAAAGCACGACATCATGTGTTGACCGAGGAGAAACTGACCTCAAAGAAGGAAATCGATCAAAACCCCATTCTGGTGGTGGAGTTGCACTGCACATGAAGAACTCCATTTCTCACTCTCCATGTACTACTCTTACACCTGCCAACCCCCAGTAGTACCTTTGACTCCAACTTCCCCTCCGCCACCACCACTTGAGTGTTGGACCGTCCTCCTAACAGTGATGACTCCATCTACCCCTCTCTCTCACTCTCTCTCTCATCCCAACTCTCTCTCTCATCCCAACTCTCTCTCTCATCCCAACTCTCTCTCTCATCCCAACTCTCTCTCTCTCTCTCTCTCTCTCTCTCTCTCTCTCTCTCTCTCTCTCTCTCTCATCCCAACTCTCTTGCTCATATGTGGTGATTTCAATTGTCACCATGCAACTTGGCTGGGTGTTAGTACCTCTCTCACCAGCCATGGCACTTCAGCAAAGGACTTCTGTGACACCATGGGACTGCTTCAATCTGTGAACTTTCCAACTCATATTTCTCGCAATGGTAAATCCTCCCTTCTGGACTTGGTGATAACTAACTTTCCCACAAATGTCTCCTGCTCTTCTTCTGTTCTAAATGGTTTATCGGATCATGTGCTTGTGAGAGTCAACATTTCTCTGGCTATTCTCAGAGAGCTGATTTAACGCCGACAAGTCTGGCATTTCACTCAAGCAGATTGGCGGGTACTGCAAGCAGCCTTCTCTCTTCAGGACTGGTCTTCCATATCTGCTGCCCCGATATTAACTCAGCCTGGGAATTCTTCCACAGAAACCTGCTCTCTTACATGCACAGATTCATCTCTTCTTGTATTCAATTATCCTCTCTTCCCTCCCATGGGACACTGAATCCTGTGGTGAGACATCTTTCCTTCTCTTCCTGGAAGATGATTTCCAACCGAATGCAATCTCAGTGCATTCCAAAAAGTCCGCATCAAATGTGTGTCCACTCTCCGGAGAGCAAGAAAACAACATCTGTCCAACCTCATGATTGCACTTTCAAACTTCTCTCCTGACTAAAACCTGGGGGCTCCTTGTTAAGTCCGTCTCTGGTGTATGCTCCGCTTCCATCCCTTCCCTCTCTTCAAATGGCACCACAGCCGCCTCCGTTCTTGAGAAGGCTGAATGCCTCAATTCTGTATTTGCTTCCAAATCTTGTATCCCCAACCCCTCAAACCCATCCTTTTGGTTGTACCCAACTGCTCCTGGACTCTGTCTTTTGGACCGGACGACATCAGCTCACGTGTCCTAAAACCCTGCCCTGCTGCTCTTTCCCATCCTCTCTCTGCCATTTTCACCCTCTCATTTACCATAGATCATCTTACATCTGCTTGAAAATCCAACAACATCACTGCACGACATAAAAAGGTGCAAAAACTGATCCCCTGACCTACAGACCTATAAGCTTACTTCCAATCATCAGCAAGGTCAATCCATCAACACAGTTGAAATGAAATCCTTCCTTTTCCCCAAAAACCTCATCTCAGATCACCAATTTGGATTCAGACCAGGCGACTTTACCTTGGACATGCTACTTCTACTCACCCAACAATGGATGGAGGCCCTCAAAGCCAGACATGAGATTAGGGCCATCTCTCTGGATATATCTCATGCTTTTGATGCAGTGTGCCATCCTGCCATGCTCTCCAAACTCTCTGCCTATGGCATCCAAAGCCAACTCCACAGATGGCTTATTAACATTCTCTCCTCTCATAGCCAATGTGCGGCTCTCAACGGAATCCTTTCATGTCCTCTCCCTGTCAAGGCTGGAGTTCCCCAAGGCAGTGTTCTGGGTCCAGCCATATTCCTTGCCTGCGTATTCGGTTAATGGTCAGGGTGGTGGGCTTTAGATCCGAGGCGTCCTGAGTTCAAATCCCGCTCAGCTGTTTGATTAATACCAGGTAGGTTAACTCGGCCTGTCATCTTCCGAGGTCAGCAAAATGAGTGCCAGCATGCTGGTATACTGTGTCGGAGTGGCGACCCGTCCAGGATTGTGTCCATAGCCAAAGAGACTGCTTAAGCAGCACAAACGCTCTGCACAGAGTATGGTCCCAATCTCCTCCTCCTTCCTGCCTCCTCTCCTTCTCTTCCTCTCCATGTTCCTGAATCTTCTTAATGATCTCTCTGACTCTGGAAAATCTTCTTTAACTATTTGCTGATGACTCCACCCTCTGCCATGACATCCCTCATCCTTCAGGTAGGCAAACTGCAGCTTCTTCCCTCTCTTCAGACCTTGACAAAATCACAAGCTGGTCAAACACTTGGAATATGTCTTACAATTCTGACAATTCTCACACTCACTCTATCTCCAAAATGACCGTTTGGCAAACCCTCCTATTTGCTTTCTTACCAATCCTCTTGAGGAAGTACAGTCATTCAAACTCCTAGGTCTCACTATCAGCCATTGTTAGTTTTTTTTTTGTTTTTTTTTTGGTATACATGTTCGAGGCTCATTGAGAGCTAACACACAGATGTAACAACAAGGGAGCATTGGAGACAAGAATGCGGGAGAGGGAAAGGACAAAGCAGTGAGCGAACAGATGACGTCAGGAGATTGTGGAAGGGAGCAGGGATATGTGTGCGGTGCACAGCGTTAAACAAGCATGGACACTTACAGAACTTTCAGGTCCTTACAATGACAGGGACTATTCAGGAGGGAATTTGCAAGGAGGTGGCTCGTGGATTAACGTGGTAGAAAATATCGTGGGTTTTGGATTTAGGGAAGACAAGAGATGCTTGGTGAACAGATTGTATAGAAGACCTGGAGAGAGAAGAGTGCGGATTGAGAGAGTGTGGGAGTTGTTCAAACACGGCGGAAAAAGAGGAATGAAAGAGTAGGTAGCAGTGATTCGATTTTGGTAGTTTACCTGTAAGGGGGTTGCTGGCAGACCTTGAGCGCCCCTGCGGAGTTTGGGGGGACATATTGCAGGACAGGTGGGGGGGGGGGGAGACCCGGAGAGGAGACAGTTAGGAAAACAGAAAACCACCGACCTGTTTGCTGTGAGAGATTGAGAGACCTAAAGACTCAAACCTCATCACGGGATTATTACTATCCATCCATCCATTGGGACCATACTCTGTGCAGAGCGTTGGTTGTCTGCTTAAGCTAGTCTCCTTGGCTAGTTGCGGCACATTCTGGCACGGGTCGCTACTCCGACACAGGATACCAGCAAGCTGGCACTCATTTTGCCAACCTTGGAAGGATGACAGGCAGAGTCAACCTCACATGGTATGAATTCAACAGCCGAGTGGGGGAGATATTTTGTGGTGCTGGGTTCGGTGGCGAGGACGACCGCTAGATGGAGCAGTTGGGCCGTTTCCCACCGAACACCGGAATTGAAGGTCGTAACCTTCGGATAACTCCGAAGGTCACGAGTCCCTTAGTGGACCGTGGACGCCAATATTGTCTAATTCCAATTACAGTAACCCACGCCATCTTAACTGGGGATGAGAAAGCCACACCCTCGACGACTGCCGACCAGTCGTTTACCGACTGATCACGGCGTAGACCGGCTGGGGAATTACCAGCTGCCTACCAATATGAACAATTTACGCGCACCGTGCTGGGTCAATGATAGAAACGACAGGCAACGAGCTGGTACATTTAACACGGGGTTTATTTATTATGGGGAGAGGGAGACAAAGAGCAGAGTTGCACCGAATATAATCAAATGTACAATTATGCAAGGCACTTATACCGTTTCGACTTAAAGACTGGGCCCACAGACACACACACATCCAAAAAGAAATGGACCCCACCGGGTCTTTATTCGGTCCCCCAGCCGAGGAGGAGAGTTCAGCTGGGGGGACAGAGTTCCGTGGTGTACCTGGCCACGTCGTGCAGCTTGCCGACCTGCCCCTGAGGAGCCCGGGATTCTTAGCGGGGAAGTCGGATGCTCCGACCACCAGCCCTATGCGCTCCAACACAAACCACCACGGTGGGACTCGAACCCGCACAGTCAGCTTGCACAAGCACGAGAGAACCAGGGACGAAGACCGAAGGACCCGACAAGAGCGCCCAGCGGCGAACCGCGGCGTGTCACCGCACCAACAATCTTTCTTCTGCGACCCTATCTCTTTCTCCCTCCCCGCGGAGGGGGGGGAATCCGTCCCTGGGACTCGCTTCTGATTGGACAGGCGTTTCGGGTCTCATGGTGGCCAGCCGTGATTGGAGGAGGGTCACGGTAGGCGGGGAAAAACAGGCCCCTTCTGGGCGGAGTCTCTGTGGCTGTTTTGGCGCTTCCCTCTTCTTTGTCGCTTAGTCGAGATATTCTTCTTTCCCTGGGCGTTCTGGCTTCCCATTGGCTGGGGCGCGCGTGCGATGCTCGCCCTTCGCTCCTTGGGCAGAGGAAACACTCCATGCCCTTTTTTTGGAGTGGGGCTCCGATCTGAGGCGATGGAAGCCCCGCACACGTCTGTGCTCGGCACGCATGCACGTCAGGAAGGCCGATGGTGGCAGGAGCGAAGGAGAATGTTGTTTTTGTTGTTGGATATTAATTCTAACTAAAAAATAACTCACTGCGCACATACACTTAATCACCCATTAAACATAGGGACGGGACCCTAACTATAAACACATACTTATCGAAATAACTGAACTGCGTGGACTCTGGCTGTTGTGTGCAAATGGCTGCCAGATTCTTAACAATATCAATGATCCTAAATGCTTTGGTTTCCACAGTGTGAAGCCGAGAAAGGTGAGAGGCGGGAGCACAAGCCCAGAGCAGTACTCCATCAGGCTGCAGACGAACGCTTTGTATGTGGTCAGGAGCGGAGGTGTGCCAATGAAGGACTTTGCATGATGGAGGATGCTCAGCCAGCGACTGGCTTCGGAGGGCAGCTTGGAAATGTGGCTTTCCCAGGAAAGATTATGGCAGATGGTGAGACCCAGAAGCTTGCATGAAAGGACTTCTTGATGAGGATTGTTGAGAAAGTAGATGGGGAGGGGGAGGGGGGGGTTCCAGATGGTCCTTTCGGAGAGACATGGTGAGAGTGTGAGATTTGTCAGGATTGAAAGACATGTTCCACGTGTTGGACCAGCTTGTGATTTTATCCAGATCTACAGAGAGTGAAGATGCTGCTGCTTGCTGATCTGTGGGATGACAGATCGTACGGCAGAGGGTGGAGTCATTATCAAAGAGATAAAGAGGATTTTCCAGAGTCGGAGAGATCGTTGATGATTTTTGTTGGGCCCGATATGTTCTACTGGATCAGGCATCGCGTGGCTGAGGTATGCGCCCTTCCGAGTGCCCTTCTATGTTATTATAGATACATGAGGAATGAACAAATACAGACAAAACATTCACCTTTTAACAAGACACTCACGCAGACATCACAATCACTACACATGCATACAATCCTCCATCCATGCTGAAGCTGCCAGTCTTGTCAATACCCATGTATCATTCTATCCCTAAATAGTAGAGGGGTTCACGGATATTCCCAGTATGTAGCCTCAGTATGTTGGGGATGTCGCACATTGATATGCGGGAAAGACGTTCTGCCTGTAACTCCTTTTAATTGCAGGTGCCCTCCTGGTGAGTAGTTTGGTATGATTTACACAGACAAGGAGGAAGTAGTTCGTGGTGAGAAGCATGTTGGGTGGTTACACATTCCCCTTGTGATATCAGAGGAAAGAGGAGACCTGTTTGGCGAGGAGGACACCTGCTGCACGCCTTTTGTTGGAAAGGCGTTGTACATTTCACCAAGAAGGAATTCCCTACACTTTTAAGACCCCACGACCAGAATTCCTAGCGAAGAGGTAGAGCCCTGTAGAGGTGACCAAGGTGTGTTCATTTTGCATTTTGATTTAAAAAAGGGATTGTCAAACACTGACCCTCCTGGATCTATGCAATATGCTTAGTTTGTTATAACACACTCCAAATAAATTATTTTTCCGTAAACACCGTGTTTCTGGAATCACTGTTGGATTCAACAACTCTGTCCGATGCAAGTTTTTCAGCTCTCACTGGCTCAGTGAATGTTCAACCTTTTGTAGACCACTCACTTCCAGATCACCATTGATTGATTGTTCGGTTTCGTTGAAGTTCGACAACGCAACACATTTCCTGTAATTGTGCGAAATAGAAGTAGAAGTTTGTTCTTCTTCTGTCATGGAGGGTTTCGAAGTGAATTCTCTTTTTCCTGGTCTGTTGTATTCCTTGGAATTTGGCGAAAAATGACAAACGCTGCACAGTCGGTCTCAGGACGAGTTTTTATACAAACCTGGGTGTTTGTCACAACACAACACACCTATTACTTCTTAACGACACAGTGGATGGATTTTCACATCTTGTTACCATTTTGGTTCCGCGTCTATCAGCGGTGTATACTGTATGCCTAACAGTGAAAATCTAGAGCTGGGAGAGTGATGTCATAGGGAGGTGAGGGTGAAGGGGTCCAGTGCCTAACCCGTGAGGTCATTCCTCTTGGAAAACTTTTTAGTTTCAACCAGCTTGGGGTCGGGTGGCCCTCCTGAGCGATTCTCTTTGCTTGAAAGTGGGGGATGGGGGGGGGCATTCTGATTCCCTTTACTTTAAACACTGCTTACTAACACGAGTTAGACTGGTGGGATAGCCTACAGGTGTGCATACATAGTCTCTGAGCTGTCTATCCTGGATTTGAATCTCCATGCAGCTATAAACTGGCATTCTGGTGTTCGGCAGGCAGGGTAATTTGGAAGGCATCAATGTGTGTGACGTCCCTCAGATGGAGGTTAAACGAACGTCCCGTCTGCCGGCATTGGTTGGTGGATGTTAAAGATCTCACGGTGTCCTTTGTGAAAAGTTAGTGAGTTATTGGTGGCACCATGGTTTGTAAATTCCTGCCTCGATCACGGGTAGCAAGTGGTCTGATGTTCTTGTTTGCACTGCTTACTGTTTTGGAAAGTGATTGCTATCTGCGCAGCAGCTTCTGCATTATGGGAAACCAGACTCTGTGCAGGTGTAATGGTTGGAGCGTTTGCCCCAAGTCTGGGAGGTCGGCGGTTCGAACCCGAGCCGGGTCATACCAAAGATGTTTTAAATGGTACGTGCTGCTTCCTTGCTTGACGCACAACACTGAAAAATGAGAGAGCATGGACAAACAACCATACGTTGGCAGCCATCCACAGATTTGATGGGTCAAATGGCTCCCCTCCTGCATTGAAGTTCCTTGTAACAGAACATACTGTGTATTATGAACAAATGGACCAGGTAGCTTGCTTGTTTTTTCATGGTCTTCTTTGGCATTGAAGTGCAACCTACACACACACACACACACACACACACACACAATGATACAGTACAGTTTGTGCTTTATAAATCTGCATTTGAAATGACACACTTAATAGAAGAAGCCCACAGGTACAACAAAAAATGCATAAAATAATCAGCAAAGAGTACCTACACAGAATAAGACTAATTCTGAAGTCATCCCTTCTCCAAGAAACAAAACCAAAGCTACACACCAACTTGCAGTGCCGGTATTCAATATAGCTCTGCAATTATAAACTGGCCACAATTGGATCTCAACAATCTCAAATGTTGTCAGGTCAGGTTCGATCTGTGACCTGCTACAGGTACCATGTAAACCTGTACTAACCTGTTCCATGGTCGGGTGTCGGCGACTAAACCGTCTCCCCACCAGGTTTTCTGGTGAGGAGGGTGTTTGGATATGGACACCCAGCAGGATTAAAAAAAACCTGTCAAAGGGCGGAGGAGCTCCTTGTGAGCCAACGGCCATCCATATCTAGTGCCCAACTGTGTCTGCGGACGTCCTCCTGCAGTTGGGTTACTTTTTATTAGGAGGTTGGTGGTAGGATTTGCACTCCGGCCACCGTAAACATTCATTCCGCAAAACACAAAACGCAAAAAAATCTGAAAACCCACTCCGTGGAAGTACCTCCTGTGCAGCTTCCTTCGCAGGGCAGCTCACCGGATGACGGGATTGGGCAAAGCCTTCGGGACCCCAATCTTTGATGAATGGAGGGAAACCACGGGGTAACATCCCTGGGTCGAATTGCGGGAGAGTGTGTCGGAGTGGTGCTGAGGTGTCGTCCACCAGACGGCGGTCTCCTTGGGTTAACCTGAGGCGGTCCCTTCGGGTGGGTGCCTGGAATGTCCTATCCCTAAGAGAGGATGATCACTGTCTCTGTTATCATCTGAGCTCAAGCGTTTGGACATCGGGATTGCAGCTCTCTCTGAGGTTCGGAGACCGGATTGCGGCGAGATAATGGTGGGTGGTTACACCTACTATTGTCTGGTCGCTCTGATGGTTACCATACCCAAGATTGCTGTAGCTGTGTCCAATAAGCTGACCCAATGATAATTGAGGTAACACCGGTCAACGAGCGTATTATGAGATTAAGGATTCGTCACTCCTTAGGTGTCATTTCCCTGGTCTCTGTTTATGCTCCGACTGAGGCGAGTGATCTCACCGTGAAGGATGCATTCTACGCCACGCTGAGTCTGTGGTTGGTCAGTGCCCCAGACGAGATACACTTCTAGTCTTGGGGATTTCAATGCATCGACTGGAACTGATAGGGATGGTTATGAGGTGTGTGTTGGTCCCCATGGGTCAGGAACTATGAACCAGAATAGCACTAAGTTCCTTGACTTTGCAAGAAGTCATGGACTTAGGGTGGCTGGTTCATGGTTTCAGCGCCCACAAGCTCATCGCTGGACTTGGTATTCCAACGCTGGCGGTGTGGCAAAGGAGATTGACCATGTCCTCATTGACGGTCGTTGGAAGATGATCCAGAACTGCAGGTCTTCCGGAGTGCTCAGTTCCTCAATACTGACCACAGGCTTGTTGTAGCAACTCTAAAGCTGCACCTTAAATCCTGGAGAATGGTACCATCCCAGCCTAGGCTGGATGTTGGCAAGCTCAGGAATGAGAGAGTAGCTGAGGAGTTTGCGAACAGGCTGAGTGGACACTTGGGGGGTCTGGGTGCTTTGGGGATCCTGAAGAGTTGTGGAGTGCCTTCAAGACCACCGTCCTCGATGTTGCCGGTGATGTCTTGGAACTCACGCAGGGCAAAGAAGAATTTTGTCTCTCAAGGACACTGGATACCATTGACCGAGTCGAAGGGCCAGGCTGAATGGCAGAGCTGAGCTGTTCAGGGAGCTGAGGCGTAAAACTGTACGTGCACTGAGGGTGGACAAGGAGGCCTATGTGCGAGGAATCTGTGAGGGGGTAGAGCATCACCTGTGACAGGTGATTCTCGTCCCGCTTACAGGGGAATTTGTGCATTGCGTTCATCCAAGCCCATCCCTCGGAGCACTGCAGTTAGAGCAGAGAGTGGTAGGCTCTTGACAGAGGAGTCTGAAGTGAAGGCCCGCTGGGCCGGTTACTTTGAGCGGTTGTACCAGGCTGATCCCCAGCTGTCGAGTTGGTCGCAAGGGTGTTACAGTCCCTGTTGCTGACCCTCCAATCAACTGTGGTCCACCTTCGCTTGTGGAAACACGGCTGCGGTGAACCAGTTGAAACGGGGCAAAGCTCCAGGGATCTGTGGCATCCATGCTGAACTTCTCAAGGCTGGTGGAAATGCTGCACTCTGTCGTTGCATGCAGTTTTGTGCTCTGCCTGAACACAGGCATCATCCCAACCGATTGGAAGAGGGGCCTTGTTGTTCCTCTCTGGAAAGGGAAGGGTGATCGCCAAGACTGCAAACACTACCGAGGGGTGACGCTGCTCTCAGTGCGGGCAAGGTCTTTGCTCGGATAATTCTTGATAGGGTTCGCCACCATTGCTTGAGCCCAGCGTCCAAGCAGTCAGCTTTACACCAAAGAGGTCAACGATTGACCGTATCCTTGCTCTTCGTGTCCTCACCGAACGCAGACGAGAGTTTCGGCAGGGCTGCCTTGCAGCCTATGTTGATCTCTGTAAAGCTTCGATTCAGTGAATCGGGATGTCCTCTGGAGGATTCTTGGTTTCGTGGGGTGCCACCAAAACTGATCGATCTGATGTCTGAACTCTACTCTGGTACTGAGAGTGCTGTGAAGTGTGGTGGTACCATCTCTGACTTATTTCCAGTTGTTACTGGAGTTCGTCAGGGGTGTGTACTGCCCCACACTTTTCAGCACTTGTATGGACTGGATTTTAGGGAGGATGTCGGAGAGATCAAGCTGCGGTGCATCGTTTGGAATGTCAAGATCTCGGACCTTGATTTTGCAGATGATGCAGTCATCTTTGCGGAGACTTTAGATATCCTTTTGGGGCCCTCGAGGTGCTGAATGAGGAGTCGGAGCGCTGGATTACGGGTTTCTTGGTCAAACTAAGATCCAGGCTTTCGTGACATCTTGGATGCTGCTGTCCTGTCTGTGTCTGTTTGTGGTGAGGATGTTGAGGTCGTGGAGAGATTCACTTACCTTGGCAGTGATATTCATGTCTCTGCTGGCTGTGAGTCAGAGGTCAATAGACGTCTGGGTCGGGCCTGGGGAGTCATGGATTCACTGATCATGGGGTGTGGCGCTGCGTACCTGTGCGGGAGGACGAAAGTCCGAGTCTTCAGTCCTTGGTACTTCCAGTCTTGCTCTATGGATGCGAGACTTGGACTCTGACCAAGGATCTGAGACGGAGACTTAATTCCTTTGGTACCAGGTCTCTTCGGAGAATCCTTGGCTATCGCTGGTCGGATTTTGTGTCCAACGAGCGGTTGCTGAGAGAGCCTCGGATGAGATTTGTTACCTGCATAGTCCGTGAGCGTCAGTTGCGGCTGTAATGGACATGTGGCTCGTTTTCCTGATGCTGATCCTGCTCACCAGATTCTCTCAGCGAGGGAGTCTCATGAGTGGAGGAGGCCAGTGGGCCGACCACGTGCCTCGTGGTTGCAGCAGTTGACCATCATCTCAAGGAGATGGGGATGGGCCTGGCATCTGCCTGGGGGATGGCCAGACGGAGGCCCCTGAGTACCGCGGAAAGTGGACGCAGCGACGTGCTGTTCTGGCACATGCTCCCATACCTGACCTGAATCTCAACACCAAAACAAGGAAACCTCTAACCATTCACAAGTGTTATACAAAGTCCAATGCATTGTGGACGTTGTACTCACCGAGACGAGGAGGAGGTGGTTTGATGGAGCTCAACCAAGTGCACAGAACATCGTGCGTCAGACTAGCAGAGTATGTGAAAAGCTCAACAGACTATCGGATGAGATTTGTACACGAGCAAGAAAACAACATACCAGAAAAGGGATCCTGAATATTCAGCAACAAACTTCCAAAAACAGATGCAAATTACAGATACAGGAAAACGAAACAGAAACAAACACAGTCCCAATGATTGTAAAGAAAAAAAGAAAAGGAAAATTACAAAAAGAAATATCAGCAGATATATTCTGACAAATGGGAGAATGACAAAAGAGCAGGAAGATTTAAAAAAGAGCTCGACAGGACAGGGATTGACAAGGAACGCTCTTTGGAACAGCCAAGAAGAGGTCAAATGAATTGCGATGGAGAACGAGTCATCATAAATGCTCAAGACCAAGGACACATCACCAATGCCTTTAAGAAAATGACAGGATTGAGCCAATCGGACAAATGCAGGTTTTGGGGGGTAGAAACACAAAGTACCAGTCACCTCCTTTCGAGATGTAAAAAAACTCATGTCAGAACAGCTGTACACAGAAAGACATGACAGCGTCTGTAGAGTAATCCACTGGTACATCTGTAAACATTTCAACATCCCGGTCCCAGGACAGTCATGGAAACACAAACCAGAACCGATCCTCAAAAATTAACATATAATGCTCATGTATGACAAGATGATCCCATCAAGTGTGGACATTGCAAACAAAGTATTGTGTCCGGACATAGTGCTCAAACACAAAAAGGAAAAGTCGGCAATGTTGATCGAGGTTTCAGTTCCCAATGATGTTTGACGAACTGCTCCAGAAATCAGGAAAATGACCAAATACCAGAATCTGAAAAATGACGTCAAGAGGATGTGGAAATTGAAGAAAGATGAAATTATACCAGTGATAGTCAGAGCTACAGGAATGAAAAAAGAAAACCCTTACTGAGTATTTAAAAATAATTCCGGGGAATATCACTCCAAACGAGCTACAAGTGGAGGCCGTCAGAGGTTCAGTGAAGATTTTGAAAAGAGCCTTGTAACGACGAGGCTGTGAGAACGAAACTTCACAGTTTGGTTCATGAATCATGATCCTTCACCTAAAAATAGGTGGAGATTTTGAGTTCTGGCAGACCTCCCTCCCACCTCCTGAAACCTCAAATGAAATAGACAACGGCTGAAAATCATACAAAATTCAGAAACAAGTGGAGATTGAAGATTAAAGAAGTGAGACTTCAAGGATTCAAGAAATTTCAACAGGGTGACACCATGGACCACTTGCGCAATTGTGGTGTGAAACAGTACAAGTAACGGTCACGTGGATTCCATGCACACCAATCAAGCAGTGAATCACACAG